>UNPR01000080.1:0-185873 GCA_900536425.1 Hymenoscyphus linearis
GTGTCGTTATAGTATTCGAGTGAATATACTGAAGTATATTCGCTCGAGGGGGCAGATCACATGACTGGGCTGGTCCTGCACGGACCACCTAGTCCTGCCTATACTGTTCTGGCATCGCTTCTACAACTTAGACTCGGTGTGCAACATTACAAGTAGATAGTTAATACTAAGGTATAACTATCCACTTGTACCGCACCCTTATCTTAGACGAGATAAACCAACACTGATCAGTAAGCGCGTACAGATCAGAATCTCGATACTTTTACAATACTTGTTTTCGACACTTTTTCGACCTTTTATTATAAAGCTATTTACTTAAACAAACGAACAAAAACACTTTAATAAAACTTAACTAAACTATATCGCTAGATCGCTAGAATAAGAGTAATCGACGACGGTAGAACCTCTTATACTATTATTATTAATCTAAGTAATAGTAGACACTATAACTAACGATCTAAGTGGTATTCTAGATAGCCTAGGTAGAGTAGAATTCTAGAGGCCGAAGCTAGATCCGTTTGCTAAACAAACGCTAAGTTAATAAAAACACTAAAAAGTTCACAACTAGAAGGATTATAATAGTCTTTAAATAGACCTAGCGAAGCTTATACAACGACTTAAAGAGACTGGTAGGTATAATCCTACTACTCCTATCTAAAGTTAACAAAAAGACAAAGGCAAGGCACCTGCCGTACCTCTAGAATCTATAATATCACTAGTTAGCTTCGACTAGAACAAGACAATAGACTATCTCGAAGCCGATCTCGAATAACTTCGACACCCTAAAGAAGGTATAGAGATACTATACTATGACAGTAAAGAACTATAGGAGACGGGTGACCCTACACCTAATTAAGTGATAAAGGCTGTAATTGTCACCTACTAGAATAGGAATATTTAGGATAAGGAACTCGCTAGAATGTTTTATAACTAGTTCTACATTTACGATCTTAATTTCTTCGAAGAATGTAATAAAGGCACCTAAAGAGCATTCCGCTTAGTACTTCGCCGACAAGGTGTATAGATCGAATTTAACGACACAGCCATTACACCTACTTAAGCACTATATAATACGGCACATCGACAAAACTGCTACGAGTAGACTGACGCTAAAGTCCTTAAAATAAGATACTACAACCTAAAATCACAAGTGCTTTAATTCAGACTTTAAGAGCTTCTAGGTACTAGAAGTCGATATACTAGATTACTAAAGCAAAAGTATACAGCTCTAGGTACAAACACTAAGCCAACTACGCCAATTCTAAAGCCACCTGTGCCGAGAGCTACAAAACCTAGCTTCTTTACCCCTGCTGACCAATTTCAACCACCATCACTGTGAGGGCGTGAATGTGGCTCGGTATAGTGTTTTGGTGCTTCGCTTAGTGAATGCAATAGTGGGTTGGAGTTGCCTAATCGGAGATAGTATGGAGATGCCTAATGGGAATAGCGCGGCCTGCGGCCTCTTGTTGTGTATAAGTAATAGCTAGCTCTAGGACTTCTTAGCTGACTCGCGATCAATCTCAACCTTATTCTGGAACAGTCTTTTGTACGCTCCTAGTGATACCCTGACAATCACCTGGCAATATAAAAGCAGATATCAAGAACAGAACAAGCCACATATTCGGCAACACGGCTACTACAGTACCAGCCTCGAGCGTACAAATACCAGCTCAAAGCACACAAGCACCAGCTTTCAATCTACAGCAAAGGGTATCATCACATTAGAACCTAAAACCAACTTATTAAAATTAGGGTACAACTATACTAAATCTAAATGTACAAGGAATATTTTAAGGTGTACTACAACTACAAGCACCGGCATACCCACCTACTTAGAATTCGGGATTTCCACCCCTACAACCACCGGCTCAAGGCTAAATGTTCAGAATATAAACGGGTAGATACAACTAAAATTTCCTATAAACGGGCCTATTCTACCCCTAAAGATTTAGTTACAACCTAATCAGACTACTACTATACTTAGGAGCTAATCTAGACTTACGTATAATATAAAGTCTAGCGAAGTTATATCGTAACAGTATAAAGTATAATAGAATTAAAGATGTCTTTAATATAAAACTTAAGATCTTTTACGCTACTTATAACTAATGTAGGGTAACCTAGGACCGGCTTATAAAGGCCTTTCCGATTATACTAAAAGGAGCCGCCGCGGAATACTACTACGGCGTAATTCTCGGAAAAGAATTAGACTTCCTAACTACGGTATAAGTAGTATAAGATAACATTAAAAACCTTAGACATAAGAGGCATCTTTAAGACAAATAGGATAAGTATACGCTTAAGTACGTTAAAGGAGAGAATCCTAACAAGACTACGTTATAATACTTCGATATTATAATAAGTAAGCTAAGGGAGATCCGACTAGGACTTAGTATATCACTTTAATAAGATAACAACTTTTACTAAAGTATTATTCGGAATACTCGCGGAAGCATAGAATGCGAAACAGTTATTACAAACCCTTCGAATATAATTACAGACCTCGAATTGAACCTTAAGAATACAATATCGAGCTACGAGTTCCGTATAGGTACAACTATTAAGAAAGGCCATGTTAAAGGAAGTTATATAGCAGACACTAACCCGGTAGAAACATACTATATAAATAGAACCTATCACAAGTAAGATCGAAATAGGTATAACAATAATAGAAACAACTCTACTAGTAGAACAAACTCTAGTAGTAGATGTTAGATATATAGAAAGCTAGGCTATAGATCCTTCGAGTATATAAAAGAGGAACAAGACTTATACAAAGAGAAGTTTCGAACTAGGTTCCGTAGTAAGTTTAAGGGAGATTATCGTAAGAGAGACTTCAACAAGTAGTACAACACCTTTATTACCTAGTTCGAGTCCTAAGATATAGCGAGCTTGACCGCCACCATGTATATAATTAGTATAGAAGACTTAGATAATTTAGCGTCAAGTTCGGGCTCGAGCTCAAGTGACGAGGAAGGCGGAAGTGTACACGCCATAGAGTGTTTTACAATAGATACACTCAGCAACGTAAATGCGAAGCAGCTTATAGATCAGCTTAATTAGGCTTCTACTTTACACTAGCTTAGATTTAGCGAATCGCACCTAGGAATTACAGGGAGCTAAGATTATAGAATAACTACGATACTCGCAGTAGACAAGGCACTTTAAATTGTTCTACCTACAACACAACCTACAACAACACCTCGCTAGGGACCTAAGAACTTCTACAGTATCATGATCGATACTGGCGCCTCTACCTTTAATTTAGCTAGTTACGATCAGTACTACGCCTACAATTCAATTAACAATTCTCTATTAAAACCTAGCAACGTCGGAGTTAAATTTAGTATAGGAAACTCTACTACTATTAGATATATAGTAGTTAATATACTAATTAGAAGAGTAAAATTCTACGTCTTTCCGATTAAACTGCTATTTATCCTTTACCTTTAATAACTCGACAAAATATAAGTAAAGTACGATAATATTAAGGATGTTGTTACTATAGAGGACGGTACTATAGTTAAGGTTGTACGTCGGTTTAGCTACCTATTTATAGTATAGGACTAGGTATACTGTAATTTTATATATAAATTCCTAAGTTTATTATTAGAGGCCGAACTACGACGTCTTTATAAGCGATTTAGCCACCTATCTGTCGTAAAGTTACAGAAAGTTTTAGAGCGGGCCGGGCACGATGTCGACTAAACTATACTCGAAAAACTAACTAAATATTACAACTACTATATAAAGTATGGCCGCTCGCTACACCGCTTCCGCTTTACGCTAAAGGAGGATAAAGACTTTAATTATACAGTCTATATAGATATCTTCTTTATCTATAGTAAGCTAGTTCTTTATATGATCGACGAAGCTATAGGATAGAACGCTGTATACTAGCTATAGGATATGTCGGTAAAACACGTCTGGGAAATAATAGGCAAATACTAGCTCTACATGTTCCTAGGACTAATAGATTTACTTATAACAGATGTAGGAAAGAACTTTACTTCTAAGGAATTCCGATTATATATAACTACTTTAGGTATTACAATTAAAGCTGTACCTGTCGAAGTACATTAATCTATCGGACTAGTCGAACGCTACTACGGCCTATTACGCCGCGCCTACAACATTCTAGTATAAGAGATACCGGACTTGCCGAAGGATGTTACACTTTAAATGACGGTAAAGGCTGTTAACGATACCGTAGGACCTAATAGTCTTGTGCTAACACTGCTAGTCTGTGAGGTATATCTAAAGATGCGAGACCTTGTTTTACTATTAACTATAATTGCTAAGCGTTTACAAACACTATAAAAAGCAATGGCCGAAGTACGTAAGATTAAGGTAAAACGACAAGTTAATAAGGCCCTTAATACTAGAAACGGCCTATCTAATCGAATTAAGGATCTACCTCTCGGATCTAAAGTTTAGGTATAGCGTGAACACAAGAAGTAGTAAGGACTATATGTTCTACGAGGATATAAAGAAGAAGACGTGATTGTTAAAATTAAGGGTAAGCTAGTTCGATTCCGATCTATAGTTGTTAAACTACGATATACGAATAAGGATATATCTAATATTTAAGACTAAGATATACCTGATACAGTACGTAAAGATATTATAGAATATCCTGACGTATACTCTAAAGAAGATTAGCTAAAGCGACGTAGACGACCTCGAAAGTTAAGACAAATTAAGTTAGAACCTAATAAAGACAAGTAGGTCAAAGCGGTCTCTATACTACTAAAACGTAGCTGCGGAAGACTAAGAAAGAATATAACAGTTTATTACTATAAGGTACTTAAAGTCTATAAAGACGATATACTAAAATGCTAGGTATACTTTATAGATGATAGCGTAGTCTATTTAGTATTCGACGACTCGAGACAAATAGAGATAAGCGGATTAACTAATAATAGAGTCTTTAAGGTTGTTATAGTCGATCAATTACTAACAGATACTCGTGTATTTAGCTCTCGATTCGTCGATATAATTAAGAACAAGGGCACTTCTAAAGTATTCGAGAAGTCTAGACTTATAGTTAAAGTATTCGACGATGATAGAAAGACTATAGTTTTAACTTAAGTACTAACAATCTAGCGGGTTAGTATACGGATTATCCTTATACTTATAGCGATTAAGTTCCGACAAGATCTATTAGTTAAGCTCTAGTTACGAGATGTTATATAGGCTTATACCTAGTCGACAACAACACTTAATCGACCGATATTTATACGAGGACTAAAAGGTAACCTATAGTAGGAGAAGTTGTACTTTAAGGTTATTAAACTACTTTACGGCATCCTAGAATCGGGTAACCACTAGTATAACACGTACATTAAGTACTATATAGAGAAGCTCGGGATGAAACAATCGACCTACGATTCCTACTTACTATATATAAATAAGGTAGGATTTTAGGGTACAATTAGACTTTAAACTAATGATACGCTTATTCTCGGCGATACCGCTTTTGTAGAAAAGGAACAGTTAGAATTAGTTATATTTAAGTTAAAACCTATAGAAGTGTTAGCGCTAGATAAACCTTTAAAATTTAATAGTAGTAAAATCACTTTAACAAGCGACGGGACCGTCACACTTATATACGATTACGGAGATCGAGTTAAATTAGTGGCGAACGAGCCTGTCGATACTGTTACTACTTGTGGTGTTGCTCGTAAGTAATACGCTGTAAAGGATTAATACGTTGCTTAGAGAGCACTCGGAGCGTATATGGCTACAGTTTGTCAGCCAGAAGCGGCATTTAACTTAAGCGTAGTAGTACAGTATCCGAACCCTAACAAGAGCGCTATTAACGCGCTAAACAAGCGCCTATAATAGCTAATTGATAACTAAAAGTAAGGACTTAAATACGTGCCTTTAGATATCGATTCGCTACGGCTTATTTTGTTTATAGATGCTTCCTTTGTAAATTTAACTGACCTTTCCTTATAAATAGGCTATATTTTATACCTAACGGATAAGGACAACAATACGGTTATTTTATACTAGAGTTCTATAAAATATAGACGAATTACGAGGAGCGTACTAGCCTCCGAGCTATACGCTCTTAGTAGTAGATTCGATATAGTAGGAGTGATTAAATCAACGCTCGAGGTAATTCTAAGTAAGGGAATCAAGTTAATAATTTATACTAATTCTAAGTCGATATATAAATGCTTAACGAAGCTTAGTACAACAAAGGAGAAGCGCCTTATGATCGATGTGATAGTACTACGCTAGGCGTACGAGCGCTAGGAGATCTACGAGATCCTTTAGATTAAAGGAAGTACAAATCCTACTAATACTATAACAAAATTAAAGCCCTGCCAGGCGCTAGTTACACTTATCGATACTAACAAAATCGATATAGTAGTTGAAGAATAGGTTAAGCGTAAGGACATATCTGAGGGACAAAAAGAATAGGATTAACAAGTTACGTAGGGAATTACAAGGTATTAATATTAAGAGAGTGAAAAGATTGGTTTTAGATAGTTAGCTATTTGTACCGAGTCTCTTACTTCTTTTTAAAGTAAGCCTAGTATCGTTATAGTATTCGAGTGAATATACTAAAGTATATTCGCTCGAGGGGGCAGATCATATAACTGGGCTAGTCCTGTACAGACCACCTAGTCCTGCCTATACTGTTCTGGCATCGCTTCTACAACTTAGACTCGGTGTGCAACATTACAAGTAGATAGTTAATACTAAGGTATAACCATCCACTTGTACCGCACCCTTATCTCAGACGAGATAAACCAACAACTGTATATATTCGAGGAATTATTATATCTCTGTTCATCTACGAATTGAACTGAAATTGATTGTTCTCGATACATAGATCTACAGCTGGGTGCTGGGTGACGTCTAGGTGATAAGTGTTGATGAATGTTATCTACAGTACATTGGATTACAGTAAGAGGTTTTAAATACTACGGAGTAGATACTTTTATGTATGTATGTATGTATGTACAGTGTTGAATTTAGGTTGTTCCTACTACGGAACGGACTTGGGCGGATATCGCCACCAGTCCTCATTCCTCAATAATTAATCCTCACGCACTTAAGTACTTAACTTGTTACTACTGTTTGCTATAGAGTATTTATCAGCCAGCCAGCCAGCCATCTAGCCAGCCAGCCACCTAAGCCACCTAAGCTGCCAGCCTGTCGGCTATATATATCGCCGCTCCTACTACTGTACCCCTCTCCCCTCTCTTCTCTCCCCTCCTAGCCCTCGCTTGGTTTTGTGTTACTTGCTCCTAATTATTACTATAGTAGAGCGCAAATAAAGAGAGGGAGAGAGGGAGAGAGGGAGGTACGATACGCGGTCGCGATATTTTTTTGTTCTCGGTAAGGCGGGAGCGCTAGTACGGAAGCCTTTCCTAATATAGCTCGAATTACGGGAACACGCCCGTTAACCTGTAGACTCCCGTTAGCGCTCCCGCCTTAGCGAGAACAAGAAAATATCGCGAGTCGCGACCGCGTATTATACCTCCCTCTCTCTCTCTCTCCCTCTCTATCTCTCTGTCTCTCTCTCCCTCTCTCTCTCTCCTATATTATTTACACTCTAACTAGAGGTAAGTAATATAAAAGTAAGCGAGGTATATAATAGCTAGAAGGGGCGGGAAGGGGGGCTATTATAGCAGGAGTGGCTATATATATAGGCGCTAGGCTGATAGCGAGGGTGGCTCGGGTGGCTGGCTGATAAGCACTCTATAGTAAACAGTAGTAACAAGTTAAGTACTTAAGTGCGTGAGGATTAATTATTGAGGAATGAGGACTGATGGCGATATCCGCCCAAGTCCGTTCCGTACGTCCGTTCCGTATCCTGCTTGTTCCTGCTTGTTGCTTGTTCCTGCTTGTTGGAGGAGCAGCGGCTTACTTAAGGTTTCTAAATCGTCCACGGGTAGAGTATTGTATTTTAATTCTAGGTAGGTTGGTAGGTAGGTTGATGAGCTTTGATTGATAGGGACTCCTGGAATGCACCTGTCGTGGGTTGAGTTATGTGGGTAGGTAGGTGGGTGTCTGTCTGTTTTACCGAGAGGATTGGGGGAATGTGGATACCTTTTGGATGGATGGAAGGTTGGTAGGTAGGTTCGGGATGCTAACTGATCTTATACTTCACAGCTTACAGCTATGATATATATTCTCTTCTCAAGCCCACTACGCGCACTCCCTCTCTACCTCCACCACAAAACCAACTTCACCCACCAACAAGAAATCCTCACACCCCCCCACCCAGATATCACCACGAAGCCACGCCGAAAATCACTTTACCCGTAATCCACATCTACACCCCCTCAGCCTCCTCCCTCTCCTCGATGCGTTCACATGATTCAATCAGGACGCACAAAATCCAAATCCTACAAAATGAAGCGGACAACCCCTACTTATTACAAACAACACATCTACCACCATCAAAACTGGGATTCTGTCACCGGGCCCAGTTAGTAAGGTGTCTGATAAATATCGAACTGTTTCGTATACGGAAAGAAAGAAATTACGAGGGTTAGGGGCCCGGCACTGGAGAAAGAAAATCAATAAACTCAGTTCGTTCTGGTTTCTGAACCAGAACCTGGCCGGAGGTTTTTTTTTGTATTTTTTTTTAGGCGGAGGGGCGGCGCTGGGGAGTGGAGGGGAGGGATATAGTGGGTGGGAGATTTGTTATGATGTGATGTGATGTGATGTGATGTGATGATCGTTGGTGTATTGATTTTATGGATTGTTTTATTGGAGGTTGATAAGTACTGTACCTAGTTAGGTAGATAGGCTTCCTTGGGTGGGTTTAGGTGAGTTTGGGTGAGGTGAGGGGGGGAAATTTCGTGTTTAAGGTCTTGAGTGGGGGAGTGTGGAAGTGTAGAAGTGGATGGGAGGGAGGGGTATAGTAGATAGGTACATAGGTATATGTAGAGTGTACTCTGTTGAGGTAGACTTACTCCTACCTACTCTAACGTTGCTACACAAGACTTCTATTGTTGACGGTCTGGTCGAGGGGAACCCTCTGCTGGGTTAGTAGCTACCTAGCACTTGTACGCTAGATTTTGGTGTGGAATGAATGCTACTGTACTGTACTGTACTGTACTGTGTAAGTCCGGTGCGTTATTAGGGGATCGTAGGTAGGTAAATCACTTGTCCTTTTACTTCTAAGGTTGTCTTGATGTGTATTGGATTAAGATGTATATCTTATATTGAAGTATATAGAATAGGTTGGGATTAGGGTTAGGGTTAGTAGAATATTAATTAATTTGTAGTCTAAATACGCTTTAATTATATGGCTAAATGCTCCTCGAGTTAAGGCCAAAATACGATCTCGAAGATAGCTAGGTGGGCTTCCTTAGGTGAGGTAGCGAAACTTCGTGTTCGGTAGGAGTGTAAGTCTTGAGTGTAAAAGTGGTTGTATTAGTCTAAGTGAGGGCGAAGCCTAGAGTAGATATATGTACACTCTATTGAGGTAGACTCGCTCCTACCCCAACATCGGTACACAAGACAAGTCGTACAACTGTGAGACAACTTTTAGGCTTCCACATCAATGACAGTCAACTCAACACCAGCTTGCCGAAGGTCCAACTAGCTACATCATCCTGTATCTACCTTATCGACATTTCTCTATCTATGGATCCTTCCGATATAAGGTGGAGTGGAGTGGATTACCACTTCCACGATGAATGTCGGTCAGGTTCTAAGGTTTTTTATTCTGGGTTGGGAGATGCGAGTAATTCCATGACCGGTGAGATTGGACTTCTGTTACTTTAACCAAATTTCAAGGAGAATGCATAGCTTATTTAGATGCATCAGTATACACAGGCTATTCTTTAGCTGGTCCACCAAAACTGAAGAATAAGAGCCTCTTCGCGCTTTTGCCGAAAGATCACCGGGTACTTTCGAGTGAGAATGTATATCTTGCTGAGGAAGTCGATGGGGTTAAGTTTAGAGGGGTGGAAAGTACTTCTGGATGTACTTCTCCACTGGAAACCGTGGGGCTTGTTAAGGAGTCTTTTCAATCAGAACCAGAACTGCCATTTGAGAGGGTGGCAGGTGAAGCAAATGGGTTTCTATACTCCACAATCAGTACTTCTGGTGTCTTCAGGTTATTAGAGATTCTACCTGGACCTGGCGCACAACTTGAATGCCGTCTCCACGTGTGTCAACTAGGGAATAGTTTGGGAATATACGAGGCATTATCATATACCTGGGACAGCTATGTTCGAAAAGGGGTTCGCGATGAACGTCGACCAACGTTGCAATGCGAAATTTCATGCAACGGGCACAAAACGTCAATACAAAAAAACTTGTATGATGCGTTGCAGACACTGCGTCGCACTGATGAATCCAGGATATTATGGGTCGATGCGATTTGTATCGACCAAAACAATACGGCTGAGAAAAGCTGTCAAGTGGGAATGATGGGAAGAATCTTTTCGGGTGCGAAACGGGTCTTGGTTTGGGTTGGGCAGTGTGAGGATAGGTGTTGGTGTGGAGACACGGAATTGGAGTCTTCTCGTGAGACGATCGCTCGTGTCTTTTCGGGGATTTGCTTGATTGTCAATAAGTGGTTGGCTCACAACGGTCGTGATTATCTAAAAGCAACATTTTCGGCCAAAGGAGACGACGGATGCCTTGCGTTGAACGAACACCAACTCAGAGACAACGGAAACATTCTTGGGGTTAACATGGCCACTTTAAAGGATATTCTGAGATTCTTTGGGCGTCGCTGGTTTACACGGATTTGGGTGGTCCAGGAGGTCGTCCTTGCTTCTAGTGCTCAAGTCTTTGCGGGAGATTACGAAATTGCGTGGGATTGGATTGGTCTCACGGCGGCAGTGATCAGAGCTAACTTCTCCGACTTGTCTCTTCCTGAATTCTGTCCGGTTCCCAATGGTCTTATGAATGCTTACCTTATGTACCGACTCTCGACATCTCAGACGTGTCTAGCGCCGCTGAAATTCTCCTTTCTTCAACTATTGCAGCTCACTAGACAATTCGTTTCAACAGAAGTACACGATAAAGTTTATGGCCTCCTTGGACTTGAAACAACGGACGCTGTGGCTGCTAATATTGTATCAAATTACGAAGTGGGTATTGCCGAGCTTTATGAAATCATCGCTCGATTGGTTTTGAAGAGTGATGACTCTTTGTCGTTACTTTCTAGTGCTCGTCTCACATCGTTGACAACTTCATCTTGGGTTCCTGAATGGGGAGAACCGGCATTTAGCAATGTGAGACCAACTCATGCGCACAAGGAGTTTAATTGCGCATCAAAAGGGACAAGGCAACTCCGATATCCAAATGAAAAACCGGAGCTTGAGGTGAGAGGGATCATCATTGAGAAAGTCAAAAATATTTCATCGAAATCGCTGCATTCAGTAACTCGGGGATATCGCTCTGGTCGACTTGGTGACATGCAAAAGAATGGAACCACACTTCAGTCTATCTTAGACAAGATGGGCTGCAGCAACGAAGCAATAAAAAGCTTCGCCATGACACTAACAGCTGGAACTGACGGCCATGGGTACGCCATCGACTCGCCAACTTCTCACGTAGCAAATTGCATCTCGCTCCTTCTCGCTGAAGACTCAGATCTCGCAGACCTCCTCGCCTTTCTACTCGACCAAAAGATTTCTTCAAAGAAGACAGGGGAGTCTCTTCTTCGACTAGAAGATTTTGAAAAGATTGGACAAGATGGGAATTCTGCCCATTACAAGGCTGCGATGCGGAATGCCTTTAGTGGCCGCGCGCTTTTCATTACTTCCTCGGGAAAACTTGGGATAGGTCCAAAGGAGGGTACTGAGGGGGATCTTGTTTGTGTTTTTCTTGGTGCGGATGTGCCGTTTGTTGTTAGGTCGAAGGGAAATGGGTATATATTGGTTGGGGAATGCTATATTTATGATTTTATGCATGGTGAGATTCTTGATCGAATGTCTGATCCTGAGTTAAAGGGAGAGTTGAGGGAGGAGTGGATTAAACTTGTTTAGTAATTGTTTTTTTTTGTCCGGTTTGAATGCAATATTGGGGTCGGGATAGGGTGGGGGTTAAGCGAGGTCGCTGTCGTAGTCTGAATGCCATTGTTTGTTTGGGTTTCGCTTAACAGCTATTTCCAAGGTTAACCAGACTTCTGAGTTAGATCTAGAAAAGTGTTAGTATTTGCACCTTAAGCTGATTTGATCCGTGTGTGAATTCTGAAAAGGTGTGCACAGCCACCCCAAAACGTTGGCCTATATTTTCTGACCTTCAAAGGCATCTACGGAGTAAAGTATCCATCGTCCGCTTCAAGGGTATCTGACCACGTCACCGCGCGCGTCTCTAAAAAAGAAAAGTTGTTGTTCATTGTTAACGAGGTACAGTACTTCCAATCAGCTTCCAGGGACCCAATATTGCTTGTGGGTCGTGGTCAGCATTTGTGGATCCAAGTTCCATTGCGAACGGCAGTCCCAGTTGAGTGAAGAGTTGGGAGACTTGGTTGGTCTAGAAGGCCAGTACCCAACTGGCTGTCAAGAAATGCTCTTATCCACTTGAGCCACTATGGAACGTAGTGACGTGGTCGGCTCCAACACCTCCTAGTTGTTAGTGAATATCCTGGACTTCCCACGTGGTTTTGAAGCAGTCGCCACATTCCCCGTAGATGTTTCGTGTATTTTTATCGTTGTTGTTTTGTGGTCTGCATCGAGATTTCTATTCACCTAGGAATTTACCATACCCAATAACTGTGGATTTTGTGGTCTGTGCTGTAGCTAGTGCTAGGGTGTAATTACTACCAGGTCTGGTAATTAGTCTAGTTCTGTACCGCATTCAACACTAGGTTCTGAAATATTGTCGGTGTCCTTCTTGTTACGCTAGGCCAATCCACTGACATCGAACTTGGCAAAATCTACTACTCACTGTATCCGTTACCACACATTACAACCCATTTAACTTTCCTTTGACCACCGGAAAACTTTTCAACAGTCCACAAGCAACCCAGAAATCCTCTTCTACCTTTGCTTGGTGCTCGCGACCTGTTCTGTTAGACTTCGAAGTCTGAGAATAATTCCCCTCGGCTACAATACAGAAGTCAAGACCCAACTAGGGTCTCACTTCGATTATCCTCTGCACTCTAAAACTCAGTCTTCAGTCAGACTCGAATACATCTGCAGAGATGTTGGACCGAACTAGAAATTACCTTTGGTGGGAGATTGATCTTTCAAAGCAGGGCCTGGGTGATCTTCGACGCATCAAGACAAAAAGAGATCTCTATGATTTGGCTCAAAGTCTGGATCCCCAAAAGTCGATATACGAAAGAAGGGCCATCATCGAAGCAGTATCTGTTCAGATTCTCAAAATGTCATGTCCACCAGTTTGCTCACGCTCAAAGAACTGGGTACGAAAGTTATTTGTTTCCGCACCCCGCAAACTCAAGTCTGTACTGAAAAGGTCAGCCAAGAAGTGTGAACTGGACCCGCCGATATTTATGCCAGAGTGTATTTGCCGCAGCCAGGATATAGCTACGGGGTTCCGCAGACATAATATACTGCCACTCCACTTTTTTGGGCGTGAGTATCAAAACATAGGAGATCTCCACAAAATTCCGGATCCTTTTTACCCTGAAGTAATGAAAGGCCCCTTACATGACTACAGTACAGTCCCACAAATTTCGTGAGTAAAAGCAGTAAAACTTCTCGCTTATAAGAAACTAACAAATCCCAAAGTTTGATGCGAAAATTGATGTCTCTGCCTACAGAGATTAGATATCATATCTACGAGTATGTTGCTTTCGCATCTCCCGCACCGTGTTCCCCCGAGACGACTGCGAGTATCTTTGAAATGGGCATCGCGCGAAGAACTAAAGTCTCGAGGACTCAACCAAAATATGTCATGGCCGACAAAGTGGCTCCCGACTACTTCAGAGAATCCGAGTATAGAAATATAGAAGGATTTCTAGAGACTCTTAGAGAATTCGAAGGAAGACAATGGTGTCCCAAACGAAGCAGACGCACTGGCTGTAAGGGAGAATTACGTGATAGCAAGAAACTAGCTTACAGACGACTTGGTGTTTTGAACGACTTTTTAGATTGGTTATTGGACAATATCTTTCTTGACTTTACTTTTGTTGCGCGGCGAGCTTCTTATGAATTCACATATGGTGGGGTAAGTCTTTTGCAGTTTTCTTCCATTCTTTCATATTATTTCCATGTTGTGGTTTTCAACAGGCTGAACCTTGTCTAGGGAACTAAATGGTGGAATCACCCACCTACTTGCCCCGCACGAGAACAACATCTCCGAATCTCACACATCACATTTACAACACCTTATGGCGTTAATTACACGGAATTAGAGAAACCTTTCGTGAGGGAGCTCAGGGATGTTGCATATCTCTGCAGGTATATTAAGAAGAATTTACGTGGCTTACGTTCTATTCGAGTTTTCTTTAAACTGCGTCAAAACCAAGCAGAACATTTCTTGGGATTGGAGAAAGAACCGGAATGGTTGTTTGAGATGAACAATAACCTTCCGATAGTTGAGAAGTTCGAGTGGTATGTCTCGGTCGTCGAGAATAATACAAGATATTATGAAGAGCCGACGGAGCTTAAGGGATTAACAGATCTCGTGATTGAGAGTCTGAAAGAGAAGTTGAGGCCCAGATTAAAGCCTGGGTTCCTACAGTAGAGAAATCGAGAATTTCCTGCTACATCTGCGTCAGTTTGCATGCAGAAATTGGAGGGCAAAGAAAAGGGGGGTGAAGTTCTTATTGAGGCTTCGCATCACTTTCATGAGAAGAACTTCAAGAAATAGAATAAAATTAATGGATACTTTTCTATTGAATCATTGACTCCAAGGAGAACGAAAAGTACAAAACACAAATTTGAGAAACGCCAAGCCCACCCGATCCTCGCTTAACCAAATCAACACCCCGTGCGCTTGAGAACCAGCTCAGAGAAAGAAAACAACTCATGCCAAAAGAACATCCTTAAATAAGGCGAGTCTCGCTCTGAATATAAGTACCATTTGGACAAGCCTTAGAAAAATGGACATCACCCTGTGTCTGCTCCTCATAGGCCCCATTTGTCTTCACAACGCGGCGGTTTCTGGCGACCTCGCTAACCGAGCACCTTCCATTGACACAGCAGGACTTGTCGGTTTTCATGGTAATTGTGCAGTGTCCTACCGCTCCTGTAGCGTTGACTCCCTTTTCAACCTTGGAGACGAATTTGTGTGTCTTTTTCTCACAGCCGTTGCCGGTGCTGAAGGTGTCGTCGTCGTCGTTGAGGGTTGGGTCGCCGCCTTTGATGATACAGGCTCCGCCCCCGACAGTGCAGTCGTTGCCGTCTGCATCCCATCTGTACAGTCCCTGTCTCTTGAGAAGAGCGACTGCACGGGGTTTCGTAGTGCCTGCTTGGATGCAGGAGATGAGAGCGATGGCTGCGAGGATCATCTTTGAGGCGTACACTTGGTTTTGTTAGTTACTCCTCGAATCATCTATTGCGATATGAACTTACTGTTGAGTCTTTGGTTTCGGAGTGGAGTTGAAGGATTTCTGAACTCAAGGTAGACAATTGATAAGGTTGAAAGGTTGGAAGGATGGAAGGTTGGAAGGATGGAAGGTTGGAAGGATGGAAGGTTGAAGATAGAGATGAAGATGTGAGTTGAAGATGTGAGTTGAAGATTTGAGTTGAAGATGTAAGTTGAAGATGTGAGATGTGGATTTAAGATGTGGATTTGAGTTGAAGATGTGAGATGTAGATGTGAGATGTAGATGTGAGATGTAGATGTGAGATGTAGATGTGAGATGTAGATGTGAGATGTGAGATGATGTGAATGATGAGGATCAAGAAAGTGGCTCGATAAATTCATTTTATATTCAGAAGGATGTACTTGATCAAGTCATAATCGCCATCTCTACCTCACACGATTTCATCCTCATAGAGCTCAACTGTCTAACAATAGTAACAACATTCAAGTAGATTGCTCAATATCTTGAAGTTCTTGTTTACTTCATCAACTTTTCCTAGACAAAACAATATTCAGTGGAACTTACGAAGTCATTGTGACTTCAGTGGACCTGCTAACAACGATCTCGACCTATAACGAAGGGCAGCTAAATCATCCCCTTACCATGATTGCGTAAGAAGTATCAAATTGAATGAACACAGACTTTCTGGCGCTCAAATACCAAGTCAGAGGCACAGCCCAGAGCTATCTTTCCTCTGGGAAGTTACAAGTGAGGAGAGAACTAGGAATTGATTGCACTTGGCTATCATACCCATTGTCCAAAGGCTACGATCTAGCCAATGAAGGCATGGCGCCAGGGAGAAAAGCGTTTTGATATTGTCATTATTCAGACTTGTGTGGAGCTCTTATCCACAGTTTTCATATATGTCGTTTGTTTCTTTACCCACAGCCAGTGTTTCATGACAACAGGTGACTTTCTATGGAAGATAACCCCGCACTCCTACTCAATAACCCGGATGAGTGACCAGTCTTAGGAAGAAGAGGGTCATTGAGCTATTTCGGAATATTTCCAGGGTAGAATATCTACGCTACTTGTCAATCAGAACGAGTCGATGAATCACAAGAGCATTTTCTCCTGATAACCCCTCATGGACCCCGAATCACAATCCCGGCATTTATGACCTGCATATCAATTCTGCTCTCCGGATACTCGGTTTGCGTTTAACCAGTCCCTTTAACCACTGTACTTGGCCCAATTCGGTTACGTACGAGATACCCTACTCTGATTTCTTGGATTAAGAGTGCCCACCAAAGTAAATGTTGGTGCTTTTCGCCACCATAGGTATCTCTACAGTTTCTGGGTATGTCTTTTCGCGCCCAGAGACAGCCGGATAGTCAGCAAAATAGTAGAATCGAAACACATCTTGAGGCATTCTACTGGTCAAATCCCCTTACCCCCTTTACAATACCCATCTTATCACCCCACCACTAAACCTCGAGGGTACATCAGAAGCTCCCTTTCTTGCACAACCGAGCAATCTAGCCTGAATAAGCTTAAGGCTATCGTCTCTTCGGGGATCATGACTTCGCGCATTCAGAGAATGTCGTGCAGTTGTTTTTTCCATATGTGACCATGGTTTAGCGTCTCAATCCCTGCCATCAATAGCTATCGAGGGGGTCTGACTACAAGTGGTCCAGTACCCAGGATCACGGTGTTATAGTCATACCAAGCTTTTCCTCTCATGGAATAGAAAACCCCACAAAATGTTTTGGATCACCAGGGAAGCATTTATACCCTTTCTTGGCACTGTGGGTCTTCTTGGTACTGTAAGTTTGTTTCGGCTTGCGGTGGGGGGTGGTAGATCATTTGTCATCCCGGTAGACTACCAGTTATGAATGGAAGTCTTTCTTCTTGGAGTTTGTAATCACATTGGCAATTCCCTCTGTGGCAATCGCTTATCGTCGAACACAACGCCTAATAGGCATATCTTTAGTCTGGAGGACTGCAAAACCGCCACCGCAGTTCTTGGTTCGTTGAATATAGAAAATTCACTGCCAATGGGGGTATCTCAACAGAGGCTCCTTAAGCTTAAATCGCTTGTAGAAACGGGGGGTTTGAAGAAGGACCCAATATTCCAGTTGTGAAGATCACTCCGTAAAGTTTCCTCTCCACACTCACTCTTCTCCGATTGCCTTAGATGCACATAGTTTAACAAAGACCTGGTGATAGACATGTAGGAGTCCGATACTCAGTTTCCGCTCACTGAATCATTTATGCGGAAAATCCATAACTTTTGCACAAACCGAACTGCTAGCCGTCCACTATTAGATCTACCCCTCAGTCTCGGCATGCATTAGCGAGGAAGCAATTTCCAAACGGAAGGTAACACCTGATGTGCACTGTCTACCCACAACTTTGTAGTCTTACTTCAGCCTCACCTGCACACGTTGTGCCAAGTTACCCCAATATCCCAAAATATATTTAAGGTTTCCCAGCTTAACCATGACACATCCGGATTTTAAGCCATGGGTTCAGATCGTCGAGCTGCCAAAAAAGGCTCAACCTTATGGGATCTTCAAGTGTAGATGGAAGGTAAGCTGAAGCAGATTCTTGGAATCTTCTGATTTCAAAATGTCAAATCGGTAAGGAAGTCATGAGAACGAGAGCTGAAGGTCAAATAGAGACGATGCAAGGTAATCTAAAAGCAAAAGCTTCGAAATACTTACCGAAGTGGGTATGGCTTTGAGAGTTCAGACCAAGGCTAGACTCTACAGTGGTCCGTAGTTTTTACAGTACGACGGAAGACTTTCCGCCCATCGACGAGGTGGATTTCCGTTTCATATAGCCAATGAACACCACTCGTATATAAAGTTTATGTACGGGAAGAAGCGAAGGTATCGTTACTTGCTGGTAAACCCAAATTGAATATTGAGACATGAAACGTCCATGGTCCCCAGAATCACACGACGGGGAAGAATTGCGGAGGGTGTCAATGAAAATCACAGTTTATCATTTCTCCCATAACCTTCCGTGACGGCCCTCTCTTCTCCGCACGCAAGAGAAGCGACGCCCCAAGGTCACCCCCAGTGCTTTCAATGGGGAGGATCTCCCTTGGCGTGTATGGACCGAGTAAATAAATGACTTGAATCGTATTCTACATTCCACTCATGGTAAGAAAACGTACTTGCTCGTGTGCTCTCATGTTGTTACTGCGCCCCTCTCTATGCTGGCGAGATTACACCTTGTGGGTTTTGTTGTTTCGACATCTCCTTAGCGATGAACTTATCTTTTTACCAAAAGGAACCCCTCATTAGACGCATCCACTTTCAAGTTGGATGCCGAACTTGCATTCATGTCTTGTGCCTACTCAGTTGACTCCGTATTCATACATCGTGGCGGGTTTCGAGAATATTAACAAATGCTTAGCATCAAGTCATGATCTAGCGGTGGCTTTTTCTTAGTAATGTGTATGGTTCGTCGGTGTTCTATCAGGGTTTTTTGGGTAGTGATGCAGTCATAGAGGGAATAAGACCTTCCTCGAGGTCAACATTAGTGTCTACTTTTGGTACTAATTTTGTTTATGATCAGATTCCGACATTCTCACTACATACACTGGACGTATCCAAATGCAGCGTCGTTAAAATCAAAGGGGCTACTTCCAAATCCTCAAAAACGTGATCTTTTCTACGGTCTCGAATGCACCTTCCGGTTTGAGACAACGGTCAATCTGAGTTCTATTCAAAGTTCCTTTGAAGGACAAAACACGTAGGATCCTCGGGTCCTAATTTGATAACATGCCTCTTCCAAAAGACTAATCACTGCTAACCTACTTTGGAAATTTCTCCTATTTTGACTCGTATTTCTAGAAGAACACACAGCAAACACAGAGGCATTCATGTACCATACGAGAGAGTTTGTCCTTCCAGGTGCGTCATGTGCACGAGTTTTGCGAGATTGAGCTTAAACAGACCCTCAGTGGCGCTACGGTGCCTGAACTCTTTTAGATTATAATTGAACCATCATGACAAGTTTAGGTTGGATCTATTTCAAGCATAACATTAATTTCTCAAGTCCAGAAATTTATGAATCTATGATCATTAGTGTAGAATTCGCCATTGGTATGGTTGGAAGTTGTTGCTGTGTAATGCTGCGATTAAGCGACCCTGCCTTAAATTCCATGATTCATTTTTGGAAGGGACAAGACTTGAGCAACGACTTTTTTCTTCCCCAATGTAATTACTAGAGCTGTACTCCCAAAATCGAATTCTTAAATCTTTATCCTAAAGAAAGGGGCAATACATGGAGCTCTTGAGACTTGATGGCACGTGAAGTGACTCATAAAATATGCTCGTCCCACCTATCTACCCTACCAAAGTTCTGCGAGCCACTTATTCAAGTGAATCATTTACATAAGGCATTCAAGGAACAGTTCAGTTTCTCTAAACTCACGTAAAATCTCTAAGTGTTTTTATTTAGAATGTTTTGTCGTACAAAATTTGGCTGTATTGTGGTCACATTTAGACACGTGACTACATAGCACCGTATCCACTTTTTTTCATATATAGAACCTATTCCCGCCTACCTAGTACATGCTCTATAGAGCGTTTTACCCCCTATTTTTGCATCCCATGTTAGAGGAGAATTGTGTTGTAGAAGATGCTTGGCAAAGTAAAATTAAAAGAAGAGTTCTTAGGTTTAATTAGTAAAGTATAATTGATTGGGATCATGTCTATGCTTGTAAGAAATATGATGTTCATGACTTAATTGCAAATAAGTTTCAAGCTTTCCATCTGAACCAGCCCACAAAAAATGGCACTAAGCTTGGCATGTATCAATACTGTACAGTACCAAGTATTTCAGAGCTAATGCAACGTCGACCCGTTGGACTTCCTATTCTGGTTTGCCTTGAAACAATGAAACCCTTGAAAATATAACAGGCGCTCGGAAGACTAAATCGAGCGAAATCCACCCCTGGCGCACGAATCAGGACGATATTTTACGACGATATTCCGGACTGAACAGAGCCTGAATACCCCGCCCCTGGATTCCCGACTGAAATGGAGCCAATTTAATGTTGCTGTTGAAGAATGGCATGTCAGCCATCGTTGAAGATATCAAGTAACGGCTCTAGTAATCAATTAAACGGAAACATATTGTCTGACGGAGAGCACGAAAGAAAACCTAGACAGGTTGGTTAATACGAGGTTCTACTGTACCAATAATGGGACCCAATAGCGCTATTCGTGGAAGTTGTGAATGACTTGTGATCCTCTTTGTTAGGCAATATTTAAAAACAGCTTCGATACGTGTTCATAAATGATTTGATACATATCTTGGAAAAAATGGCTCCAAACCAAAACGACCCTCAAGACAAGCGACAGGAATTGCCACCCATGCTGATGTTCAAGTGATCTTATTGGAACACAGGTATCATTTGATAGGCATGTGACCTACAGTCCACAGGAAAGCGACGTGCATTTTCTTGCCATTGTTAGTGATGAGATTCTGCAGAGCGCCTGCATTTTCATTTTTCAAGTCAGTTGACTCGGCGGCATTGTTGGAGCCTTAGAACACCCCGAAGAAGTATACAAATGAGGTTGTGAAAATGCTACTCTGCTAATCTATGCACTCTGTTTGAAGTTAAATTGTTGGTGATACTTATTTAGAAGTCAATGGTTGTTTCAGGGGATGCGGATACCTCGTTTTTTATGGCACTCACTCAGTTCAGTGTGCTGCTCTGGCTTTCAGCTCACTCTATCTGATTTTTTGGTGATGAGCTTTTGGAAACTATCGAATAGGGATTGATGTCTATCCAACAGTTCAACAGCAAGACACACTCTCCAATCATTAAGGAGGGGTCTCAAAGCATATATAATCTTGGGTAATTCCCTTCACCTCGCCCAATTTTTCCAGAACTCATTCTCTATTGCCTTCATTACTTTGACACTTACACAAAACCAACTTTTCATCAATTCTTCACCTAGATATTCTACCCATATACTAAGTCCGTGTCATCATGGCTTGTGTATACCAGCCTTCTTCCTACGATAGCCTTCCAGCTCTTCACACAGCTGGGGAAAGGCTCCGTGAGAGAGGTGGTGAGCTTCTTATCGCTAATTCTTTCCGCCAACTGTTTATGGAACACGTCTGTCGTACTGTACATGGACGCGCGATGATAAAAGGCAGTTTCTCGCTTATCTTTTATTGCCCCCTTTTTTGATCTTTATGAGCTAAGAGAAGAATATTTGGTTACTAGGGTCGTTAAATGTAAATTTACCTAAATTATAAATAAATTTAAAATCGTCTACATTAGCGTAAAACAAGTTTTAGCCTCTAAATTTAGATCTTGGCATAGTTTTTTAGTATTTTAGCAAGGGTAAAAGTAGACTGATTTTACGGGGAAAACTATCCCACACCCACACACCCGGCACAACATCGGCACCCAGCACGTGACTACCACCTCGCTACCTACTTATTCTCAAATAACACAAAACTCAGCAACTATTAGGAGAAGTGTAGGCGAGGCGACGGTGGCGCGATGGTAACATCAGTGACTAAGGAGCTTAGCATGAACCCTTAATAGCTATCCTCAGATTGCCCAACTATTCGAGCGTCGCTGGAATAGAAGGAGTCAAGTGGCCACGGGGGGGACAGTCGACCGAAGCGACGCATTGGCCTGTCCCGGCACAACAATTTTTTTTTCAATTTTTTTTTTGGAGTTTAGAGTGTTAGAGGTAGCAGGTTGGAGTTCTAGGGGATAGTGGTGGTGTTGTGGTAGTGGGAGATTAGGTGAGTTAGGTAGTGAATGAGTGAGGAGTTGTTGATTACGATGCGTGGGAGTAAGGTAGGAACTTGGTAACCACATTGAACCATGTGGAGCGTATTTTTGGCCTCATCCTTCTTCATCGCCATTTCGACCTCAACAAGGGGGAACGCTTGGTCGAATCCCGCAGCACATCAACACCATGGTTACGAGAAGTTGATGAAACTACTGCACACGTTCATCCTCTCAACTGGCGTCTTAACATAGACGGAAGTTACACCCCTTACGAGTTTTACTATGCCAAAGATGACGCCAATACCAATGAAGGTACCCCTAACGACCCCAAGCTTGGTGCCTTCCTTGACTCCTACAAAAAGCTCTTGCACGAAAAAGATGTTGTTGATACATTTGGACTCACCCGCTACCCTGGTGATAACTTCATGGCCACTGTCGAAATTACTCAAGGGCGCGCAAACAGAGATAGTTTAAGAACAGTAGTATAGCAAGAAAGTCAATTTGTGTAGTTTAGGTGTTTTAATGTATGGGTTTATCGTAAGGACTACACCTTTTAAGGACTCAGTCCTTCTCATCTACAAGAGAATTGTTCGTTATAATTACACTGTACCAAATTTTGTTCCACGAGAAGCTAAAGATCTCATCTCGAAAGTAAGTCAATCGTTTGTTTATCCGATAACACAAATCTAAATCTTCCAGCTATTAGTTCTTAACCCAGAAAAGCGTATCACACTCAAGAAGCTTCAAGAATACCAGTGGATAATCAAATATTGTGTGGGGGGGGAACGGGTCAACATAAGGAAGCAGGCAAAACAAGCCAGCTCAAAACGTTCAACTGATAACGATGAAATCAAGTAAGGTGTTAGAAAGTCTAGACCTGGCACGAAGATTTTGTTTTAGAGGCAATGTCACCGTCTTTATTTCTTGATTCTCCATTTCCTTCCGAAAAGAGTTTGTCTTGTCTTGCCATCAGGGTTACAAAACTGTTTGAAGAATTTTGAATTTTCACTAGTAGGACATAATACGATGAAGGATATAAATCCTACATGCTATATTCATTTCATGAAATTTTAATTTTGAAAATAAGTATATACACTTAACTTAGTAAGTACTCGAACGCTCACACTCCTTTAGTCCCCCCAATTGAAAGCACGCCTTATTTACTTACAACAATACGCTATTGACATCTCTTTACATATCTCCAGATATCTCTATACCTCCCCCCCCGAGTTAACCATTAGAACCATTAGAACCATGAATACTCATAATCCCAATCCCATAGTATACCGAAACCCAAAAGTTTACCTAAGAAAAGGCTTCTCATTATCTTTATACGTAATCCAGATACCACCTAATCTTACCGTTTACATTGATTTACAGGTATTACACAGTAATAGTATTATCTGTCCCCCGGGAAATTCTTGAGTGAGGATTTCGAGGTTATACTGTACTATATATAATATATAATATATCCCCACACACTAACTAACCACTATATAAATAACGGTATCATCTATCCACGACCTATAATTCCCATGCCACAAACTACAATAATCTAACATACTGCCACATAACCCCTTTTACTTCACTTCATCCCCTTCACTCACTCAACACCTCTAAACATTTAAAAAGAGCACATAGATAAATAGATACCCCCAATCTCCATCAATCCATCAATCCCCATCAATCCATCAATCCCCATCAATCCATCAATCCATCAATCCATCTCCCTCCATCAAAACCTCAAAAACATATCCACATCATAACAATAACAATAACAATACCACCCAACACCCAACTCTCTCCAACACCCAACTCTCTCCAACACCCAACTCTCTCCAACTCTACTCTCTCTCCAACTCTACTCTCTCTCCTCTTATCCCCATCCCTCAAAAAACCACCACTAAGACCGACCCTTCTACAGCAATTCCAAACTCTTCCTCATTCCTCTTCACTGTCACTGGACCTACAGTACCTACCTAATTACAACATAATATCCCAAGAAACCAACCAGCCAACCAGCCAACCAGCCAACCAACCAACTAACCAACCAACCAACCATCTTCATCTTCATCTATCTCCCCTTCTATCTCCCCTTCTACTTCCACTTCCATTCACAATCTCCAATCTTAATCTACTAACCCTTCTCCCCTTCAACTTCGCACACTAATACCCCCCGCCGCCCCCTACAACACCCAACACCCCCCCGGCAAAAAGGGATACAGGAGGTCCATCAATTCGCCCAAAAGCGGTGTGTTAAAGCGGGGAAAAAAAAGGGGGGGGGTATATCACTAAGCGAGATTTCTTTTAAGAAATAGTAGAAAAGAATCACTTGACACCACTAAGGAAGATATATATCAAGTATCACAAAGTCCAAAACAAAACATCTACAAGATATCTTTAGTTGAGACCGAAAAAAAAAAGAGAAGAGATAAAAACATCAGTGAATAAAATATAACGGTAAGAGTAGTAAGTGTAAGTACTGTATACTCCTCCCAAAAAAATCGAATCGAGCGACGACATGCAATCTATATTGCCATATTGCGCTTACAACAAAAGAGAAAAAAAAGACGAACATTCATGTGTCCATTGAAATCCCATCCCCTCCCTTTTTCCCCATCGAAATCCTCTTAACAATCAAGGATTATAAAACACCTCCTCAACACCCTTCCACCAAGCCGGTTCCCCATCATAACTACACTTCGCCCCCGGAACGAAAGATTCCTGGTACGAATCCGTCATCTTCCACCATTCTTGCACCTTGGGATTCTCCTTCATCTTCTCCATGTCGCCTGCGTAGTCGTAGCCCACGTATTTGAAGGAGGCGAAGAGGATTCCTGTGTCGGGGTCGTGGAAGATTGAGTCTGTGGGAGGGGGAGTGTTAGTTAATTTTTCCGGAGGAGGATTTGTAATTTGGGGGGGTGGGGGGGGGGACATCGAAAAGAAAGAAAATAAGATGGTAGAAGGGAATGTATATCCCTCCCTTCCTCTTCCTCTCTTCGCCCTTGCCCCATTCTCCCTTTCCATCCCCCCCCCAAGAACAAAATTACAACAAGTAGGGGAAACAAAGAAAATAAAGAGAAAGAAAAAAACATACAATCCTCAATCGAACACTCCTTAATCTGCTTCAAAACCTCCGGCCAAACCTTCGCATGACATTTCTTATACTCCTCCACAAACTCCGGCTTCAACTTCACAATCTGCGCGAACCTGCGTCCCTGATTCTTTAGTCGCGTCGTAGGGACGCTAGGAGGTGGGATACGGCCAGTGGGTGGTACCGCCCTGGGGGAGGGAGGTGTCCAAAGTGGTGATGTTGGTGGTGAGCTGGAGTTCCTCCACATGTTTATTGTGTATGGGTTTTGGTTTTTGAGTTGGTTTTGGATGAGGGAGTAGAAGTATTGAAGTTGGGGGATGGTTGGTTGGTTGATGAAGAGTCCCAGGATGATGGTGGTGATAGACGGGATGAGTGAGGATTGTTGCTTGCTTATGAAATGTGTATGTAAGGTTGTAAGGAGGAGTGGTAAGGTAGGTAGGTAGGTAGGTAAGGTAAGGTAAGGTATGTAAGGGTAGGTGCGATTCGAATAGGAACTCCGTCGTTCTCCTTACCTACGGATGACGCGGGGTAGCTCGCCTCGCTCGCCTCGCTTCCAAGTGCTTCTGCTTCAGCTTGTCCTCAAGTTTCACCTGCAGCTTAATAACTCCGTCCTACCTTCCTTCCAATACCTTCCAATGATAACTTTCTCAACCCCTCCCTTGCGTCTCTTTGTCTTCCCTCAATCTTTAATCGTTCCAAACACATAAAAATACTTCCCAATTGTCCCGTAAAATATCTCGAAATAATAGATGACAAATTTTGAATTGAAACTCGAATTGAGAATCTACTATTGTTTTGTACGCCCGCGCGTACACTTGCTGAGTGAGCATAGCATCGCATCGCCGCAAGGGAGCTCTCCAAGCCATGGTGGGGGTGGATCCGATTCCGGATCACCGCCGTGTCGTCGGGCGAATGAGGTCCGTCAATGAGGATTCTTCACCCCACCATTCCTGGTCCATTTTCCAATTCCCGTGTGTCTCCCGTCCTACCTACCTATCTATCCATGTACCCTTTACGAAGTGGGATGGGTACTACGTCACAACGGACTTTTTTTCACTTTTTTCCGTCCATCTCTTTTTGGATAGTACTCGAGTAAGGGTTTGCGAATCGAAGTTAATAGGGATATGTAAGGTACATCGGATATTTCTATCCGGAAGCTATTTTTGGGAATGGGATTTAGATTTACCTTTAGATTTACCAAGTGGAAAGTAAGAGGTGCGGAAATGAGGTTGTGTTGATTTTCCGTCTTGCATTGAGTTTTTTTGGTTAAGTCCGTCGGGTTAATGTTTACACCATTGCCGGTAACGGCGGTATACTGATTACGAATGGAATCTCTTCTTTTTACCTAGGACGTTTCTTGTTAAATTTATAGGATACTTATAAAAATACCAAGGTAGCTAGATTATTTCATGGTTAGAAGAAAAATCTTAAAATCTGGTTTCCTAGAATAGTAAGAGAATAGGTGGGCCAGATAGTCGTACGTCCTAATTTACATTGCAACATTCTCCAAGAATCAAATAAAACTCTTCTACCAAATTTAATCCCAATACCCAACTCGTCCTTCTCTCCTATCTGTCTTCCCTCCTCTCTCCTTTCCATCCCCTCCCATCTCGCTTAAACCAAAAAAGCCTAGGCCACTCAACCCACGCAACCCACCTAACATCTTCTCTTCGTCCCAACACCTCCAAACCTCTTCCCCCTCACCCCTCCCTCCACAAAACAAAAAAACAGCAAAAACCAAAAAAAACAAAAACATACAACAGCAGGTATTCGCTGGTGGTCACCCACCCAACTACTAATCTGCCGATCTGAGGCTTGTGTATGGCAGAGCGGACGGGATGCCCAATTCTCCTCAGTCTATGGTCGTATGTGACAGTCTTTCCATTGTTGACTGAGTTATAGGCCCACGTGACGCTGTAGAGGCAGGTGGTGAAAAGATAATATGTAGAGTAGGGGTGAATTTTATGTCTTGTAGGTACTACGTAGGTACTCAGGGGGGGTGAATCAATCTACCGCAATTCTTTAGAAAGATATTAGTGGATTTGTTAATAAGTGAATAAATACAGTAGTTTTCAAAAGGGAAAAGGGGTATGTTATGTTATGTTAAGTTATGTTGAGTTAGTTGTAAGTTAGGTAGCTAAACAAACTACCTATTTCGTCCCAAATAACCCCCCAAACAATCCCGTCCCACTAATACCCACCCCACCACCAGCAGCACCACCACCACCACCCCTCCTCGCTTCATTCCTAATCCATTCCTTCATAAACTCCGCATCTTTCAGTTTCCTCGGATCAACAAGTTTCGTCTCCGTCTGTGCTTCTCCACGATCGAAACTTAGGAGTGTAGGCATGGAAGTGATCATGTATGTCATTCCAAAACCACTGGTCATTATATCTGGAGCATCGTATTCTATTTCGCAGAAGGAGACCCCGCCTTCTTCTTCGCCTACCCCGGATTCGATTAGGTCGTGGAGGAGCGGGGCGATTGTACGGCAGGTGTTGCAGTATGAGGCTGTCCACTGGATGGAGGTTAGTTATTGTGATGAGGGAGGGGGGATGGTGGGAGTGGGAGGTTGTGGGGTTGTTAGGTTGTGATTTTGGTGATGTTTGTTTGTTTATTTGTTTATTAAACACAACCCAATTTGTATACTATGTTCCAGCCCGTTTCATTCCCAAGAGTCGAGGGTCAATCCTAGCGTGGGATGTTCTGGAATAAATTAAGCAATTTATATGCTTCTAAACCCAAGCTTCTTGAAACTATAGTATCCAAATTGGGGCGGTTTAAATATATTGGTATCGCCGCAAACGTTTATGTCTTCATGGATGCTCGTGGGAGAGGATGTGAGGGGTACGATATAGGTAGAATACTGACAAAGGTTAAGAGGGGTTTTCGAGAGGACGAGGACATGAGGAGGTAGCTTTGGAAATCATCGGGTATGCGAACTCTGTGAATAATAATTATGTTAGTATATGCTAGACTGTGCTGTTGCTTCTGACTTTGGTTTAATGCTAGGTTTTCATCGCATGACCTACGGATTGTATATCCTGTTCTTCGCCTTGTTCTCTTTGGTGCTAGAAAAGTGGCGAGGTACTGAAAAGACCAGGGGGTTATTTCTCGCAATTGAGACCCTCAGTAGCCTTGAGGCAGGCCTGGTAATCATTATGTGCGTAATTGTTGGTGTATGCTGTTTGCAGCGACTCGTGGGTGGTGTCAGACGAGCGCAAGAACCTTGATGGGGAGGAAAACGCGGCTATCTCCTCGTATCTTTCAGCCTGGTGGTGGACTTCATGCGAATCAACCGAGTAAACCTCGGAACTGGCAGGGAAAAGGACGTCATTGCTTGGCGTATATTTAGAAAGCTTGAGTGCGGTTGGTGGCTTGTAGAGGCTTGGCCCACAACCGCCGTGCAGTGTTTTCTCTGCAGATTGGCGATAGTTTGACGTCGAAACAACTTTCCTGATTTCGTGATGGACTTTGAGACAAATCACCATCACGGGGCAGTTCATTTGATCAATGGCTGCAGGTATTTCTGTACTTTCCCCGTCACGGGGCTACTTCGCAGACAATGGCAGCTGTCAATGCCATGCACTGCCGTGGGGAATGCCTGCTAAACACCGTGTATATCTGGGGGGGGGATAACTGGGAGATAGATGGGGGAAGAGAGCGATAGAGGGGTGGCCTGGCAACGGTTGGTTCATGGCGACTCATACCCGCCTGATATTTCCCTAAAGGACCCGTGGACTCGAAGGATTGTACCAGAGTGGGCTCTGGTGGACTCATTCTGCTCACCGTCCTAACGGCAGCCAGTATCCACCAAAAACCCTCTCGGCAGAACCATCAAGGTTCAAGGTTAGCTGGGTAGCGACATCCCGATGTGACTAGATATGACTAGCATGGCATGCGACGGTCGGGGCATTGGGCATTGTTAGGAAGTCGCGCCTATCTGTTATCCATCGCTCTTTCCTCATCTTACCTTTTTTCTGACTTATAAATTATAATTGCCCTCAGTGACAACACAACAGTTGCAATTTCCTCGAGCGTAACCCAATTTCAAAAACTTCATAGAAGCACCGCTTTCCGTGAAACCTCCTCCACCAAACATTTTATTCCCTTTGATTCCTAAAGAGCGAAAAAACTCACTCAACGCACGCACAACAACCCCTCCATTGCAACTCAACTGCATCCTGTGATTCAACACCAAAACCCGGACCTGGTCATAAACATCTCTATCTCTATCGCTCGTACCTCCGCGAAAATAACCTGCAACGCTTTAAATCCCTCCTCCAAATTTACCCTACACTACCTATTCCCTACTATCACCATCCTGGCCACATGTTCAACACTTCTTAGCCACCTTGTTGTCTGTCTCATGGACTCCACACCGTCGCTTCGCTAGTCGGCTTCCAAGATATAAGCCAAGCACCCTCGCTTCTATATAACTTTTTCATCGCCTTTCTTTTCCCACCCAACTTGAAAGTCCTCACTCCTTCCCACCATGGCCTCTATAGAAAATGGTCCCAAGAGAGGATTTCTCAAAGCCACTCGTTCATTTTTTGGCCGGAACTCTGCCTCTGCTAACGACAATGGAGATGAGGCCAAGGAGAACGTGGAAAGCGAGAATAGCGAGGCAGAGGGAGAGTTAGGACGCCCAACGACAAAATGGAGTCTTGGAATTTTAAATGTTCCTACCACACATGAAGTGCCTGGTAAAATACCCAAGCCTACAATTGAAAGGTTATTCTGCTAATTCCCGTGTTTCAGGCTCTGTCATGCTCCTTTCAGATCATCGCAATCATCCTTTAGGACTCCGACATGTACCAGCAGTAACTTCGTCATCGTCTCTTCCTCCTCAGATTGTAACGCCCAGTCAGAGTCGGAGAGCTTCTCGCCAGGAGGTCATCCAAGATCAGAAAAAGACGACTCCAGATGGTGCCATTATCCTTGATCCCCAGCCAGAAGAAACCAACAACGACCCTCTGAATTGGCCAAAATGGAGAAGAGATGCTGCATTGTTATCTCTGGGTATCTACTGTATGGTGGGTGGTGGAATGACACCAATCTTAGCCGCAGGCTTTGGTGACGTCGCTCAAACCTACGACGTGACCGTACCGCAAGTCGCTTTAACGACCGGCTTGTACATGATGGGGCTCGGAGTAGGCTCCGTATTCGCCTCTCCGACTGCTATTCTGTACGGGAAACGACCAGTATACCTATTCAGTGCCGTTGTTTTCGTTGCTACCTCAATATGGTGCGCTGCATCGCCATCTTACGTGTCCTTGTTAGTCGCTCGAATTTTCCAAGGTATCTCGGTTAGTTCGGTTGAGTGTCTTCCATCTGCCACCATTGCCGAGATTTTCTTCCTTCATGAACGTGCTTATAGAATTGGTATCTATACGTTACTTTTACTCGGCGGAAAGAATTTGATACCTCTCGTTAGTGCTGTCATCATTCAGAGTATGGGTTGGAGATGGGTATTTTGGATTGTCGCCATCGTTGTCGGATTTTGTGGGCTCCTACTCTTCTTATTCGTCCCGGAGTCATTTTGGGATCGCACACCTCAACCCAAAAGCCGAAGACCCTCTCTGCACTCTAGAAGGCACTCTAGAAATTCCTTATTTTCACCAAAGAGGGCCTCCAAAGCAGCCAGTGTCAATCAAGATGAGGGAAACCAGGGCCCCCTTACATTAAACAAACCACAGAAACCACCACTTACTCACCGGGCGACCACCCGAAGTGTGGGATTTGCTGATGGAGATGCACCAGACTTGGAAAAACAAATGGATGGATCTATATCTCAGGCAAGCCGATCAGCACGACCAAGTCTAGCCCATCACGACTTTGAAGCCCGAGTTCAGCCAGCAGGTGGTTGTCCACCAACCCCTGATCTCCACGAGATCAATTCTCCAACCTATGTTACTGCCCTGGAAAATGCGTCAACTTATATACCTGCTGATGGTAAGGACTCCAGAGAAGAAACCCGCCATATTCATGACGGAAAAATTACTTTCCAATCTGATGCCGTACCGCATTCTCAACGATACACACATGCCTTAAGACAAGGACCACCATTATCATTTGTTCAGCAAATGAAGCCGTTCCGAGGAAGACTGAGTAATGATGGATGGTTCCGAGTCGCTTTTCGTCCATTCGTCTTGTTTGCATACCCTGCAGTACTTTGGTCTGCTGGAGTCTATGCTTGTGCCGTCGGTTGGCTGATCGTTCTCTCGGAGTCCGTATCCGAGATCTATCGTAAACACGACACTTATAATTTCTCTGCACTCTCCACTGGTCTCATCTACATCTCGCCTTTCATCGGCGGTGTTCTGGGTACAGCTGTTGCAGGAAAGGTCAGCGATGTCATCGTCCGCGCCATGACAAAACGAAACGGAGGCCTTTACGAGCCCGAATTCCGTCTCGTCATGGGCGTTCCCATCACCATCACCACCGTCGCCGGATTAATGGGCTACGGATGGTCAGCCCAAGAAAAGGATGCCTGGATCGTACCAACTGTCTTCTTTGGCATCATCTCCTTTGGTTGTTCGCTCGCTTCGACGACTGCGATTACCTTTTGTGTGGATAGTTATCGCCAGTATGCGGGGGAGGCCCTGGTGACGCTGAACTTTAGCAAGAATATCTTCCATGGATTGGTGTTTAGTCTTTTCTTCAATCATTGGTTGGAGGCGGATGGGAGTCGTACGGTGTTTATTTGGTTGGGTGTTATTCAGTTGTTGCTTATGGGATCGACGGTTCCGATGTATATCTATGGCAAGAGGGCTAGGATGTGGACTGTGAAGATGAATTTTATGGAGAAGTTTTAGGGGGGGATGGGGTGCCTGACGAGTTTCCTTGGTTTCGGTTTCGACTACTTCTTTGATGACTGGATACAGTTTTTTGGGATGCTCTTTCTTTTTTTTTGATACCACACTTTTTATGATTGGATGAGATAGAATGAGATGACGATGACGATGGGCTTGTTTGGTTTTGAATTGTAAATTGGCATTAGCATTAGCATTGAAGGAGTTACCGGTAGTTTTTTTCGTTTATTACAATAAGAGAGTGGTTTCTTGGGTATCGAGGCATTTTCTTGGAATTGGGCGTCTGACTGTTTGATGGGGTTCTTGGATTGTGCTCTCCTTTTTGTAGCACGGGGAGGGTTGTGGGTGTAGAGATGGAAGGGAGATGGAAGGGAGATAATAGAGTGAAGAGAGAGAGAAATGATATCCTTGTTCCTGTGTGAGTATGAGTATGGTTATGAGTATGAGTATGAGTATGAGTATGAGTATGAGTATGAGTATGAGTATGAGTATGAGTATGAGTATGAGTATGAGTATGAGTATGAGTATGAGTATGACTGTGGTGTAGTTAGTGGTCTGTGTTTGTTTACTACTACTGTGTTTTAGTATTCTTTTTTTGTTTCTTTCTTTTCCTTTTTTTCCCTTTTTTTTCTTTTTTGAGATTGTAAGGGGTTTGGAAGTTGAAGCTGAAATTGAAGTTGAACTTGAACTTGAAATTGGTTTCCTGGGGAGGGGTGAGGAGGTGAGGAGGTGAGGAGGTGAGGAGAAAGGGAAGTGAGGGGGTGAAGAAGTGAGGAGTGAGGAGTGAGGAGTGAGGAGTGAGGAGTGAGGAGTGAGGAGTGAGGAATGAAAAAAGTGATATAGTAAAGAAGTGATGTAGTAAAAAGTAAAGACAGGCGAGAAGTGAAGACAGGCGAGAAGTGAAGACGGGTGAGAAGTGAGGTAGTGAGAATAGTGAGGATGGTGAGGATATAAGGAAGTGAAGAAGTGAAGAAGTGAAGAAGTGAAGAAGTGAAGAAGTGAAGAAGTGAAGAAGTGAAGAAGTGAAGAAGTGAAGAAGTGAAGAAGTGAAGAAGTGAAGAAGTGAAGAAGTGAAGAAGTGAGAATATTAAGGATAGTGAGAATAGTGAGGATGGCAAGGAGGTGAGGACAAGCTAGAAGTGAGGACAAGTAAGAAGTGAGGATAGTAAGAAGTGAGGATAGTGAGAAGTGATAAAGTGGTGAAGTGAGGAAGTGATGAAGTGAGAATATTGAGGATGGTAAGGTGGTGAGGACATGTAAGAAGTGAAGATAAACAAGAAGTGAGAACAGATAAGAGGTGAGGACATGTAAGAAGTGAAGACAGGCGAGAAGTAAAGACAGATTCTTAGTAAAGAGGGGCAAGAAGTAAGGATTGGGGGATAGTGAGGTGTTAAGAAGTGAAGAAGTAAGGTAGTGAGATAGTAAGGATAGCGAGATTTGAGGATGGTGAGTATAGTGAGGTAGTGAGGAAGTGAGGATAGTGAGGAGTGAGGACGCTAAGAAGGCAAAGGATGGTGAGAAGTAAAGATAGTAAGGATATATAAGGGAGTGTATAGAGTAGTGATAATACTGTCCTTCCCTTATTGTAGGAGACATTAATCAACCAGCCTAGATTAAACAATTTCTATAAATATATTGCCTCTACCAACTATCCAACCTCCTTAACCTCCACAACCTTCGACTCCCATGTCCTTCTTTCACCATCTCCGCCTCGCACTTCTCCCTTACCTAGCCCTACAAAAGAAGAGAGTGAGGTCTACGTCGATAGCTCCCTTACTATCAACATAAAAAGGAAGAAGAGATCTTAATCTGAGCATTGGGGAATCACTAGTTAGATTTACTAATGCGAAAGATAAGGATATTGAGAAGAGCAGACGGAGCTGTAGGGACAGTTCTAATGGTTGGGATAGTGATGATAGCGACCACTTTCTGGCCAGCTATAGCTTCATATATACTATTTTATCGTATCCACCAGTGTCTTTTGCGTCTAGTTTGTGTTCAATATAATTCGTTGGTTTGATTAGAGATGTTGCGCCTGAGCCTACATCAGGACTGGAACATTTTAAATATGTTACGCCTGTTTTCGCTTAAAGAAATGCTAACAGCTATGTATAAAACTTCCCCCAAATCGACATTACTTCATGACACCTACGCTAGCAAATTATCTACACGGTAGCTGATTGTTTGGCCTAAATATTGTCCTAACTTTTTTGAACCAGTCATGAATTCTCTTAAGCGTTTATATAAGACAGTTCAATTCAATGTTTGCACATCTAAGGTAGTAATGACTCACTATTGCTCATTAGTCATAGACAACAGTTAGGACTCCACTCAACTGACTCATAAGCCACAATTTAGTTAACATCTCTCAAGTTATCAGGTCAGACCTCAATTTCTTCATTGATTCCTCACGACTGCATCTCTCTTACTTACTCCCAACTCCCCGAGAACAATGTACAGTATAATCTTTTGGCGAGGCTATATAACACCCCCGATTATTATCGAATTAGTTAGCGGAAACCCCATTGCAGCCTTCAAATGTGGTTGCCATGAATGAATCTAATGACCCAGTACGTAATGAGCCACCGAACTGTTATGCTGTACCTGACCTCGGATTCGCTATGCCCTCAGATTACATGCGACGCAGTATTGCTAAAGAGGTGGTTAAGATTATTCTGGATTATGTCAAGTGTGAAAAAGGCGTGAAGGTTGTGCTGGGCTTGAACACCCCAAAAATGAGGCTGCTAGGGGTGTCTTTGGAAGTTTTGGGTTTGAAAATTGTAACCCTAAACCTAACCCTAACCCGTCATTTTTAGTGCGTGTTGATAGATATCTTGGATATTCTCTGGCAAATTCAGAGGAATTGCGAACTCCACTAATGAATGAGCAACTGTTTTCACTTAGACATTTCCAACCTTTCAATGCCATCGTCTCGGCGTAGAGATTGACTAGAAGGCACAAGCCGCACCTCACTAGGAACTTCGTAAAAACATCCTTGTCATCATGCTTAAAGGAAGCTTGATGCCAGGGTATTTGTTACTAAATAGTAATTCTAGTGAATCCTGACTAAATTTACATTTTAAGTACAAACCCGGGACTTCGTAGCAAAGATTAGAAGATGCTATATACTGGTATAGTACTACTTTTATAGGTTGCTTGAGTTAGCTCTAGTACTCAGGAAGAACACTGCCTCATCGTCATCTATGCCCAGAACCTCGCTATAGGGATATCCTCGTTTATATCGCATGCTTCTGAACCCGGTCCCGCCAACATCCTTGTGCGGAGCTTTTCCTTGTAGCGAGACATTGCGAACTGGTAGAAATTTATAAAATTAGAAAAATACAATATTCTACAATCGAAATTAGTAAGACTACAATACCACGTGGTAAGTTGATGAGAAGAATTGCCGACTTTCTCAAAATGCGAAAGAGATATCATTGACTCCACCCAAAGTGGTCGGACCTGAAATGCTACACGTAATCTCACCCAAAGCATATGTGATAGAGGTTCTGGCATATCCTTTCTAATGCTTGTCGCTAAAGCTTATATGTAGTACAATCCGAAGACAACAAAAGCTCCTCTTGTCCAAAGGGCCGTATATAGGGCCGGATCAAAAGCCGGATCACGTACAACCGTGGTATAGTAACCGAATTGACTAAAGCGCTTGCCAAATACCATGCATAGCTTCGAGGGAATGCCAGCTTTTTCTCGTACTGAACACATTTTTCCAAGGAGAAATTTGGGCCAAGCGACACATCAACGACGATCCCCCACCTCCTCCACATTGATAACCAGAGGTGCAGTAACCGGACCTGCAGTGCATTTGGCACGGATACTACTGTAGTCGATCTATCGAATGACAATCGGTGAACCTTCTCCAAACCATATTGATCTGGACATTTTGTGGTCACATGACTTGGCTGAAAGACGTCCATTCCATTGTTCCTCAAACTTGCAGTGTTCCATTTTCCCCAGTAGCGGGTAGCCCCTTTCGCCAGTTAGCAAACCTTATAACATACCCTTCTAATATTTGAAAGCCATGAAATCTCACCTTGAAATGCTCCCTGAATTACATTCATTTATATTCCGCGAGTCACCAGGATACCGCTCCGAACATAGTTTCGCGAGAGATGAAACATACAATGTCGAGTTAAGGATTAAATAGATCAAAAAATGGAAGCTGTGCAAAGCTTCTAGGTTATTCCCTTGCTCCCCTCTGTGCTTTCAACAAGCACTATCTACTTCCCCGCATAGTTTCCAAAATAGCGGCCCACTTAGGGGATGTTTTTCGTCCTAGAGCCCGTTACGACGTTCAACATCATCTCATGTTTTTCATCGTCCAAAGTCAACGGATAGGTGGCAAGGCATCTATATTAAGATTTCGAAACGCTCGGATCTAGAGATTTCGCAGCTATCTAGTCAGTTGTACAATGCGTTGAGTCGCTAGGGCATGTTATTAGCTGCCTTGGACAGGTAACACCTTTTTGTATTTCAACCTCAACTTTCCTTTCGGTTCTTCGGACACATTTTCACTCTCATCAGCTGGCACTGTCGAGCCGTATCTCTCCTTTTTACCAGTAATACTCTGTTCTTTGGGCATTTCGTACTGGGCATTATTGCTTGGTTATTCACGAAGCTGATCTTCTGTACAGCATATGATTCACCAAAAGTCCTCGGAGTGTTTAGCTTTGAATTAAAGTCATTCTTTTCATTCTGATTAGAAAGTTTAATACGACAACTCCATCACGACTTCTCTTTTCGAGTCGCAAAAGAAGCAGAATACCTGGATTTCACTTCAGAATACTGTACTATTTCCTGACACCTGTACAAAACCATCCCCAAAATATTAACAACTTGTCAAACCCAACAAAAATGGCGATCCGAATGATCCAAGGTACGTACGATTCCACAAACACCTCTCTGACAAGCACATTCTAACAATATTAATCAAGTATACGGCCTCTGGTACTGGGTAGCCTTCACATTCTTCATCATCCTCCTCCTCCACCACTCCCACTCCATCCTACCCACAACCTCCAACCAACGATCCTCATACTGGTCCTCAGGCAAACCCCTAAGTATAAAACAACGCATCCAACGCGCCGAAAAAGCCTGGGAAACAAGCGTAGCCCTCCGTCACGAAATGGCCCACAAAAACCCCGCCTACCCCCGAATCCCGCTCTTCCCAGCCCAAAAAATGGAAGACTTCAATACCTCCCCTTACACAGTCTGGGATTTCTTCCCACCAGCTTACACCTGTCCCCACGATATGCAACGCGTGGGAAGGTTGGGAGATGGCGGGAAATGGGTCTGCGGAATGTCGGTATATGAGAACCGACCCGCTCCACCTGCTTCCAAACCTGGGAAACCGAATAAGCCCGGGACGATCATCTATAGTTTTGGAGTGAACGGGGATTCTTCGTTTGAAGCCGAGATGTTGACGAGGATTCCTTCTGCGGAGATCTTTGCGTATGATTACTCTGTTGATTCTTTTGGACCGCAGATCTCGGAGACGTCTAGTTCTCGCGCACACTTCAAAAAGATTGGATTAGGAATGATGGATGCGATGGATAGGACGCCTCAGTTTCTGACGCTGCAATCGATAATGAAGAATAATACTCATACGTACATTGATATCTTGAAAATCGACGTCGAGGGCGCGGAATATGTGACGTTCGATACGTTCATGGATTGGTGTGAACGAGAAAATGCTGGGGAAATGCCGATTGGTCAGATCATGATTGAGATGCATGTTATCGATGATGAACATGTTAATTTTGACAGGGTCATGAGATGGTGGGAGAGGTTGGAGAAGTTTGGCATGCGGCCTACTTGGTTGGAGGTTAACCTCCTTGCTGTTACTTTGAATCCTAAAAAGCAGGATCCGCGTTGTGTCGAGTATGTGTTGGTGAATCATAAGGATAAGAAAAACATTCTACACCAGGAGCCATGATCAATAAGATTTGATGATGTTGGTTGAAGTAGGGGGGTGGGTTGCTTTTAAGGTCATTGGCGTTGGGGTGTTTTTGGCGTTGACATCGAAGAGATGTGTTGAAATTGAGTTTCGGTCTTGAGTTATGGGAGGCTAGATATTGATTAATAACAAGAATGCTCTTCGTAAAGTATTTAGTGGTATTTAATGCCATAATATGTATCTGAAGCTGATCAATACACGAGGGAATGTGAATGTCACCTCAAACTCCCCCCTAACCTAACACCTACCTCTTCCTCCTCCCCCCTTTCGGCAACAAATAATCCCCCCCAAGCAGCGCCTTCCAGACTCCATACAATCCAGCGAGGGGCCAAATTCCCCAAAATATTGCCAGAAGCCAAAGTCTCCAACTCTCCCTCTTCGCTTTCTCCTCGCTCTCTACATCAACCTTCACTTTATCGTAAACACTAGGCAAATACTCAGCATGGTATTTCTTGCGCAGGGTATCGTATTCTGCTCTATTGTAAATTGCGTAGAAGTCTTTCTCGGCGTAGTATGTTTGCGCATACAGCCATTTCTGGCCGCCGAGTTCGTGGACCTTCTTCTCAAATTCACGATTCCAGTAGAAGAACTCGCGGCGATTGGTTGATCCAGGACCCCATACCCCCTGAATTCGTTAGCTTTTGTGTTGCTATCGAATTTGTGATGTAAAAAAGGATATCAGTTGAGCCAAGATGCTCTCCGAAAGGTTACTTCAAGAGAGGGCCTAGAGAATAAATATTTGAGATGTGACTTACGAAATTCAACATCATCTCTGGCATCTTCTTGTTCGTTTTCCCAGCTTGAAGGCTGTGCGTGGATGCTATATCTTTTCCACTTTGCTTCAGAGGACAAAGCCAGATTGGATATTGCTTGAAATTCGCGTCGAGATAGGACATGAACTCATCCGCTCGTGGATATGGAATCGCCACATCTTGGACGACATGAGAAGAAGCAAGGCCACTTTGATGCAAAGCACGATACAGAACTCGTGTATGCATAAAGTAATCGAGTACAAATCGAGTAATACGGTTGAAAGGCGTCAGAAAATATTTGAAGGCGTATCTCGCGACCCAAAAACCACCACGGTCATAACGGAAGAGATAGTCAACGAGTGGAACTGCTTCGGTAATTGGACTCCGTTTGTTTTTCATAAGCCTTTGAACGTAAATGTAGAACCATGGCTCGCTAGGTCTCAGAAATCCTTGGACCTTCAGATTTCCCACGTCATTTGTCATTTCTCCTGCACATATAACTCCAGTGTCCTTCGAAAACATGATGCCATCGAGATACTCAAAAGAAGCGTCATTTGTGACCTTTTCAATGACTTCCTGAGCCTCTAGAAAGCTTTGTACAGGGAAATAAGTCAACTTAACATAACTCTTGGCTTCAATTAGTTGAACTTCAAGTAGTGTTGTTACACCCAAAGTACCAAATGAGGAAGCAGCGCCAAAGAACAGATCCGGATTTTCCGTTTTTGAAGCTCTCACAACTTCTCCATTGGCAAGGACCATTTCAATCCAGTTGATTGTTCGATCAAAAAACCCATATCGAAATGAACTGCTTTCTCCAGCTGTTCCAGCAAATCCACCACCAACAGTGATACCAGGAAATTCCATCACGACAGGTGGTACAAGTCCATGTTGTAGTGTGGCTGCAACAAGAGCGTCCTGTAGACAACTATGAGTTAGCATGGCAGTTTCCAATATTGTCTTGTGTAGAATGCCAGATTTGGGGGACATAGACTTCCTCAAAGGAAGGAAAGTTTCCAAATTCCTCGCGAATAAAGATACAACTTACCATAGGTACATTTGGCTCCACCAGCGCAATTTTCCTTTCGGTATCGACATGAAGCACGTGTGAGAGTTTCGAGGTATTTATCATTCGGTCTATCTCATATTGAGATTTCCGTGTACTGTTTGTTGAGCCATGATATATCCGAAATGGTTCTCTCCGAGCATAGAATTGTCCAATATCTGCTGCGATACGAGACACAGCTTGCTTGTGTGTTTCCATGATTGAAGGTATGTACCAAAAACGGGTTGAAGACTTGAAGGCGAAATAAAATCGAGGTTATGCACGAGGTTCGAAATATTGGCAAAAGTGACAAGAGCGACAAGAGGTAGCAATCCCGGATTACCCGAGAATTCATGGGATGATGCTCGCACTTAGTCCATTGAAGCTGAAGAAGTTGGAGAAGAGTTGGAAAATTGCAAAGGAAACATACAAACAAATCAAGTATGAAAGAAATTGAGAAACCATATACGAACTTTGCTGCTTCAGTGGAATCGGAAAGTGCAAGTGGCTGCTGCCGTGAGATGATCGGACAAGGCGTGTTGAGTGACCCTTGTAACCAACCTCCAAAGCGGCACCCAACACCGCCTTATTTGGCAGTGAGAGAAAAGACCAAATAGCATACAGATATTGACTGAAGCTGAAATTCTAGTCGCCGTATCCAGAGATATATCGTAACAATTGCCAGAGAAATGATATCCTGGCAGATGACACCATACCATTATCCAGTGCCGCTTTCCCCGCCCTAAGCGTGAGGACTTGAATTTTGAGCAACTCAACTCTCAGAGGCCTTCATTCCATACAGACCAACACCTCAACATGTCCTCCAAAATCCCCCCTCTCCTAGAGCCCTACCTCTCACTTCCCCCGGAGGCATCTCTAGTCCTCTTGACCAGCGTCCTAGGCGCAAGCACAAACTGGCTCGTCCTCCGATTTCTGCACAACGCTCTACTCAATCACGATCCCTCATCTGATCTCCCACCAGATGAGCAAACCAAGGTAGTCCTTGTGAGCTTCATGAGAGATTTCACTTTCTGGAAAGAGAATGCGAAAAGATTGGTAGGTCGGGTCTTTTTCTCATGTTTTTCGAGGTTCTTCTTGGCGGAGTCATATTTCATATATATTGAAAATTGCTGCGAATAGGAATTTCAAGCTAAGTAGTTATTTCCTAGGGTCTCGATCTTGAGAAACATGCTGCGAAAAAGAGATTTTCATTTGTGGATGGATTGACTGGACTTTTTGTGCCATCGCAGCAGAAGGCTACTGTAAAGACTGCAGAGCAAGTACTTACAAACCCTGGTCTGTCAGCTGTGTCTGGCTTGATACAAAACTCCATCCACAGCTTGAAGACTTCTTCAGGATCAGGAGAAAAGGTCTTGTTGATTATTGATCAACCAGATCTACTATTGGCATCAGTGGGCGAGGTTGGACCTACAAATTTGGGAGATATGTTACTAGGTTTACGAGAGGTATGTTACAATATCGATGGATTAATATTTCTCACTGAACTTCAATTAGGAGGCACACTCCCTTGTTGTGACGCTCTCAGCCGATCAACCTTTGGTATTAACACAGCAGACACCTTTAGAGACAGATCACGCAGCCTTCTTGCTAAACACAGCTCATCAAGCTGATTTTACCATGAGTTTGAGGTTGCTAGACAGTGGAACAGCTCGTGATATTAGTGGGGTGATACGAGTTAGCATGGGGGAACAAGGGGTTGAAAGTGATGATCTGCAAAAGCGAATTGAGGAACGCGAGTTGTTGTATTTTGTGGGTGGAGATGGAGGGGTCAAAGTATTCGAAAGAGGACAATAGAGGTATTTTTGACGTTTAATACTGGCAAGGAGAGCTTATTGACACTTTCCGAACTCCATGAGAAATTCCAGGTAGCTGCATACCCAGCCTCCAAATGAAAGCAACCCAAATCCCAAACACATCACTTCTGCATCGATACATTTTTTCGGTGTGCAATTGATGGTATTTGCTAGCGTAATCGTAGCCTCAAGACATCTTGGGTAAACCGCGACCAAATCCCAATTCATTCAACTCCCATATGATTCCCTTATTCGGCGGTGGCCTTTGGTGGTCCTCTAGCTCCCTTTGGTACACCAGTCTGGAATCCGTTCTTGAATCGTCGTGGAACACCCTTCATGTGGCGCATGCGACCGGTACCGGTGGTCTTTCTTCTCTTAGCCTTCTCGCCCCAGTTGTCTGCAATTCACGTTAGCCAAAAACCCCCCGTCTTTCGCGCTTCAAATCCTTGGATCTTGAAGGTCCATCAAAAGAATCGGTATCACGTACATTGTCTAATCTTAGCTGCTGGGTATCCGCATGAGGAGCAAGTGTGCTTTTGGATGTGGAGGGATCGGCGACCTGAATATCGTACTTGTCAGTCCCAATTCGTAGACTTCCCCCCAATTCCTCTCCAACTAAGCCCGGGGATCGATTCTACTGACCGCAACGTCTGCACAATGTGTGCGTCTTGTTGTGGCGCTTTCCGAAACTGGCAGTTCCCTTAGCTGTATAAATTGTTAGTCCTGTCGTATCGTGGTATCGTGGGCAACATTGACTGTCGGAACGTACTCATTTTGGATTAGGAACTAGAAAAAAAAGGCACGTTAGCAACGGGATCACGAAACCAATACTGGGGCCAATAGGTCCTGGGTACATACACTCGTTAGCCGTGGTGTTGTCGAATTTTGTCGTTGGACTTTTCTTCCGCGATTCCAAGGTGATTTCGAATATTCAAGCGATGTGTGGGCGCAACCTCGTCTAACCAATTCTGTCGCTAGCGCGAACATCACGTGGCCAAGCTCCGCTCCGAACCCCACCAGCGCGCTGAGAACCCCTGCCAATTTATTATACTCGTATATGGATTGGACTACTCGAGTATTTGGAATAATTTCGCATGACAAAATAATCCGAGTTACGACATGCAAACATTCAGCGTTTCGATCATCTTTGGAACAAAAATACTGGGGTCGAGGGTTTGAACTTCATTTTACAGCACCAAACGTCAAAATTCCAGATGAACCCACCCCCTCTCCCCACTACTTACAGAGAGTAAAACCCTTAAACCCTAGCTTCATTAATTTAGATATTTCCGTTAATTCATTTGATTGTACTAGAATTTCCCAGCAACTGTTTTTAACATGCTAAACTCTTGGAACAATCATAGATTATCCTATGAAGTTAGGGCAACGAGAGCACCAGGGTGAGGAAGTCGTGATCGATACAGAGTAGGACCACCTCTACCAATAAAGTTCTATTTGCCGAGATTCGCTCAAACCCCCAATTCAACATTCCGAAATCGTTTGGCTAACTGAGTCAACTGCATGTTTGGTTTGGAGACGTTGGGAATTCCTAGCAGGTAGAATGTTCTATACTCATGAATTCCTACACCCTCTGGTGCTTTGAGGAAGTGCCGGTCAGAGTTCGAAATCATAATATTATACGAGTGCTGAAAAGGTACATAACATTCAAAATATAAGATATTATCATTGCCTCAACGCAGCCAAAACGCCTTAACATAACACCTCCCTGGTATTCCCGAAAACAGTCCCCAACGCCCAAAGAGTATCCTTACACATCCAACATCCCCTTTAGTCCACCTTCTACACCTCTCCACCATCTACCTCGTTCTTCAAGATCATCACCAACTCCACCCAGTGCTTCCTCTTTCCTTCTCTTGGCATCCCTAGCGGCAGCTGTACTTACAAGCCTCTTAGCCTCAAGAGGCTGCAATTCAGCATTCAAACGTTCCAATTCCCGAGTCTTCCTAGGAACCATGGACTGCAGTTGTTCCAACTGCCTATCCAGCTCAGACCTCTCCTTCTCCTTCTCCTCTACCAAATCCAGAGTTTTCTCCAAGGGCATGTTCAATGTCGGACTTGATCCTGGCGCCTGTGTAGCCTTCAATTCATTGGTACTGAATTGTAGCCTTTCAATCTTTTCCGGTAGATCTTTCAGTTGCGTGGTTTGTAATTGTACTGTGTCATATTTGCGAGACAGTTGTCGACCCTTCTCCTCCAGTTGTTCAACCAACTCTGCAACTTCAATCTTCTGTGCTTTTAGTTCTGCTTTCGATATAGCTAAGGCTTCTTCCAATTCGATGTTCTCCTGATGCTCGACTACAAGAGGTGGATCGCCGACAATGGCGCGTATGAACTTTTCTTTTGTGACTTGCTCGAGATATGAAAAGCGGAGTTTTGAAAACAGTTCCTGTGGAATGGTTAGCATAAATCTAATTTGTAAACACGTTCCAGTATCGAGTTACCTTGTAGTGGGTTAGATCAGCCTCAAGGCTTGCTGGCGTTGGATTGTTGAGTACATCAGCAGATACATCGGATACACGTTGCCCAGATTTTATCTTAAGCGGTACGGCGAGTGGCTCGCTCAATTTGATGATCGAAAGTTCTTGTGACTTTTGCGCTTCTTGAACATCTTTCAAAACTTGGTCGGGGGATTTTGCCATGCTGGTAGGAACTGCAAGTGTTCTGCGGAGGGTTCTCTAATCTCTTTTGAGGGGTATTTCAGTATTCCACCTGAATAGTCTCCGAATGCTTATATGACAAATTCAAGATCTTCGTTCGGGTCAGTCGAAAATTCCAATGCGCAGTAGATTTTGGTACTATGTATTTCCGAATTCCTCGTTCAATTGAATATGCGACAGAGTGACGTACCGACGCGGTGTTTTGTTTACTTATCAAATATTCTGCCACATTCACCGCTTTCCGACCCACCAATGAAAGCCGCGGCGGCTCCACCCCTTGCAGGTGTTCTCTTTGTACGTACAACTATCTACAACTGTACTCGAGTAAGCTGCAACTTCCCGATAAAGTTGTTTGCGCCAGCTTCCACAACACCCCCAAGTTCCTCGTCTTTCCGTTTTGATGGCTGAATTCAATCCTGCTCCCTGATCACGCGAATCCGATTTGCGCAATCCTTCTTCTTGTATTGCTTTGAAGGGTTTCTCCACCAACCAAGAATATGGGCAACGAAGACTATCTGGACGATGGCTACGTCGCTGCTCTTCTGACGCAGGACGCCAAAATTTCCAGCAGGCTGAACAGCCTTTCGAGTAATACCCCCAAGTAAGTAATGTTTGTTCATTATAAGTGCGACAATCTGCTAACAAGACAAACTCAGACCGGCGCATAAGCCCAAACCAAACACCCGCTTCTTGCGCAACATTATAAAGGATACCGATTCTCATAATGCAGCACTCCTAGCCAAAGAAGCAGCAGAATCTAGAGCGCGATTAAGAGGCCTTGCGAATGAAGGTCCTGATATCAGGAAGGAGAGCCTGAAGAGACCTAGGTCCCCGCTTGACATTAGGAAGAGACAATTAGGAGATATTGCGGCGATTCTAGGTGGAAGAGGTGGCGCAAAACGGAAGAGGGAAAACGAGGAAAACGAAAGTTCGAGAGACGGGCGAATCGAACGGAGAAGACTCGCATCTGGTGAGGTGGCTCAAGATGGGGAAACAAGTGTCCACCGAGAGAAGCCAAGGGAGAAACGAAGCAAGAATGGGGATCGGAACCTGAGTGATCGGTCAAGAAGCCCAAAGCGACATCGCAGACATAGGAGTCACTCGAGGGAGAGGCGCATACATCACGACGATGACCGTAAAACCGAATCGAAATCAACTACCGGAGTTGCGAGACCAAGAAATGGTAGCTTGGAAGAAGAACTGAGAGATGGTTTCAGAGAAGATTCAAGAAGGAAACGGAGGGTCAGCGAAAATGACTCGGAGGATGATGGTTACGAAAGAGGTCACAGAAGGCATAGAAGAGATCGGAGTACCTCGCAAGTTGCAAGAGACCGGGGCGGAAAAAGAAGGAGACACCACTCACGATCGAGATCACGGTCATCACATAAACACGGACTTAGAGAATCACGCCGTTCAAAATCTCCTCGTCGAAAGCGTTCAAGAACACCAGAATCCCGTCGGGAATCACGTCGCAAATCTCATCATTCTCCCTCCCACGAGAAATCAGGGAGAGCATCATCAAAAAATGAAAAGTCGTCAAACACAAATGAAGCAGAGTACGATTCCGATCCCCTCTCTTCAATTATCGGACCTCCTCCACCTCCAATCCCACAGGTACGCTCCCGAGGTCGTGGAGCATTTTCCCACGGTGCAGGCATCGATTCTCGCTTCTCAGCTGATTACGACCCTACCGCCGACGTTCAACTCGACCCCGATGAAGAAAACGATTGGGATCAAGCACTAGAAGCACTTCGCGACAGACAGAAATGGAAGAAGCAGGGTGCTGATCGATTGAGAGCCGCAGGGTTTACAGATGACGAAATTAAGAAGTGGGAGAAGGGAGGCGAGAAGACGGAAGAAGATGTTCGATGGACGAAACGTGGAGAAAGTAGGGAATGGGATAGAGGAAAGGTTCTTGATAGTGATGGTGTTGTGAGCTTTGAACCGGCGTTTGGGAGGTTGAAAGATAGTTGATTTTTACACATTATTTTTTGTTTGTGGTTGGGTGAGCATAGCACACTTTCTAAGACTGAGCTGGACCTGTATCTTAGATGAGTTGGTATTCATACAAATACTGGATTGTTTAGGATTTGCGGCACCTTGAAATGTTATAGAGAGCAAACAAAGGCGTTATGAAAAATTCTTCGTCACAAATATTTTTCTTGGGCGTTGAGCCTACCACTTTGAGTGCTACTACCGAGATTTGGTTCGAAAGGCTATTGAGGATAATTCCTCCATTCTTTGGGAGGCTGATGTCCTCTTCTCGATTCTAAATCTTCCGGGCAACCTATTCTACCCAATTCTATCTCTATAACGCCACCTCTAAAGTGATTCCCATGCATCTTATCGATATACCCGCACTTTTCCTCATAAATCATAAACTTCGTAACCCAATCCCATCAATGCAACAATCCAACCTTATTCCCATTCCCATTCCCATTCCCATCCAAAGCACCCCTCCCAACCTCCTCATACCCCTCCCAAAGTAACACCCCATCCCAGTATAACTTTCCCCCACACGCAAAATGCAACTCCCTAACCGACCCCCAAACACCCTCCACCAGTCCATCCAACCCCGCATATTCTTTCACCCCCTCTATCCTAATCGTGCGTTCATACCCACAATCTCCACTCCCCCTCAACGCCTCAAGTAGGACATCGAAAGCCCCCCTCCCACTCCCCAACTCATCCACCATCTCAACACTCCCCATCAACTCCCTAAACGCCCCCGAACTCCAATAAAATTCCACTTTCCGTAACGCCCCATGACGCGCTCGACTACGGAGCAACTGTAGGATCTTGGGGAGGTGGCCGGATGAAGATGCGCTCTCGAGACCGGACATAGAGAGGGAGATTCGGGGGATTAGTCGGGAGGATGTTTGGCCTATTCCTTTTAGTATTCTTATTACTCCGAGTGAGATTCTGGGGTTGAAGAATTTGGTTTGGCTTTGGCTTTGGATGGGGTTTTGGATGCTGTCGTGGAGGGAGGGGAAGTGGAAGGTGACGTTGGACCAGAATAGGGGTGCGGTCTCGGTGTGGATTTGTCGGTTTACGCGGAGGAGGGAGAGGGTTGTGTAGTTCTTCGTTTGATTGTGATTTTGATTTTGCTTTTGTGAGTGTGTTGTGTCGTGGTGCTGATGCGCGGATCTTGGGTTCACGAGTAATCTGAAGTTTTGTTTTGTGATGGCGGGGGGTTGGTAGGGTTTTTGGACGTTTGTTTGTTTGACGTGATGACTTTTCGATTTGACAATTACTTTTGCTTGTGATTTTGGGGCTTTTCTGCTTGAGGTGTGAATGTGACGGGGTGTGTGTTGCACTTCGATGTAGCAGGGTGAGGGAGGTGGGAGGTGGAGGTAACTGTATATTTGATCGCGGATTTCTCGGGGGAGCGAGAGGAAGGCGGAGGGCATTATGGGCGTGGTGTGCAATTGATGTGAAATTGATGTGAGGCGAATTGGAATGTTGTGGTGTTGCTACGATGTATCTTGACTTGCAGATGCACCTGGAGTCGCTTCCGAGGTTGAGGCGAAGAATCTGGGGAAGCTCATCCTTGTCGTTGCGGATTATGGGCGGGATGAAAGCGGATATTCACCGCTCTCTATTGTTGGGCGACTAGGAGGTAGCTTTCAGACCAATCATGTTGTTTGATCTTGAGCTTGTATTTATGGCTGTTTTTAGAGATTTTAAATATTATTTCGATTACTTCAAAATTTTGACATACACACGATGTGGTTTGCAGAGCTAGAACCAAGAGAAGTACTCAAGTATTTAGCGCCAGTTTCATCAAATAAGCTTATCGGATTCTCTTCGGACGAACTTAATTGTCCGATTGGCAAAAAACATTATCGATCGATGATTAAAGAGATAGGAAGCGATTTAGTTATTCACATACATTTTTCCAACCAAGAGAGTCTGAACATTTGCGAGGAATGAGTTGCTTGCACGTGACACTCTAGGAAACTCAATTGCAGGTGGATACCTAGGTACCTACTCTTTGGATGGGATTTGCAGAAAACCATGTTCTTGATTTAGACGTCTGGTTTTTGCGCCATTCCATACTCAAGTAGAATTACTCTCTCAAATACTTCGAGAAGAATGCTAGATGATTATCATATTGATGATCTTTTAGTAATATTTACAAGAACTGATCTACTCAACCGAAGTTTAAGTTTAGACGAAAGGTCTTGGGTGAAACTGTTCCATGCAGCCACGCTTGGAAACGACATCAGATTTGGGTGAAGCTATCGCCACATATCAGATTTGTTAGCTTTGTATAAACTTTACCTTGCGAGTAAGAAAGTGTGAAGTTGCGAGAAAAGTAATTTCAAAAATAGCCGCAAGTTAGCCACATTTGATAATTGTCTTTGAGTTGAGTCAATATTTCCTTCTGGAAGATCTGGCGCTTAAGTCTTTGAGTCGTGGCGTGGCGTTCTTTGTGGGCTAGCACCCGTAGCACCTGTAACACTAGGCGCGGGCGATATACGGATGATTTTCCATTGGTCTCAGCCAATCGGCAAGACCAGAAGTATGATTGTTCCATGAATAGAAATAAAATATGCGGGAGGCTGTTGAGAAAGAAAAGGGGCGTTCCGTGGCAGCGGCTATATCTGTAAAATAATAAGACAATAGACAATGAAAAAGAACTCAAGCTCTAGGCCAAGTATTCGTAGGGTGAATCATTTGTGCGCCAATCAGCTCTCAACAACGCCATTGACATCACTTACAGGGGGATGTCATCTGCAATACAACACCAGCCAAAGAAAACGAAAGTGAGGGGTGCACATAAAACAAGAAACTGATCCTCTTTTCCCCCCAGCGAAACCTGTTACTGTACCACGAGGAGTACGTACCCGAGTACTGTATTTCGAATTAGGTAGCGAGTTTCTTCGGGAAGGACCCCCCAGATACCCCCCACGAACCATTTCCCTTCGTTTTCCTGGGCTGGACCTGGATAGTAGATATTACCGCTACTCGTTCGCGCGCAAGAGTCAACACCTGAACCGTCCTCTGCCCGACGTCTAACCCCAACCATTCATCCATCCCCCTCAGGACCTCAGGACCTCCCGAAAGATCATCATAGATCATCATTTGATATGATTGAATCATATCACCACTCATTCTCTGATACTGCGACCTCAACTACTTGCACATCAACAAACATTCACTTTGTCTTCTGATTCATTCACATTTTATACATTCAGCCATTCTACTTCGTTTCCACTAATACTTTTTATTGTATTCATTTCCAATTCCCATCTTCCGACCTCCAGCGCTGTTTGGAATAACAATCACCACCTGCGCCCACGACCATTTCCTCCTAATCCTTCACCATTTCCCACACACACCTCCGCAATCCTTCATAGACGACCACAACGATATCCTGCTGCGCCAGTCATCGCGACGAGGGGGGTGAGTGCAAGAGGCGGGAGATAAGACATATTGATTGGGCCTGTATCTCTTCTAGAGCGCGTCTTCGTACAACACCGCCATCATGTCGAATTCAACTTTCTCCCTACCTACCAGCACGACAATGTCTGCAGCACCAACGCACACCAATGTGCCCGCCCCCGCCACGTCGGGCACTGCCGGCTCGGCTCAGAACTCTCAAGGAATCAGTCTCCTTACCTTTGTGACGGCCTTGGTCTCGTCGTTGATTATCTTTGGCGTGCAGATGTTCTTGTTTATTCTGCTGAAAAACAAGCTTGCTCGAATATTGTAAGTCTTCCTATGCCCTGACCGCTTTTCCATTGTTTTCTTTTCTGCTGAACGTGGCTAATATAATGTAGTAAACCAAAAACCTATTTAGTACCTGAGCGAGAACGAACCGAAGCCCCTCCCGGAACGCCTTGGGGTTGGCTCTTTGCGATCTTCCGGTTCCGAGACCGAGAGATTATCAACAAATGCGGTCTGGATGCCTACTTTTTCCTCCGTTATCTTCAGACCCTCGTCTTTATTTTCATACCGCTCGCAGTCCTTCTGCTCCCTATTCTACTTCCGTTAAATTATATGGATGGTAGAGGAGGGCGTTATGCTTTGGAAAATGGCAATTCGACAGACTCAAAGTTCGCAAATGTTACAGGACTTGACCAGGTCGCTTGGGGAAACATCAGACCCACACATACTGGAAGATATTGGGCACACTGTATACTGGCTTTGGTGGTGATTATTTGGGTCTGCGCCGTGTTCTTTAATGAATTGCGGGTCTATATCAAAGTGCGCCAGGATTATCTTACATCTGCCGAACATCGGTTGAGAGCCTCTGCCACAACGGTTCTAGTAAGCTCTATTCCACGAAAATGGCTCTCGAAAGATGCTCTCTCTGGTCTCTACGATGTCTTTCCAGGCGGTATTCGAAATATTTGGATAAACCGGAATTTTGATGAATTACTAGACAAGATTCATGAACGAGAGGAAGTTTTTAGCCTGCTAGAGATCGCCGAAACGGAGCTTGTGCGAAAAGCCAAAGTGGTCCAGAAAAAACAGTTAGAAAGAGAGGAGAGGAAGGCTACTCGTGACCAGAGGGGCAAGAATCCAACCAAGGAAGAGAAAGATAGAAGGCTACGATACGAGAACGAAGCTGCAGAAAGATTGGCTCAAAGCGACGGGGGAACGACGGGTGGTCACCCAGAACAAGTGCCTCACACAGTTGACGATGCTATAGATGAAGAGCTTCAACGAAGTGCGAACGAGGAGAGGTCTGGAGGTGTGAAAATTCCCATACCCATTCTAGGCACTGGATTAGCAGCTGTTGGACATGGCCTTGGCGCCCTTGGACAAGGAATAGGAAAGGGAATTGGTGCCGCAGGAAACACTGTCATTGGTGGGGCTCGTAACCTCGACGACAGGATTGTGACCACAAATGGATTTACACATATCGATTCATTTCCCGTCCAAGAGGATGATGCGTACGATCAGTATGGCCGCTATCGTCCTGCTGTGGAGGCAAATGCCAATCACCCACCAGCTGCAGACAATGAGAAACGACAGGGCAATCGAGCTTCTGTTGAATCATCTCAAGATGGTAGAAGTCCCGCTCATGGGATGATGAGACTTCCTGGGAACACTACACGGCATGTAGCCACCAATTATGGTGGTGACGGAACAAATGAGTATGTTAGAGGTGATGGATGGTGGAAGTTTTGGCAAGGCCCATCTGGAGGCTTTGCATCACCACTCCCGAACGGCTATGAAGAAGGCGAAGAGTTTCCACTCAACCAGACTGATGGACTTACGGATAATGGCTCTTCTCATAAAGAAAAAACAAAGACTGGATTTTGCAGTAAATTTCTCAGCATATTCGATCCCCTCAGAGGCGAAAAGGTCACCGCTATCGAATACCCTGTTGCGCACAACGAGGACTACAAGGAAAATGCTGTTGGCGCCGTCTGGCAAAAATACCTCAAGGAAAAGGATCGCCCAACCCATAGACTTTCTCGCTTCAAATGGACCCCTGTCTGGTTCCCTGCATTCCCCCTTATCAACAAGAAAGTTGATACCATCTACTGGTGTCGCAGCGAGTTGGCGCGGTTGAATTTGGAAATTGAGATGGATCAGAAGAACCCAGAGAGGTTTCCTCTAATGAACTCCGCTTTTATACAATTTAATCATCAGGTTGCTGCCCACATGGCAAGCCAAGCAGTTACCCATCATATTCCCAAGCAGATGGCGCCCAGAACTGTGGAAGTATCGCCAAACGACGTTATCTGGGACAATATGTCTATCAGTTGGTGGGAATCCTGGCTAAGAAGAGCGGCCGTTTTTGTTATCGTAGCAGGCATGATCATACTCTGGGCCATTCCTGTTGCCTGGACTGCTACGCTTTCTCAACTTTCTGCATTATCAGACGAATATACATGGTTGAACTGGCTCAACACAATTCCAGATAACGTTTTGAAGGCTGTTGCCGGTGTGTTGCCTGCGGCTGTTCTTGCGATTTTGCTTGTTATTGTGCCAATAATTTTGGGCTACTTGGCTCAACTTCAAGGTGCCCAAACTGGCAGAGAAAAGCAACAATCGGTTCAGAATTACTACTTCGCCTTTTTGTTTGTTCAAGTTTTCCTCATTGTCTCTATCTCCGGGGGTATCACAAACATCCTTGCTGCATCCGCCAAGGACATCACGTCGATTCCAGAAACCTTAGCAACTCAACTTCCAAAGGCAGCAAACTACTTCTTCTCCTACATGATTCTACAGGCCTTATCTACGGCTTCCGGTACATTACTACAAGCTTTCACACTCGCGCTTTGGTACATACTTCCTAAAGTATTCGACAGTACCGCTCGACAAAAGTGGATACGAAATACAACGCTCCCAAAAGTGACCTGGGGAACCCTTTTCCCAGTCTATACCAACTTCGCATGTATTGCACTCATCTACAGCGTCGTTGCGCCAATCATTATTATATTCGCCCTCATCACATTCAGTCTCTTGTGGATTGCTCACAGATACAACATGCTCTATGTTGTTCGATTTCAACTGGATACTGGTGGATTGCTCTACCCACGAGCTATCAATCAGACATTTACCGGTCTATATATCATGGAAGTCTGCATGGTTGGTTTATTCTTCTTGGTTCGTGATGAAAAGGGAAGGACTTCTTGTTTCAAGCAAGCGATCATCATGATCGTAGCCATATTCCTTACTGTCCTCTACCAAATCCTCCTCAACAAATCGTTTGGGCCATTGTTTCAACACTTGCCCATCACATTTGAGGATGAGGCTGTTTTGCGCGATGAAGCTTTCGAACGTGCTCAAGCTCGTCGCCTTGGACTTGTTGAGGAAGAAGATGTAGAGCGCGGACCAAAAGAGAACGAGGGCATCGAACTGGAAACACTTCACAAACGATCCCAAAGCAAATTGCACAAACTAAACCCTGTAAACATTGTGCAGGGAGCTGGTAGTTGGGCTATGAAGTCCGGTCGAGATATCAAAACCAAGACCTTTGGCGAATCAAACCAGGTCCCCACGCGAAGACGCAGACACAAGGACGCAGAGGCTCGAGCAAAGATTGCCGACGCACTATATGGAGGTATCAACGACGATATTGAGGATTTGACACCAGAGGAGAGAGATATCCTTGTTCGTCATGCCTTTCAGCATTATGCGCTTCGAGCACGAAGACCGATTGTGTGGATTCCTCGTGATGATACGGGGGTTAGTGATGATGAGATCAAGCGCACGAGGGACTTTGCGGGAGGCAATATTTGGATTAGTAATGTGGGAGCGGCGTTGGATGGAAAGGCTCGGGTGGTGTATGGGAGGAACCCACCAGATTTCTCGGAGATCGATATTATTAATTTGTAGATGTTCTTTTCTTGGATTGGATGGATGGATGAATGAATACGCGCTTCCCCCTTGACTTTTCATCCCAGTTGAAGGAGGGGGGAAGTTGAACATACTACTCTTTTGGTACATACAGAACTTTTGGGTGTTTGTTTGTTGGGTTGTTGTATTAGGATGAGAGAGAGACGACGTTCTTTTTTTTTTAGATTTTTATCTTGATCTTCTTTTTAGCGGCATTGGGATTGTGGCGTTTAGAGTGATGATTGGATTGTATGATTGATTGATTGATTGATTGATACCAGTAGTATAGATATGAAATACATAGACCTTTTTGGTAATGAGTTTTTTGTCTTTTGCCCTGGTGATTTTACTTTATATTATTTATTAAGATGATTTGGGAAATTTAGTTTGGTGGAGTGAGTTTGGATGAGATACTTTATTTTATGTATCGTCTGTATTTGGCTGTTGGAATTTATTTTTCTATTTTCTCGTAGGAAGAAGGTGTAATAACGTTAAATGAACTAAGTTCAGATGAAAATATTTTTCGTCTGAATATTGGTTGTTCAAATTTATTTTTCGTATAAGATGTAATAACGTTAGATAAATTAAGTTCGAATGAGATTTCATCTGAACTTTAGTTATCAGAATATATTTTTTAATTTCTTTCTAGTAAAAATATTTCTATAAATCTTTTTTAGACTGCTTCTCTTGGCGCTGATGTGTTCGTCTATATTGAACGCCCAGACAATGGAGACGACGCAAGCCGCGAATCTACCATCAAGAGACGCCACAAGACCACCCGCAAACAACCTGTCCTCTGGCGTTATACTGCAAAGAAGCCTGCCAAGACGGGTCCTGCGGCCGTTGCGCGGTCCAAGTTGAAGGCTTTCATTTGGGCTTCGATTACCTACGTACGGCTTCTTTGGTTATTTGCGAGCCGTTGCGGTTGATGTAGCCGTGGTTTGCGAGGACGTTATTTGAAATCATCTGAAATTAGTTTCTTTCTTCTTAGAATCTTTTTCTAGATCTGGATATAGGAATAGATTTAATAAGTTCTTATTTTTTATATGGTAATGTGTTTGAGTGATTCTTTGCTTTAGGACCGCGGCGGGGGGGTGTAGTATAGGGTGTCCTTCATGATAATTTTTTACTTTTGTCATGAGTTTCTCTGAGATTTCATTATGTTCTCTATTAGAATGTTAATTATTGCTTCAAGACTCAATATATCTACGTGACAGTGAAACTACATCTGAGAGTTACGGACAATTGAATTTATTTTGTAAAATCTCAACTTTCTTATGTCGTTGAAATAATTTAGCTTGTTGAATAATCACAGGACCTTTTCTTACAGGCCATTTAGTGCGCGACACCACCAGCAACTGTAAACTCATCGTATTCAATATGTCTACTTCTACATCTAACCAGCCGTAAATCGTATATTTCGTTATCCTGAACATCTATCCATCTCCTTCCATCTAAATATTCTGACCAGCCAGAATCATATCCCATGACGATTTCGTGCATCCACTACTCAACAGAAACAAACTCAAGGCAAGTCCCCGAACACCAAAAACCTCCCTCGTAACCAAGAAATCGTCATAGTTGAAGTGGGAGGTGTCACTTCCTCACCTCATGCACCAAACGACCCTGAACCCAAACAGCAAGTGTATTCCGATCATCCCCATTAAAAACCCACTTCGCAATCCTCTCCTCCCAATTCTCCCACCCAAACATATCAACCGGACTTTCCTCAACACCTTCCACTGCCTTGACACGCTGAGGATTCCCCTCATCCTCACTCCAATAATTAGGTCCCAAGCCGATCAACTGCGCATCCCACTCCATACCCACCTCAAAGCCTCCAATCCTCTCTGCTAGACCGACAACCTTCGCGCCTCCCCGGGTAGCCAAGTACAGTACTTCCTCAATAGATAATTTCGCCTTGTCGTCGCCTCCCATGGCAACATGTCGACTAACTAGACTTGCTTGTCGTGCAGCTTCTAAGATGGAGGGACTATATCCACCGCTTACATCGGTGCCTAGTCCGACATCGACGCCCTTTTCTAGTAACCAGCGGACTTTACAGGTTCCAGATGTAATACTAGTGTTTGAACACGGACAATGGGAGACCTTTGATTGACGTTGGATGATGAGATCTACCTCCGAGTCATCAAGATGGATTGCGTGTGCCAAGATGGTTTTTGGTGTCAATAGACCGTGAGAGTCGTAGACAGATGTGTAATTTTTGGAATCAGGGAAGAGTTCTTTAATGAGGTCTAGTTCTCCTTTGTTTTCGGAGATGTGGGTTTGGATTGGGAGGTTGGTTTCCTTGTGTAGAGCACCGAGTTGAGTCATAAGTTCTGTTGAGCAACCTGGGGCGAATCTGGGTGTGAGGATAGGCGTGATGAGTTTGTTTTCTGGATCGATATTTTTGATATGTTCAATTGTCGCTTTAGTATCAGCGATTGCTTGGGCAGGTGATTCATCTTTGTACCAATCTGGTGACAACGAATCTAGACAACATCGTCCAACAAAAGCACGTTGGCCATTAGCGAGGCAAATGTCGGAAAGTAGGTTGGTGGTAGCAACATGGATCGTTGCATAATAAGCCGCAGTCGTGGTTCCGTGGGATAAAGTCCGTTTGATACACCTGGTATAAACCGTCTTCGCCCTCGCAAGATCTTTAAGACTACTTTCCATAGGGAAAGTATAGGTCGTCAACCAATCCAAAAGCGTTGATTTCCCAAAAATGCCCACATTGGGATATTGAGGGGCGTGAATATGCGTATCTTCCCCATCCAAACCATCAGCATTGATCCCAAAACACAATACAAGATACCGTACAAGATGAAAACAGAAAAGGGAATAAACATACCAATAAACCCCGGAAAAAAGAATTGTCCCTTCCTCGCAACCCTGATATCAACATAGCTCTTCTCCCATCCAAGTCTGGGGATAAAAACCTCCTCGGCACGCTTCAAATCACACCCCGCCTCAATGGCGACGATAACCCCTTTCTCATCCACGAAAAGAGCGGTATCCTCTAGCCTCTCCAGGTTATCCAAGTCCTTGCAATGCACAAAATCGCCTATGAAGATCTTCTTGCAAGACATCTTATCTTCTTATCTTCAAGAGAAATGTAAATAAATCAGGAAATCTCAACTTTATAGCTCAGGTATTGATCGTTCGTTAGTGTCTCAAGAAGGTCGGTGTGGGGTACAAACAAGTACGGTAAGATAAATTGTGCTAAGCTAAGCCAAGACAGATAGAAGCAAGGTGGTTGAAATGTAAATTATCGGTAGTCAAATCAAAATTGGACGGTGACTTTATATGATATTCACTGATATATAAATGACTCAGCTGGAAAGTGTTGTTTGAAGTAGTGATTCACGGGTGGTGGTTGTCCAATGGTGGGGCGGTGGAGAGTGAAGTGGCTTCTTTAGGAAAGCCCGGGTGGAGTCAAGCCACCCCCGGAGATAGCGGTGGGCGATTATTCGTAAGGCATTCCGCTTTACGTAATTTAGAATAAGTAAGGCTTTTATACCATTATTTTTTACTTACGCGATCACGTAACCCTAAAAAAAAATGATTTTCGCCTATAAACTCCAATACTACTCTATATAACAATATCTTATTTTACGTATAATCTACGCTAGGATCTTTAATTGGCGCCTAATATATTAGTCTTATATATACTTACCTAAGTCTTTTACCACACACACACTCACACCACAAGGTGTCTACCACAGTTCTCTATTATAAATTTTCTACAACTACGACTTCGAGGACGAATAGAGCTTAATAGGATAGATATACTTTACTTTATTTATATTAATATACAAGCGTTAAGAAGACTGAACAAGGGAACCAAGGTAACTATAGAAGAGATAAGACAATTAAAGGAGATTTTAATAATAGAACGTCTTATCCTATAAAAGAGGACGACCATATCTAAGCTTAAAATGCAATAGAATTTACGTATAGATTAGTAAAATAAAGCCTAGTTAAACAATAGAAATAGCCTTAGATTTAGCCTGAATAGTCTCAAATTTAGCCTAAAAACCTTGAAATAGTAGGTCTAACAATAGGGGATACGTAAGGTATTCCGCTTCACGTAATAAAGTAACGAAAATACCTAGGTACGATTACGCCATAATTACTCGAGTATCACTTTACGATTTGCCCATCTCTACCCCGAAGACCCGCCTCTTGCCGACCGATATCTCCTATCCTAGCTGAACCAACTAGATTATCTCTCATATCTTGAAGTGAGTGTTTTACATTTTTCTAATCGATAATAATACCCAAAGAGGAAATATGAATACTTGAAAATCATACGATAGAAGTCAGATTCCAAGTTCAAAGCAGAGTGCCACTTGCGGGCTAATATCTACCTATCAATTCTAATTTAACGGATGGGTATCCTAAGCGCCTTGAAAAAAATACTACCCAAACAACCTAAGAACTTCGCCTATATACTTGCTCTACGAGGTGCCATGGTTCTACGTAGAGCTTTCTTCTCTTCCGTCTCATCAAGCAATGGGAGTACTCCCTGCTCTCTCATCTGTGCCAGAAATGCTTGTCCGAACTCGTAACCAACCTTATATATTTCATCAAACTTCCCAAAGTCCAAAGTCCCATAGGAATCTATCGGAGGTCTCATATAGAGGCACCCAGGTATATTCTTGGCTCGCTCCAAGGCATCCACACTCGACACATATGCAAGTCGTGCTTGGATTTCCGCCAATGTAGGTGGATTTGGGTACGAAGAAAAGGGGTTCCATCGATTCGCAAAGGCCCAAAATCCAGACAACGAGTCTCCAAAGGTTTGTGGTGTATCATCGTCGAGACTTCCCACATCAATAGCAAAGATAACATCCGCTCCCAGAGACTTCATATGGGTAACTGTTAGATTGTCCACGTAGCCTCCGTCGAGAAGCATGCTTCCTTCGTCGCACAGTGGAGGAAGTAAACCAGCGAGCGACATGGATGCCCTCACATAACGCCACGCGTAGCCACTTGTATGGATTTCAGACCGACTCTTGCTTATGTTAGTGGTGTTGCAATAAAATTCCAACCAGAAGTCCTCAATTTGACTGTTGCCAAACGTCTTGAAGATACCACGATTGAATTCATGTCCAGTGGTGTAGGATGCGGATGGGTATGTTAAATCCAGGGCAAAACGCCACATGCTAGCCATGCGCCCCGAAAACTTCTTCGCTCGCCCATACATGGGAACAACGTCAGCATCACGAGCATACAAGGCACCGATGAAGGAGCCAATGGAAGTTCCCCCAATAATGTCGATGGGAATACCAGCTTCCTCTAGTGCTCTGATAATACCAACTTGTGTAATACCTCGAGCACCTCCACCTCCAAGAACAAGACCGATTGATTTACCACAAAGCCGTCGGGCAATCCTATGGAAGTCTCCCTTGAATGGCGTATCTGCGGAGTAAAGAGGAGTTTGTCGAACTCTGCGAGAGGTGTATTTCTGTATCTCCGCTTGAAGCACCTGAACCCGCTGTTTGAGAGCTGATCCAAACCTTCTTGCTTGAGGGTGTACTGGAACAGAGCTTGTTCTGAAAGCCATTTGCACATGATGATGGCCACCGTTGATCCAGACTCGATTACGTAACCAGGCTCTGGTCACTCCTTGGGGAACAAATCGATCGGCATGCAAGAGAACTAGTTCTTTTCGTGCGGTCGTTTTCATTCCCAGGAGAAAACGTTCATATTCTCCGATTGCCGAAGAGCCTTCAGCGAGGGCGACAAGTAATATGCAATCAGCTTGGCTGATACAAGTCTGGGTCCAAGGCGAATTTACATTGGTATCTATTCCCCATATTAGCATATTAGCATATTGGATGTAAAGTTGATAAATGCCCTCGAGTCCCAGATAACTTCAAAGGAGTAAGGAACGGCGAAACTTACCAGCGACATACAAAACAAGACCATACTTCTCTTCAAGATCAGCAAGATATTGTGACAATTTCAGTTTTCCCATACGACTAAATGCATGCCGACCGAGATGATTGAGAATTGCAGCATGGTTAAGCGACGTAACGCCATTAGGTGCCCCTATCTGGGATAGAGCATTCATCAGACGGCTGCCAAACTCAACAACTGGCACACCGGCAGTTACTGGTAGAATAGCCACTGTTCTTAGATTGAGAGTGGAAGAGACCTTATTACTCTTGGCTCCTGTCACCTTTTCTTTGCCTTGGTCAAAAATCGGATCCTCAATCAAGGCTCTCATACGCGATGCAATGATTTGGGATATTTTTATGGTGATCCCTGGATGTTCTTGTGCGAGACTATTGAATAGGGTCTTTGGAAACTTTGCCAGCTCTGTGTCGCGAATAGCATGTAGTGTAGCTGGCCGAGTGGATTCAGTCATAACTTCAAGTTCGCCAACACTCTCGCCTTGACCGTATTCGCCCACAACTTTCATTTCAGCTTCGTCATTATTCAGAACTAGTCGCAGACGCCCGTTCAAGACAATATAAATTGCGTCACTATCATCGCCCTGATGGTAAATGACTTGACCGGCACTGACTTGAACCCACTCGAGGGCGAAATCAATGTGAAGAATCAGTCTGGGTAATAGGCTTGTCAAGCGTTTTGCCATAGTTAGCAAAACAACGGGATATTTTTCCACAATCCTCTCCAAAGACGAGCGTGGCAAAAAACCAACGTAAACATCGGTTTTAGCCACGACATCGACAAAAGAGCGATAAGCTGAAATCGTACCAATATATCCAGCAATTCCACCGGGTTTGATGAGAGAAAGGGTTTTACGTCCCTTGGATTTACGTTTTTTTGCATTATTGGTGTTTGCAGTTTCTGGTATAGAGGTTCGTGAGGAGCCAGTTCTGGTATTAGCAAGCGGAGAAAGGTTATCGTCCCCAGGTTTGGTTGAGGGTCGATGCGATGGCCCAAGGACGGTAGACTGTGATTTCTCATCCACAGGGACGCTCACATCGAGGAACCCATCTATAACGTAGTACAATCCCGGGTTTCGCTCCCCCTGTTCGACGAGGACGGAGCCTTTGGGAAAATGTACGATTTCGACTTCGTCTTTCAGTTCTTGGGCCAACCCTTTTGTACTTGGGAACCCGCCTACGCTTATTCCAGAGGCCACGGATTCGGTTTCCGCGTCAACGGAAGCCTCATAAGGGTCTATGAATCCAAAAGCATTACTGCTGAATACTGCCTTCTGTCTTCTTTGGTCGTAAGAGACAAGCCTTGGTGAACCTTCAACAGAGTCTGACATTTTGAGGGCGTTTCTGGTGTTTGTGAGACCAATGGCCTTGAAAATGCATTCCAAAATGGACCCACGAAACATGCTATCTTCATCTATAGACTCCTGGCGGTGTAATGTTATGCGAGGCTTCAGAGTGTGTGCGAAAGGATTAAAACTCCGTTGTGCTAGCGGACTCTGACTATCATGATGCCAGACTTCTGGAGCTTGTCCCTTGGAAAGAGGATTTCCTTGGCTAGCAAGTCCGCTAATCTTTCGGCCCCCAGAGCGAGACATTTGGATGTTGGTGAGTAGATCACCAGGGCTTGGGTTTGTGCTCGAGTCGCGAGGGGCAAGCCCATCAAAATTGTTGTCGTTGAGAGGAGAAGATCCTTTTACGGACGATGCTTTAGTAGATGATGCATGAACAGTGGCTTCTTTTCGAAGACTGTTACTGGAACGACGTCTTCGGCCAGCAGCAGCATTGTGTAATGCGATTCCCTTGCTGCCTTCCTCGGGACCGATTCTTTCGCGTTCACGAGTGAACTTCTCCTTAAGACGCTCTAACGCATCACCACGAAGAAAGTTAGGCAACTCGTATGTCGTATACTTATTCATGTGTTTCTCGGTCCTCAGAACCTCACTGGTCAAACCAAGATAGGAATGACTTGTAGCAAGAGTAACTCTTTGCAATCTCGTCAAAATGACCTGAACAATATGTGCAGTGGCCTTAGGATAGACTCTTGTTAGTCGACGGAAGGCACTGGCTGGGATGATAGCAATAGTAGTATCAACAGTAGCCCGGGCCACTATATCAGGATGTGCAGAATGGGTATGGTTCCTCCTGGCTTTAGGTCTCGGCTTCGGATCCAGTGAAGCATCGAGCGACAGAGGCGGTACCCTCCCAATTGGAAGAGCGCCGCCAGACGTAGAGCTCGCCATAGTCGAAGATCTCCGGTCTCGCCGACTTTCATTACCAAGCTCATCAGGAGGGGCACCGTATATGGGACTGGTAGGAAGTGAAGGAGGTGTATCGTGATGAGGGTGATCATATTCAAGCCCAGCAGCTGACGGAAATGTACGTTGACGGAAAACAGCACTAGAAGCACTTTCTACATGATCCTCCTCGTGTCTCAATTTAACATCCTCGGTAAAAAGAGACAAAATGGAGAAGAGAGAGGACATCGGGGCCCCGTTTTTTACTTCAGTCAACAACTGATAACCCTGGTGCCCACTACCCGTATTGTTTTCATCACCAGAGTCCGAATCGTTCTGGTTGAACAGCGTTTCGGAATCAGATTCGTGGCTCTCTCTAGAGGATTTGACAAAGATTTCCACCAGACCATCGACCACTAAGCAGAAACCCTTTTCCTCCTCCAGATTCAACGTTTCGCCCGCTATAAGTTTTCGTGTCTGCATGCTTCGGGTAAGTTCGTGAAAAACAGGTCTCTCCAGATACCCAAACACTTTGATCGCGCTCAGAAATTCGTCGAGATAATTGGAAAACCCCGATTTGGACCCTTCCTCCTGCGTATCTGGGTAGAGATCTACCTGAGGTTCTTTTCGCTGTGGCTCAGGAGGTAGACGGGCGTACATATTTAGAAACCTATAACGGACAAACCAACTTATAGTTGACATGAATGCAAGCAAAATCAACATTCTGCAGAAGGTATATACATTAGCTTTTGGCCTTAGTCATGAAGCACATGTACAGAAACATACAAAGTGGTTGCATTCATGGTAACCGTGAGACTCGTGGAAAAGATGTTGAATAGAAACGAGGGCATAGTGATAGTCGTAAAAGTGATCAACCGATAGAGAACACCTGGTACGAATTGGATTATGGCCACTATCATTCGGCCAAAAGCCCACAGCCATGACGAGCTTGGAGGGGAATCCGTCCCTGTTACAGCCATTGACATTGCTGTGGCCATAACCGACGACGCAGATGCAGATGCCGTGGAAGTCGTGCCCTCCATGATGCTGGACAGGCTTGTGCTTGTGAAGCTCTGCGCGCTGGTAATCGCCGACGACATTTTTTATATTCCTCGAATGGCGAGTCCACCGTGGGCCACCGTGGAGGCAACTCAGTGGTTGATAGGCGGGCTTTGCATTTGTGGTAGGGGATGGAGTACTTGAAAAGGGGGGTCCCGAGGGGGTGTAGTTCAAAAGCTTGTAATCATCTGCTTGTTGACGTCGCGCCCATATTACTCGTATTGACGGCGACTCGAGCTTCTTCTACAGGGAGTGAAGCTATGGGAATCTCAACCACAAGGATGGCATTGGCGTGGGAGCTGATGGGAGCGTGGCATGAGATAGCCAAGATCAACAGCAAGGCTCCACCAGCTCTGAGCCTCTGACGCTCTGACTGACAAAAAAGAGCCCTGAGAGAAAGAGCCCAAGCTCCCCGGGGAAAATCCAATGCCAAGGCCGATCTGCGCTAACCGAATCCGCACATGCCACCACACTGAGATTTTGAGCTGCAACTTGGAAGTTCAGGACGGTGACTAGGCCAGGACCAACGCCCGCAAACAATCAACAATCTCCCCAACGTTGCCCATCCCACACCATAAAAGCGCCCACGAGCAGCGCCAGAATCCCGTTCCATCCGGAATCCGCATATTCAGAAACGAAGCGCCCCTCGATTCCTCGTTACTTAGATCGCGCCCCGCCGCGCAACAACCGCAAAGATGTCTTTGACTAATTGCCGATTCTACGAGGAGAAGTTTCCCGAAATTGATAGTTTTGTGATGGTCAACGTGAAGCAGGTACGATACTGGCCATGTGGGAGTGGGGAGAGAAATAGCTGGATGGATGCTCATAAGAGTCACAGATTGCGGAAATGGGAGCCTACGTCAAACTTCTCGAATATGATAACATCGACGGCATGATCTTACTGTCCGAGTTGTCGAGGCGACGTATCAGAAGTATCCAGAAGCTCATTCGAGTTGGGCGAAATGAGGTCGTGGTGGTTCTGAGAGTAGACAAGGAGAAAGGTGGAGTTTTGACCCCGCTATCAATCCTTGATAACGAACAAAGGCTAATGCGGGGGATTAGGATATATCGATCTTTCAAAACGAAGAGTTTCACCTGAGGATATCGTCAAGTGTGAAGAGAGATACAACAAGGGCAAGATGGTACACTCGATTATGCGACACGTTGCCGAGAAGACACAGCATCCCATCGAGGACCTGTACGAGCGCATCGGTTGGCCTTTAAACAAGAAATACGGACATGCTGTGGATGCTTTCAAGCTTTCGATCACGTAGGAACTTTTCGCATAATACATTTCGCCCTTACTGATGAGTCATAGAAACCCCGATGTCTGGCAGGATATCTCATTCCCCACCGATGTCGTCGCTGACGAATTTAAATCCTATATCGGAAAGCGCCTTACACCACAGCCAACAAAGGTTCGTGCGGATGTGGAAGTTACCTGTTTTGGATATGAGGGTATCGATGCTGTAAAGACCGCCCTTCGAACTGCCGAGGCCAGAAACACTCCCGATAATCAAGTCAAAGTCAAGCTTGTCTCGCCACCATTATACGTTCTTACGAGTACTTGCTTAGAGAAGAGCGTTGGAATTGAAACTCTAGAAGCCGCAATCGTTGATATTCGAACAAACATTGAGAGCGCTGGAGGAAACTGTATCGTAAAGATGGAACCAAAAGCGGTCACAGAAAACGATGACGCCGAGTTGCAAGCTTTGATGGAGAAGCGGGAGAGAGAAAACGCCGAAGTCAGCGGAGACGAAAGTATGTCCGACTCGGACGAGAACGCTGTGGAGGTTGTGTAAGCGGGGTTTAAAGGTTTGGGGTATCTTAAAAAAAGCATTCTGGTAAAATATTTGCATGGCGGGTGTATAGAGGGGCCATGAAGCTCACAAATGCAGACAGCAGCTAGCTTTTACTACCTATACCTGTCTGGGTTGAATGAAATAATGAAAACCAAAATTCAAATAGGAATCTCTGGTCTAGAAGACAGGCTCACACTTGGCAAGAAGGAACCCCCTCGTAGTACTCAAATCGAACAGAAGTTCAAATCGCATGGATGGAGCATTATTGGTTTTTCTAATTTGCCAATAGTGAGTGAAATTCTGTTCATTCTATTCACTATGTGAAGATCAACTACATGCTGGAATTTCCTGTACTGCGACTAATACCCAAACGTCGTGTTATGATTCTCTAGATTCACTTACCGAGTACAGGTGTCACTATTTCAGAATTGTGCTTAGCTCCAGTGAATGTGAGCCATGAAAATATATTTTGCCGAGTTGTTGTATGGATTTTCTTTAGTCTAGGAAATTAAGCGAGGACCCCCAATCCGTTCTGAACATTCGAAGTTGCGCAACTGAATACTTTTCATGAGTGGAAGCTTTGGTTACTAGTCTGTTGGTATGTCAATTACCATCAGAAGTGAAAATCAATGATAAGTTGATGATTTACTAAGTGATGATAGGTTTGAGATTTGTTGTGAACTGTACTGAGGTGAAGCTCTTTCCTGCTGAAAACGTGACGTTGATATATTTTTGTTGAAATGGTTCGGAATTTGATGGATCATGTTCAATCGAAGAACTTGATATAAGCTCTGGCAACATGATATGAGTTCCCTAAGTTCCCGTAAACCAAAAGTGATTATTAGTGTAGGGTTTGTATCGCAGCCCAAGAGTGTATTGTGGTCGTGCATGGATTCAGGTCGCGAGCCTTGGCAGAACCTACGGAAGGCATCAATCAAACTCATAAGCGTCTCCTCCCTCACATACCTACCATGACCACGTCCAACATTTGAACCGAAAATATTAAATTGGGCCTTCTTCATGAGTCGTCTCAAGTCGCTTTCTCAGCGCCTCTCAAAATCAAACCCATTCCTGCGCAAGTCAGGATACAACCTTCTCATATTTGCGTCTTGGATCCCAGCGCTAGTCTTCTTCAACGAAAATGTCGGACAGGTAGCCAAGATCAGCGGGGCATCTATGTATCCCTATCTCAACACCAGTTACAATGAAGGTCGTTCCAAGGACATATGTTGGGTCAATAAATGGAATCCCGGGCGGAATCTGCAGAGGGGGATGTTGGTGTCCTTTTGGTATGGTACCTGATCTAATTTACAGTCCACATTCTATACTCTAAATAAAGAGCTAGCTACTGACTGAGAAATCCAGGAGTCCAAGTCATCCAGAGATTCTCGCAGTCAAAAGAATTATAGCTGTGGAAGGGGATGTGGTGTATCCCCGTGCACCGTACCCCTCTCTCAAGGCTGAAATTCCGGCGGGTCATGTATGGGTTGAAGGGGACAATCGAGATGGGAGGAAATCCCTGGACAGCAATTACTATGGCCCCATTCCAATTAATCTGGTTCAAGGGAAAGTCACTAATATTTTGTGGCCTTGGGCAAGTTCTGGGCCAATTCGATGGTGGGAATTTAAGGGGAAGACGAGGGTTGTGGAGGGGAGAAGAGAGGATGCTCCGCAATGGCATTGATGCCGACAAGAACGCTCTCTAAGACTGTATAAAATATTGTGATGTTATGAAAGCAATCATTGCAAATTAATTCCAACTAGTTCCATCAACCTAGTTCTCCAAAATTTCCAACATACCTATACATCTGCATGTCATAGGTACCTAGTCGGTAATCGGTAGCGGTAGCGGTGCGGTAGCCTTGTGGAGGCGGCTACCCGGTACCCTTTGAGTGCGGGCCGGGGTTCCTTGGCAGAAATTAAAAAAGTACTGTACCATACGCCTCTCAACAACAATTGAATTGTACTGTACCACACTATTACACGCTCCATATTTTCCGGCAAATCCGACGCCTTCACCTGGGACACTCGTTAACACATCCCACGGGGACTTCATACAGAACTGAGGGAGGGCCATGTCCCTGACCTCCATCTTCAACTTTTTCTCTCCAGAAATACCGGGCAGAAAGCAGGGTCGCAGCGAATTGGAACTCGTTGAGGATGGAGTGCCGACAGGCAGCGAGACCTTTGCAGATTTTAGCTTGGGAAGGGCGGCCGTGCAATCTAGAAATATGGCACCGAAAGAGATTGAAGAGACAAGGCCGCCTTACTTACATGTAAGCTTGGGATTAGAGTACCTTTGATCTATACATGTCTAACCCGCAATAGTGTATGATCGCTGGAGGACTGGGTGGGACAACGGGAGATCTTTTGATGCATTCATTAGATACTGTCAAGACGCGCCAGCAGGGAGATCCCCATATGCCGCCCAAATACACAACCATGGCATCATCGTATTCCACTATATTTCGTCAAGAGGGTATTAGACGAGGGCTTTACGGGGGTTGGCTGCCTGCTCTACTCGGATCGTTTCCAGGGACAATTATATTTTTTGGCACATACGAATATAGTAAGAGGAATATGATTGACTACGGCATCAATCCCCAGCTTGCATATCTCACAAGTGGTATGTAGCTCTATTGAATTCATGGAAGTAGCAACTACTTACACTATAATAGGATTTGTTGCAGATGGAGCGGCATCTTTTATATATGTTCCCTCAGAAGTTCTCAAAACTAGATTGCAACTGCAAGGGCGCTACAACAATCCCTTTTTCAAGTCCGGATATAATTATAAGGGCTTCTCCCACGCTGCAAGAACAATTTACCGACAAGAGGGCTTTTCCGCCCTTTTCTATGGATACAAAGCTACGATTTTCAGAGACCTCCCATTTTCCGCTTTACAATTCACGTTTTACGAGCAAGGGCAAACTTGGGCCAGGCAGTGGAAGCGAAGCAGGGAAATCGGCCTTCCTTTGGAACTTCTCACAGGCGCCGCTGCGGGGGGATTGGCTGGGGTCATAACATGCCCTCTCGATGTTGTAAAGACGAGAATTCAAACCCAAGTTAATCCGCCAGAACCGGCTTTGAAGCCAGCCAACGCGCAAAAGCATACAAAACCACCTAGCAATAGTGGTACAGTTTCTTCAATGCAGAAACAGATTCGCAGGATATCAACATCCTCCCCTTCTACACATACCCCTCGACCAGGGTCAATAAATCTGGATACCTCGTCTGTTTTCACCGGACTGAAAGTCATCAGAAAGACGGAGGGAATCGCAGGGTGGTTCCGGGGTGTTGGGCCCAGATTTGTGTGGACCAGCATTCAAAGTGGGTGTATGTTGTTCTTGTACCAATCAATTTTACGACAATTGGGACTGCGGTTCGCTTCTGAAAATCTGGAGGGGACCGTTTAATGCGCATCACATCATATCGCATCGCATTTTAGGGTTAGTGGGATGGATTGTATGACCGGTTTGGGATGGATGGATATTGGGGGGCATCGGTTGTATCATAATGTACATCTAAGAGAGCATATGGGCGGCGTTGGGTTGCGTGCATAGCATGCGGGATTAGAAAATAGATCTTCACTTTCGTCTAGTTTATGTAATGACTGCTAGGTCTATTTGGGAGGACGTTGGGCTGAAGAGAGCTCCAAATAAAATTTCATTGAAGCAAGCCTTTTAAGTGAAGGAAGGGCGGGGTAGATTTTAGTTCCTCGAGCGTTTCTTCCCCTTATAACGAAAAAAAAGGGAGTTGAGGCTACTCAGCCTAGCACTAACAGGGACGTTTGGCTCTACCTTTTGTACAAGCAGAGCGAGAGCGAGAGCGAGCCGATTCTCCAGTTGATGTTAAGCGCGCCTTGAGGTAGGAGTGGAGTGGTAGGCACGTGTTAGGTTACACCAATCCATGGATGCAGCCACCCCCCACCCCCCTTGGCATATCTCGGTACAGATACTGCAACTGCGTACTGCGCTGGTGCGTATAGTAAATCATCCCACCTGCAACCTCAATATTTTCACAAGCTTCTGCTCCACAACGTCAGCCAATTCGAGAATGCCATAGCGATAGCCATCCAAAACCTTTGTTCACAATGATACTTTTCTGATGGCTATAAAGAATTCGCAATGCCTGCGACTCTTCCGGTCCCCTCCAAAGGGGCCCTTCGAACTCTTCGCCATCTCGCATTGGGAACTACTTGTACACTAGCACTCAGCGCCGGGCTGCTCACGGAGGATCGTCGAAGGAGGATACACGCTGCACGAATTATACGGGAAAACACCCGGAAGCTCAAGGGCGTCAAGAATTACCAGCCTCTGGCTGTTGATCTGCAAGATGTCGCCAACGACCCGGCGATTTTTACTACTGGCGATTCGATGATGAAGAAGTTGACCAAGGAAACCAACCGAAGTTTAGCGGACGAGTCACTGGGAGAATTGGATTCATGGCCGGGAACTGAGGAGGAGCCGACACAGGTCTTTGAGGGGGTACGGGATAATACTGTCGACTTCGTGGGGAGGCAAGATGACTTGTTGTCAAATGATTCAACCCAAAATGGCTCGAGTTCACTGCCGGAGGAGACATCGATACAAGACCGCCAGAATGTTCCGCCCAATGGCGCGGGAGAAGCGCTGAAGCAAGGAGTCCGAAACCAAGCGGAAAGTGTTCAAGATGAGCCAACGCCGCGAAGGGAATGGGACAGACATTCGAATGCCCAGCTAATGCACATACATCGACAAAATCTAAAGCACAATATTTCGTCTACCCAGGATCGGTTAGCAATATCAGAAAACCTCCATATTCGAAGAACCCCGGGCAAAGTTTCTTCATCTATGCCGGATCGGTTTGCAATATCAGAAAACCTCCATATTCGAAGAACCCCGGGCAAAGTTTCTTCATCTATGCCGGATCGGTTTGCAATATCAGAAAACCTCCATATTCGAAGAAGTCCGATCGACAAAGTTTCTTCCTCGGTCCTGGATCGGTCAGTAATACCAGAAAATATCGTAAAGGTAGAGGCTTCACCCAAGCCCCAGTTGCAAGCGAAAAGTATTCAAGATAAGCCAACCCCGCGGAGGAAATGGGACAGACATTCAAACACCCAGATGATGAAAATATTGGGAATACGAAAGTACCATGTTTCATCTATGCCGGATCGGTCTGCAATACCAGAAACTCTCAATATCAGAAGAATAGTCGGCAAAGTTTCTTCCTCGGTCCTGGATCGGCCAACAATACCAGAAGATCTCGTAAACATAAAGACTTCGCCGGAGGCCCAGTTGCTAGTGAACAGTATTCAAGATGAGCCAGCATGGACGATATTGGACAGACAATCACAAACCCAGCTAATGCAAAAACATGAAAAACGAAACTACCATGTTTCATCTATCCCGGATCAGGCAACAACACTAGAAGATCTCATAAATGTAGAAACTTCGCCGGAGGCCCAGTTGCCAGCGAAAAGTATTCAAGATGAGCCAACGTGGAGGACATTGGACATAGGTTCAAAGGTAGAAGTTTTGCCCGAGATGCAAGCTCTTCAGAAGAAGCTTGCTTCCGACGTCATCAAACTCCTTGCATGCGTTGAAAACCCAGCTGACTTGGATGCAACCGTACTGAGTTTTCTCGGGGCTTTTGGGGAAGGAAATCTTGTTACACCTGATTCAGGCTTGGTTCCTGAACTGCTTGATGCTGCATGTCAGCTCTCAAAAGCATGCAAAGGTCGAGAGAATTTAGAGGACTTGATTAGGATCCTAGACACTCTATTGCCATATTCAGGGCCTATGGATGCCGCTCAATTTCTTTTGTTTTCACCATATACCGTTATCAAACACTCGCTCGAAAAGCTTCGAGGGCAGGATCAGACAGACACAGAAGCTATAAAGATCAATCTTAATAAGCTTTCATCTATGTATATCAAAGTCTGTAACAAGGATGACCCACCAGCAGGTTTGGATATGGATTTGGCGGTTACTCTGGGGGAACGGCTCTGTGAGGAAACAAATCGGCATGGATTGCATGATCTTACAGTCGATGTGTATCCCTGCCTTAAACATTACTGCTTCAGGGCAGGAAGGAAACCTACGGCGAAGTCTATGGGCCATCACATTGACTCCAATTGTCGCTTGGGACGACATCTAGTTGCCTTGGAATATTTCAGAAGGTTCTACCAAAAAGGATTGCCGACTGCGGATGAGTTTAATATGGTTATTAATGGAGTCATCGACTCTACAATCAAATTGCATCGATTATACCGTGCAGAAGAAGTTCTGAATACTGCTATTAAGATGGGAAAAGCCAGTGGGTTGTCAGTCAGCACCACTCCAGTTTTGAGAGTGATTTCGCATTCGTGGTGGTCATCTCGGGACTTTCAATCGTCCAGGGAATTGTTTGACCGTTTGCTCCTTATAGCCCATTCCTTCAGACGTCCACAAGCTGTCTATCAGGCGATCATTCACGTATGCATTGCATCAGACCATGTGGATGCTGCCACCTCATACTATACTCAATTGCGAAAATTTTATGAACCCACGCTTGAGGACTTTAATATCTACGGCCAATTTGCTATAGCAAAAGCCCGCAGGGGCGATTGGACCTCAGTAGAAGAAGACCTTATTCAGATTGCTTCAAGCAATCCCAAGCCAGATAAATTCGCTGCTTTATTTGCGCCCATACTGAAGCTCTTCGGGGCGTCTCATTCAGTCTACGATACAGAGAAATTTATCATGACTTTTATTGATCGAGCTTCTCTGACGCCTACGCCGATCATATCAAACATAATGATAGGCATTTACTGCAAAGCTAAAGAGACAAACGCTCTTTGCCGATGGATGGAGTTTACGGCATCCGTTCAGTCAATTGACACGGTGACTACAAACATAATTTTACACCACTGCTACTCCACGTTGGGATTTTCATATGAGGAGACCCAGGCTTTTTATCGAAAGATTTGTGCTTGTGCAACAGCAGCGGGAAACTTTACTGGCAAAGAAAACTTGGATTACCTCGCCGAGCTTGCCGCCGCTGATTCTCCAAGCCCCAAAATATATCGTTCCCGGATGCTCCCTCTATCAATTTTTGGAAGGCTGAAGCATACCCAGGATACTTTAGGGGTTCACCGCGCCATCTCTGCAACCCATAAGAAGGACGAGCCGCTTGCCACGATCGAAATATACAGGAAAGCTCGTGCTGACAACATTGCATTATCGCCCAAGACTTTTGCGATGACTGCACTGGCGTGTATGAAAACACAAGGCCATGAAAAAGCTATGGCGATGATAAAAGAGGCCCAGGATCGCGGAGACGATATCTCATATGCGATCAGCAATTGTCTCACATGGCATGTCATGAATTCCAGATACCACCAGACTCCTATTGAGCTTCTGGATTTGGTTAAATCTACCATTTCGTCTTTGGAGAAATCAAAAACCAGAATTGATCAAGGTATACTTGCCGGGGCCATGACTATGCTTGTGAGAAGAGGCGAATTTCGACTAGCCATTAACTTCTGGCACGACATGTCCTCCCGTCTCGAAATTCCACCATCAAGTATAGCAATTCCGACGCTCATAGCTCTCATGCACGCATATATTGAAAGTCGGGATTCGTATGGTGTTATTTGGATTCAAAGTCTCCTAGAAAAGACTCGTATTGCACCTACTCGGCAATTTCTTACTACATTGACCCGTAAGATCAACGACATGAAACTCCAAAATGCGCATGGTGCGCGGAAGTCTATACCGCTGTTGCGTCATATGGACAGACTTCGAGTTCGAGTTGTTCTCCTTAGACGCAAATATCTAGCTGAAAAGGAACTGTTCAAGTCTTCTGTTCTTGGCGTGGTGGAAGGCATTACGGGTGTCAAGTATATCCGAAGGAGGAGGAGAAACAATCGCCCAGGACCGTGGGAACGACGCAGAAAATACAGGGCTAAGCTGAGAGCGATGCGTCTTGCTGGTGGTGCGATTGAGTCGACAAGTGAGGCATCTCAAGAGCTTCCGGTGCCATCTTGGCCCCGTCAAATCAAACCTCTCCCTCGAAATTTACCTCTTCTTGAGAGAAAGAGCCATCGCCCTTCTGCAAACCATCGATATCTTAAGATTACTCCTCATGCGTCCTATAAACGCTTCGAACACAGAAATCTCAAGGATGATCTCGGCAGTGTGTCGAGTTCTGTGAGTCAAGATGAAGATGGTGGTGCCATGTAAGATGATGCGAGGGATGGAGTTTATTGTGGCATTGGTAGCTTTTGTCTGTAGCCGTATATATCATGCATACCTGGAAGTAATTCAGAATAAAACATAATATCAGGACATCAGCTCTGTTTCAATAGGTGCCTAGGTAGCTAGGTATGGATAAGTGTCTACCTGCCTATCCTGATATTCGATCATGTGACCTATGCCCCGCCGCTTTGTGCCGCTTTACAGCGGAACACCACAACAACTTAGCCAACTTTCCTTTTTCTAATCACAGCTCATCTCTCGCGTGCAGGTCGTCGTCCTTCATTAGACTACTTCCAAATGTCACCAGATTCCTAATGTCGATTGTTGCAGAGTAAGCTAAGCTCCTTTAGGTACAGGTGTATATATTGTATATAACCCATACTACTTATATACACCACGCAATACCCCGCTAACATTTCCACAAAGCCAAGTACGTCGCGTTGACGGCCAACTCGACCGCGTGCATTTGGTCCCAGGGGCACGCACAATACACGATGGCGACTTGGCGACGGACAGCCAGAAAATTTCCTCTTCACCACGAATCGCCGAGTTACAAATTATAGTAAAGGCGCTCTCTTCAACAACCTCATCAAGCCCCCTCCTTTCGCCCTGGCGGATATCGACCTTATTGCATCAGGCAGCTCTTTCAGATGTTGAGGTGGAGCGGGAGCAAGACGAATCTATAAGCGCCTATGAATCCGAGTTGGAATGGCTTCTCGTCAGCAAAGCCACAGTGCAAACATATGGTTTGCTTCTCAACACTCTATTGGAACAAACGATACCGTTGAACGATGATATATGGTATTGGGACGAGGTATTGGGTTCGTATCCGTACTCAAGTCTCTATACTATTCAAACAACCCCCTTGAGATTTCTTGCTTGGTCAAAGGATATCTATAAGGATACGAGGAGTAGGGTAGTCCAGCTTCGACAATATTCGGACGAGGGAATCTCTGCCCGGGATATTGGATCGAGTTTGACTGGTCAGTGGAAGCAGTTCTATGGGCTGGTTCGAGATAGCATACGGGAGCGATCTGTGTCCGATATCCAGCGACGTGTGCTCTCCCCGATCGCACTCTGTCGCTCACAAGCTAGACGTAACCAGTCGCGGCTGAGGCGGTTACGAGAAATGAGTGCAAGTGGACTGGGGGTGCTCATGGATGAGGGTTTGAACTTTGGAATCAATGACGAGAACAGCGAGCTTTTAAAGGTCGACGAGGCTGACAGCCATGAGTGGAAGATTGTTGTCGAGAGAAGCATTGCGCTCATGGACAACGTCCTCAAAAACGTGACGACCCTTGAGGCTGGTGTATCTGACTTCGAGGATACTGTATTTGCCAGTGTCGAGGATGACCCTGAGAATGGTATGGACGATACGGAATCCGTCCGACCGGCAAAGTTGTCCCGGCGCCTTCAAAGTATTCTTCAAAAGCATGTGCCGAAGCATATTTCAACATCCCGGAAGCTCGCCGCAAGGTACGGCCGACCATCCAGACTTGTCAGATATTGGCTGCCTGCTGGTGTGTTACTTCTCTCTTCGACTACCATTCTCCAGATTCTGGTAAGCAGAAAAGCCGAGATTATCACTTGGATTCGTGATTTTGGGACTACAGTACAGGACTTTTGGTTGAACTGGATACTTGAGCCAACGAAGAAGATCATCAGTACTATACGACATGATAAAGATAGCGATATTGCTATCATGAGCAAAGAAAGCTTAAAAGGTGACAGAGACAGCCTGGAACGCATGGTTATTGATTTCGCAATTGACAATCCCCAAACCTCCACGGAAACAAGCGGGCCATTGAGCGAAGCACAAATTATGGAGATTCGGACGAAGGTCAGAGAGGGAGATCTGACCCCAGTGTTACGAGCCTTTGAGAAAGACCTTCGACAGCCATTCATCGGAACAGTTCGAGGTGATCTTATTCGAACCCTCCTGATACAGGTTCAAAAGACAAAGGTTGATGTGCAATTTGCCCTGAGTGGTATAGACTCGTTATTGAAGAGCCAGGAGTTAGTCTTTGGCTTCGTTGGATTGACGCCGGGTGTATTGGTAGGCTTTGCCGTCTTTCGCTATCTCGGCGGGATATTTGGAAGCAGGAAGGGATTGAGAAAAGGCCGGAAAGCAGGTCAAGCAGTGCGAGTGCTCCGGAATATTGACCGGATCCTGACACTGGCTACGCCGACACAAAACAACATTTTATCGTACAAGGACCACGGGCTACTGTTATGCGAGGTTCACGTCTTGCGGCAACGCGCTAGCAAGCTGTTTCCGGGAGAGATTGAGAGAGAGTTCCTCGAGGATGTGAATGATCTCTGTAATATCAATAGTGGCATTCAGCAGCAGCTCAAGGTTCTGGACCGCATACGGTGGGGCTACTCGGGCTGGATGAGGAACGAATGAAGATGAAACGTAACGAGTGTATAATAATAAAAATTATGTCTCAGGACAAAGCCTCATTATCATTAACCTTATATGTAACCCCCAATCTGTGACGTGAATGGAAGTGGCTTGACCTATGACGGAGTTTGATGCTTGGTGAACAACTATGCACCTATTTTAGGTGTTTACTCTTCAAGACCTTGATTTTGTCCAGCTAATCGGAATATTTGGAAGCCTTGGAAGCTTTTAGGGGGTATGTAGTGACTAGTGAATATTGAATCTAAGGTTGCTGTAGTACTAAGGGGCGCCTGCCCTGTCTAGATCTGCATTCAAGGTTGGAGGTTGGCGAGACAGCCGCCACTGCGGTGTATTGCACTACCCAGGTACCTACGCCCAGTACTTGGGGTACTTGGGGGTCTCGGGGGGGTACTCGAGTACACTCCAACTCATTACAACAGCCTACAACCGCCTACCGCCTACCACCGCAGGCAGTACGTACCACTACCCATATCGCGCCTGCAAACGCTCACGCCCAAAAAAAAAAGGCCACCAGACTTAAGGCCTTTCCAAGTCCCCTTCACCTCCTGAATTATCATCAGTCAGGGTCAGAGTCAGAGTCAGGAAGAGAGAGCTGTCACTGTCACTGTCGCAGCAACCGCCCCCCCGTCCTATCCCGCTGCCAGAAACTCCCACCGCCTTTCCATTGCCTCACCATACAGTACCCATACCACCCATACCAGCAGCGTACCAGCCAACCGTACAGTAATCATCCCCACTGGCCTGCACACGCACCCCACGGCACCAGCCTTCCAGACTCCACGACCTCTCACGTTGCGCCTAAAGAAAGAGCTTAGAGGGTCTTGAGAGCTTACTTTTGTATTGAGCTTCACAACATACCTCTTTCATCTCTATCAGCAGTGCCGTTGATCTCCCACCTTCACGATGGCTGGATCGCGCAACTACGACTTCTTGGTAAATAATCCGCCCTGACCAAAGCACTCTCTTGAAAGATTCGAGTCCAAAAGTACTAATCATCACCATAGATCAAGCTGCTATTGATCGGCGACTCGGGAGTTGGAAAATCATGCTGTCTCTTACGTTTCTCTGAGGATTCCTTCACCCCGTCATTCATCACAACCATTGGTATCGACTTCAAGATCCGGACGATCGAGTTGGATGGCAAGAGAGTGAAGCTGCAGATATGGGATACCGCGGGCCAGGAAAGATTCCGAACCATCACCACGGCATATTACAGAGGCGCCATGGGAATATTACTGGTTTATGATGTTACCGACGAGCGGTCCTTCAATAGTACGTACCATCCATTGATTTTTGAGGGGACTCCCATATTCCATTGCTGTAGTCTGGCTTCTAGATCGGACCCATTCAAGACCCACTGCTAACCCACCGCCTCTCTCTAGACATCCGAACGTGGTTCTCCAACGTTGAACAACATGCCACCGAAGGCGTAAACAAGATCTTGATTGGTAACAAGTGTGATTGGGAAGACAAACGTGTGGTGTCTACAGAACGAGGTCAACAACTGGCCGACGAACTCGGCATACCCTTCCTCGAGGTCTCAGCGAAGAGCAATATCAATGTCGAGAAGGCATTCTACAGTCTAGCGGCCGACATCAAGAAGCGAATCATCGACACGGCGAAAACGGACCAGGCCGCCTCTACAGGCGTGGACGTTGGAGCCCAAGGAAACGGAAGTGGTTTAGGGGGCAAGTGCTGCTAAATAATTTGCTTTTTTGCGTTGAACGGAGCGGAGCGCGTTTGTTTGCCTTTTTTCGTCGTTATGTTTGTTTAAGAGCAGATTATGGGTGGAGTTTGGTCATATCACAAGGTATTACAAATTCAAAGGCAATGCTTCTTTTTGCCCAGAGTACTTTTGTCATTGATCGGTTTGCAGATATCATGCTATGGACTTATGGTGATGTTTTGAATGGAAGCGACGATTGTGAAACGAGTTCCGATTGGGAATCAGGGATATGTACCTGCTCTCTACTGTACGTTACCTTACGCGGCATGAAAATAATTACAACCCATGAACTGGAGTCGGGAAAATATCACTTCAGATCAATGACTGGGTAATCAGACAGACTACTGGAAATTCTTAATACATATTTTATCAACACTCTAGTTAATATACATTAATCCCACAAGCCCCTCACCACAAGATCTCTGCATTGATGATGGGTGCCGGCTCATGTTTATTTGTATTCCTGGCAGTCATCCTTGGAGCAGGAAAGGGACGACGATGCCACTCGCGTACAAATCTACGCGCTTCGTATTTATCAGTGAACGATATCACATGTCTCTTCGCCTGACTGATACCAGTACTCTCCATGGACTCCGACTCGGGATCGTCATTCTCGTTCTCTCCCAATGTGATAATTGGCCTTTCTTTATCCCCTACGACGACTTTCCACATCAGATTCCGTTTACGACCATCGTGATAGATGGCTTCCATGATGTCGATTGAGGAAACTCGTCCGTGGTCTGTATAGAAGAGGACCATATTATCCACTCTTCTTTTCTTGCTCGCGATTTCAGCGGGTCCACCGTCCCTAAGCATTCGAAGCATAGCAGGCTTGTATGGCTGAGCGATGAATCGCAAAGAGAGCTTGGTGTGTGCTGGCGCCAGGGAGAAATTCCTGATGACGGTTTGAACGTCCTCTCCATTCTTGAGGAATCCCGGAGGCAAAGGGATGGAACCAAGTGACATCTGGTTGCGCGTACTGGTCTCTGCTAACTGATGTTGGCGGAATATATTGTCCAAGTATGCTTTTGCTGACCAAGGGTTATCGAAGAGAATGAAGTAGTAATCCAGAGGCGCCAATGTCTTGCTGTCTCGACCAGGTATGACTTTGACGATTCCGGTTGTCCAGCCTTCTATGTGCGTGCCCTTGGGACTAAGTCTGAAAAAATCGCTCTCTTCGAGAGAGTGCAGTGCACAATTCAGAACTAACACGCTGTATTGACCTCCACGTCGCGGCGGGGGTTCAGGCTTTCTGTGTATTACCAGCTCTTCCACTCTTTCTTCTCCGCCTTCGTTGATCGCTGATTTTTCCCAGACATCTAATAAATCAAAAATGGGCAGTTTTTCGAGCTGGCTCGGTTGTTTCGAGACATCAATTTGTGTGTGGTCCTCCTCAGGGAATATCTCGTTATACAAACTAGTGCCATTTTCGGAGCCCAGCTTGGATGTACCAGAATCGACTATGGGCGGATTTTGAGTCAACTTCGTCTGGTCAGCTTTGATGGTGATCTGCTCCAACAATCGCAGTTTTTCTTCCGTAGTGGGAGAGGCCATTTCTGTGCTACTCGACCCGTCATTGTCCGTTTCCCCCGAATCTTCCAGCAATATTCTCATGATCTTTTTACTGTCTAAACGTTTGATAGCTTGCAGCAAGCGAAGATCGTAGTCCTGCAGGTGAGCCTGGATCTTTGCTTCACGGCTCAAGCACTTATCTGGTAGGAGAAGTTTGTCCGCAGGTTTTAGACGTCGAGGCTTCCTAGATTTTGGGCGCTGCTCAAAAGGCATATTCCTTATTGGTACACGCCTTGCTCTCAGGTATTGAAATGGAACCTCGGCTCTTTCCAAGCTGTTAGCTAGAGAAGAGTCTGCACTGTGAAAACTATTTCCCTCATCCTGTGGAGTTGGTCGATGAGGTGGTGATGGTTCTCTTTGCCCCTCCCCGTCCCCCTCCCCCTCCGCGGGGTCGTCATGCACCTCATTTGTTTGATTCGTCTCTCTTGTAATGTGCGCAGGTGCTGCCTCGTGGGATAAATTCCTTCTCTGGTGTGTGGGAATGGCATCTCTACCGTAATATGATGCTGCTGCCCTTTGCTGCTCTGGAATGGCAAGCAGTCGCAGTCGCTGGGCGCTCCATGCTGGCAACAAGAACCGCAGAGGCAGCGATTGCGTCAGCATTAATGTTGTTCAATTGGCAAAGGGAGGCATTGACGAAATGGTGGTTGAAGTTGAACAACTCACTATACTCGTACGGCCTCGAGACGGCGTTGGGCTTTGCAATAAATAAATTATCAGTAATGAGCACCGAGTATCAGGAAGCTCTCTGAGGTCCGGAGCCAACGATCCGAGATGCCGAGTCCGAAACGGCCTAGGATCGGCCTAGGATCGGACCTTGGTCCAGAATCAGAATTCTCGAAATATTTTATATTCTTTTACCCGGGCATTAAAAAATAGGATATAAGATCACGAATGATCACGACCTTCGCGAGAGTCGAGCCACCTTAAGCAAGTCAAACTCCACCTCATTGCCGTCATCATGTCGACTCTTAAAGATCTCCACCTTGCGATGTCGCATAGCAAAGATCTGCACAAAATCCTGGACGTCAAAATACGACCTTTTTCCAACCACAATAGCCAAGAGCGGGCAGACCAAAAAGGCGTGTCACGTGTACATCTCTCAAGAGAAGCTCTATTTGATCTCAAGTTGGAATCAGGGCAGCCATGCTATCTATGGAAGAAAGGCTCTTCTGGGAACCAGAAAATAGAAGCCATTGCGTGGCTTGCTTCCGAGAAGACACTTGGAAAGAAGGCTCTGCAAATGACCAAGGTTTTCCAAGAGACCTGCGGCTTTGTTGTGGCTGACGATGTTCATATCTGCGCTGCAGGGCTTTTGCGGGTAGCTGAATCTGTCGTCTTACGAGATGTCACCTCCAAAGAGAATGATACCATTTCAGAGTTGAAGGGGGAAGATAAATCCAACTGGGAGTGGTTTCTCAGAGAATATCTGTGTAGGTGTATTTTTTCTTCTCAATTTTCTTTTTGGAACGGCCAGTTTCAATCTTTCGTGAGAGTCAAAAGTGCTTATATACAATTGCGTCTGTATGGGCTTTGCTGTGTCTAGAATCTGCAAAAGGTTCGTAAGGCCAAGAGCTTTTGCTCTTCACAACCACCAAATATTACTTTAGCTAGTGCAAAAGCTGATGGTGTCTAGTCCGCGCCGATATTGTTTTTGGCGGCTTAGTTTTCAAGGATATCTTGTTCAGGGGTTCGAAACGAACTTTTGTCGTTGATTCAGTCAATGATTGCCCTACTGGCCAAGGAAGCTATAGCGAAACTTCGTCTTCAGTCAAGATCGGAGGACCACAAGGCCCTAATATGGAGCCAAAAGAGGCTGGGTCCAAGGTACCCTTACATATTGCCAATGTAGCGGGTATTGATCAAGCGTTGAGAAAACTCAATCGCTTTCTCAGTAACTTTGATCGCCAATTCAAATTTACCTCTGCTCAAAGATCATGCTCTGTGGTTCTGCATGGCGGTCATGGAACTGGAAAGACATTTCTGATTAACAAAGTTATTGCCACTGGGTGGGGGAAAGTACACCGCATCGAAAGGAGTACCAAGGTCGCAGCGATCCGAAATACATTCAAGGATGCTACCTCCACTCAACCTTCAATCATCGTCATTGATGAGCTTGAAAAGTTGGTATCAAAGGAAGATTCTGTTTCCGAAGATGTCACCGCGGTTTTAGGTGACGAAATGGACAAGCTGGTTAGCGGACATTCAAGTTTTTTACCTAGAGTTATTGTCATCGCAGCCACGCTCGACATAGGAACCATACCACTGAGTTTACGGAAAAGAGGCAGGTTTTCTGTCGATATTCCACTGCCAGTCCCTGATGCTGCAGCCAGGAAAGCAATTCTCAAGTCTCTCTCATTTCCAATCCATCCAGACAGGCATGACGAAACTCTTGAAAGGATAGGAGACAGGACTCATGCTTATACGGCGGAAGATCTTCTTTCACTACTAGACACAGCGTGTGAGATTGCTGAAGAGAAGGAAGATCAAAAGGAGAAGGAGAAGGAAAACGAGGCTGAAAATCCCGAGGAAAGTTATTATTTGGCAGAAGAAGATATTGAACAAGCGTTACTCCTCATTCGACCAACAGCAATGCATGATGTTACATTGCGCCCACCAAGTGTTCGATGGGAGGAGATAGGAGGCCAGGAGACCATCAAGAAAGCCCTTCGCCGTGCTGTGGAGACTCCCCTACTTGTGAGTCTTCCAACAATCTCTTTTAAATTGCTTCTCGCTTTGAAACAATAAACTAACATTCTACTTAGCATCCCGAACGCATGAATCGTCTTGGCGCATCGGCAAAAAAGGGGCTTTTACTTTATGGGCCACCTGGTTGTTCCAAAACGCTTTCTGCTCAAGCGATGGCCACTGAATCCGGCTTCAACTTCTTCGCAGTCAAAGGTGCCGAGCTCCTGAATATGTACGTAGGAGAATCCGAGCGAGCAGTTCGTGATATCTTTGCACGAGCTCGAGCTGCTAGCCCCAGCGTAATCTTCTTTGATGAGATAGAAAGTATCGGAAGCAAGCGAGAAGGAGGGGGGCGAAACAGCGGAGTTAACGTGCTAACAACGCTTCTGAATGAAATGGACGGTATCGAAACATTGAAAGGTGTCACAGTTCTTGCGGCAACCAACCAACCTCAGGTCTTAGACCTCGCTTTAATTCGTCCTGGTCGTTTCGATCAGCTTCTTTACGTCCCACCACCGGATCTTGCAGGTCGAGAGGCAATTTTCCGTGTCAAGCAGCGGAAGATGGATATGGCACCGGAAGTTGATATTCCTGAGTTGGCTCGGTTGACTGAAGGTCATTCAGGAGCAGAAATAGTAGGGATATGCCAAGCTGCCTGTGATGAGGTTTTGGAAAGATGTGAGGTCGAAGGCAAGGAATTGCAGTTGCAGATGGAAGATTTTGTGGAAGCAATCAAGGGAGCTAGAAAGGGCATCGCGCCTGAGATGATCATGGGCTATGAGAGATGGGCGAGACTTGCTAAAGGTGCTTTATTCTAAGGGAATTGGTGGATTAGGCATAACGGGATAGCGAGCTATAAGCTTGAATTCCCGGCGATGATTGATGAATACAATGAAGCTCAGCTTGAGTACATGATGTCCCAATTCAAGCGTTTTGAGGTCATCCCACCAAGCAACCAAAGTTGTGTGTCAGGTGTGACCCGCTTCAAATACCATCTTATTATGATATTACAAAGAGAAGGAGTTAGGGAATCGTGGGAGGGCTTAGCTTGCAAGAAGCAGTGTCCATATTTTGGGTCCAATTTTACTTACAATAGTCTAAAGTTGTATCTTACATTAGCTACCGCTGAATAACAAGCGAATCCTGATAGTTACCCCTCTTAAAACACCCGACACATATCATAGGATTCCTCTCCATCCGTCTTACAATCCCTGATTAGAGCAGAGGGGCGTGGTACAATTTGAACCCAGATTCATTTAATGCTCTTTAATGGCTAGAAAAATACCACTCAAATCTGTAAGATTACATTTATGAACAAGATTCCCAAACCAACCCCAACATCTCACCGATGCTGCCAACAAGATCACTGAAGAAGGCATGCCATGGCGCTCTGTTGGCTTTGGGATGCCACGAATGGACACCTGCGGTGTGGGGAGGGTAGTATCGTCACAATTACTGCATTCATTCATATGGTCAATAAGGCACAGCACGGCACATGGCTCCCACGTGGCAAAAACATGTTATTTGTTCGCATTCTCCCTCCCCTCGTTTTTATCTGAGATATCGGAATTTGAGAAGAGCTTTACAGGCTGTGACTTGTATGTTCTGTAGCAGCACTGCCCTCAAGTTGCCTACCTATTCAAGATAAGATTTCACTTTCTTACACTCGGGGGCAAAATCAACGCCTCTTTGGGAAACATGCAGGATCGAATATCCTAGCTCGTTTAAGCAACATTACTGCAAAACAATACGGTATTAATCTCCATTACTAAGTATCATCGTAATAAGACCACACTCTAATATTCTTCGACGCAACAGTATCCTTCTCAGCCTCCACAATAGTAGTCTGTAAAATCCTCCCGCCCGCCAATTCGCGTTCCCAGCCCGTCCTTGCTCTTTCGGGACTAGTGATAGAAACCCTCAATTCGTTACCTCTGGGAGCTATTTGCCAGCCCTCCAGCTCAGGACAGCTCTTTTGACATGGGCTATTGTTTGGGCTTTCGTTGTTCCATGGTGAGCGGTTTTTGCTTCGCAGACAGGAGCCGGTGGAGTTAGAAGTTGTTCTTGTATCGACTTTGGGGTCTCCGAAGGGTTTGTAGCCGAAGATTGTCATTTGTAAAACTTTCATGTGGACGACGTGGCAGAACATGGGAAGTGTTGTGAGACAGGTGCAAATTATTCCGAGGGAGATTTCTACTATTCCGCAGAGGCCCGGGGGTATTATTGCCCATGTTTGATCTTCCGTTCGGAAGAATTTGACGATATAATAGCAGCGGGCGATTGAGGCGACGCAGGCCTGTGAAAAGACAATTTATTGTCAGTACTGGTGATACTCGTAAGTAAAGGGGTTATCTTTGATGGAACCATACCAAAAGCCCTGTAGCAAATGCCGCAGTCACCTGTAATTTTTGCCGGGTCGTAATGTTTAGATTCCATATTGAATGCATCGGCAGTAGGAGAATGAGTAGGTCTGAAACGATATTAACAATTCCCGATGCGAGAAACATTGCTGGAAGATTGAGGCAGTATTTGTTTCCAATGAGCTTGTTCCATATAGCTTCTCTCGGCCTACAAGAGAAAGTGTGGATGAAGGTAAGGACAATGTAGAAGGCTAGGTGAGTACCAGATACAATACACAGTCCGATATACATTCCCGGGTTCCCTCGTCGTGTTGGCACGAAGATCCGGAGATATTGGAGGAGGATCGAGAGCTTGACAACAAGTATGACGGGTCCATATAGAATTTGAACGATATTTGACCACTGCGAGATATTTATTAGCTTCTTATACAAATAATTACTCTGAGGACATATACATATAGCATATCAAAAAACGCTCCAAGTCTAGTATCCCACTGATGAGCACCTCCACGCCGTGCAGCGATGAGGGTAGGGCCAGAAAAGGCAATGAACATTGCCTAGAATCATAAGCAACTGGATGATCAAATTTGATGTGCGATTCTTACCCATCCCAGAATTGCGGTATCTGTGTTCTAGATTAGCAGGTACGTTTTGTGAGGAGCTGCCATAATCCTCACAATCTTCCCAGTATAAAGGCTTTCTTATCGCTCGCTGTGTATAAAGTCGCATTAACAGCGCCAAAGTTGAACATACAATTCCAACAGTAACAACCGGCACCGCAAATACAGAAAGGGTCTCGGGGTTCTCGAAGTTTGGAGTGACTCCTGGCGGTGGCATTAAGGCCGGTCCATTGAGAATCTCCTCTAATCCAAGCGGCATTCTCTTGGGTAGTCGAACACAACTAGCAGTCCCAATAGCTGCAAGGAGAAACAAGAAGCAAAGGTGAAATCAACGGTTCTAATAAATGATCCTGTTGCTGACCAAATGGTAGGTTGTTTTAACGGCACAGCTCCTGTCCAAAAGCTGGGAATTTCGCGGGGCGATTCTCCCACTACATATTGTATTTACTTCCACGCTTTACACTTGAAGCAAAGATTTGCACGGTGACTGGAAGCCTGTCAACTCGGTTGCGGACAAGGTTGTTTGCATAAGGCAGGTAGATGAGGCAGCGTCCTGCACGACAGGAGGGTCATGCATATGCTGGCATGCCATTGGAACACTTGATGTGTGCGCCCTCTATTGTTCCCTAAACCTATCAAAGGGCCTTTCATAGGACCTATACGTGTAGAAGCCTCGAGACAGATCAAGGATTGGAAATTTACAGCCTTCAATCATGAAATCCTGAGCGTAGGATTCTCCGACTTTCAGTTGACCATCGCTTCCGATATCCCGTGATTGGCCCCAAACTGTTTGTTTCCTTGACTTGAGGAATGAAAAGCATCGAGATTGATAAACACAGGAAACAGTCATCCTTCCAGACAAACGCAGAGAAGCTCTGGAGAACTTCCTGACGTCAAGCACGCGAGGACGCCACATGCACCAACTTAAGGCTGACTCCTTATCAGGTGGCTTGGCGTCTGTACTTACACGGCTTAATCATGTCATGTTGGTGATATTAACACGCACTAAAAGGTAAACAATCTTCTGTCACTAGATCGAAAAAACGTCCAAAACCGGCGGCTTCGTTGTTAGGCGGGCACATCAGAGAATTCAAATGTTTGTGTTGAGCCTAAAAGGGGGTTCATGCAAGTGCCCAGATGAGGTCTGAGCAGATCTCGGTACGAAGAATACGCGAACTCTCTGAGGTCGTCTTCAATTACAATTTCATTTCTACGAAGCGAGACTTAACTGCGCTATTAGAACATTGAATTAATACATGGCTTAGTTTACTGTTTACTTTGCTTATTTGAAAAAGGTCAAATAACGAATCAGATCAGTTTCGCAAGCTCCTAATAGAAATCAGAATCAGCGGTAAATAAAGATCCTGTTCGTTCATCTTAGCGTCTAGCATTACAATGTTGACGTTGATATTCTGAATTCTTAAGTCTAGGTAGAATTGTTTTGATCTCCATAGAAAGTTCGACCACTAATAGAACCAAGTATCTTGTCGAGTCCTAACAATCCACCTCCACGGGCCCTGAAACATCTACCTATATTTCCCCATTTTTCTCTCCAATTTTCCTGTGCAAACTTCTTGACTTTTTGTTATTTAAGAACAAAAACCTCATACAAACAAAGTACCCATTACCGTCCAAGGCATCGTCGCCGTCCGCAGCCACAAACCAACATTTTCCCACGTGCACAAGTACTCGCTAAAGTACTTCCCTCCCTGCACTACCGCAAACGGTAAACCCATCCCGTTCTACCAATATATCACCAACAAACATTCCAGACACTGCATCTACAGCCGTACTACAACCAACAACGGTAAAACCCCAATCCAACATACTATATCAGCAAACCCTTACAGGGCCCAACTGTAGCGCGCGGTGGACCAAAAAGGTGGCGGTAAATAGTCTCGTTAGTCAACTCTTTGGAATGTGGTCTTATTATTATTGGCGATTATGAGGTTCTGAGAGATTCAAAGTAATTCATCAAACGTTATTGCTGGTTTGACTCCCATACGTAGCCATTCGCATGGTTGATGTAGGGACTGTATTACTATCTGTAGTAACTAAGTCCAATTTGAATGTCGAAGCAAGTGTAGCTAGCTAGGTTGACTGAGTACTTATAGATACAATAGTATGCTAGTGGGCGGTTTGACTCACTCGGCGTGAGTCATGTGCTAGCGACTATATAGCACTCAGTATCATATAGCGACGGTTGTGGAACCGATAATGTGAGTCAATCATCAAATCAACCCAAGAAAGTAGGACAAGAGGCGAGTGGAATATACTGGTGTTTTTTATATATATCGCAACTCAATTTTAGAAAAGCAACGCCAGCTGTGGGATATTGATGCGTTTCTAATGCTTAATTAGTATTTGGATCCTTTTAAAATCTTCGCTTATTAATGTTGTCTCAAAAATCCACGCAACTACTCAAGTAGTACTCAAGAATTACTTGAGTGTATTCTATGAGTAATAACTATACCGTCGCTCATACCGTAGCAAGGAAATTTAGCTAAATCAAAGAAGTCCGTTGGTTCGGAATAATGACCAGACCAGCTACGGGGGCTTGGGCTGACTTGTTCCGTACTACGAAGTAGTACTCTACTTTACTCGAGTACTCAGCAAGTAGAGTAGAGCAGAGACCAAAAGTCCTTGAGTAGAGTAGAGTGGGTACTACTACTTCAGTCTACTTATTGAATTTAAGACGCTGCTTATTAACTACTCTGGTTAAAACATAATGTTCAATCAACACCCGTCTCTGTAAGTGACATATTTAAATAACAGAGATGACATTCTGTACTCGCTAAAGCGAACTGCGAAATGGACGTGGTTCTTTGTCCAGTGAAGTCCTCGATGTATTTGACTCATCGAGATTACATGAGCGGATCCCACTGTTGGAATGCACAACCACCTTGAAAATGCAATGAGAATCATCTGCGTATATTACAGACCTTTGATGGATATTTTGTGGGATTTGTGGAATAGACATGCTATTAGATAATTCCTGGATTCCTACACTTGACTTTTCCCATGAAAGGTTTTTTGATTCCGAATATCAAATGAAGATATGTAGATTGTGGGAAAAAGACAAAGTTTTGCAGTATACAATAATTATAGCCCTTCCATCAATCATCATTAGAAGATTAACTCTCCACGATGTTGATATAACGAAGAACCTCAGGCCCAAACTTTAAGATGCCTGGAACATCACTTCTTGCTTAGAAAGACATGACAAACTCGCTGACTGACTGAACAGATGATATATAATTGCGTTACCGGGAACAATATTACAGAGGAATCAGAGATACTTGTATGGTGTTTGAACTACGGACAGGCAGTAGTAAAAAAATAATAAATATTACAGAGTCTGCACTTGCAATAAGCGAAACTTCCTGAAAACCCGGAAAAGAATCAAATGACATGATAAAACAGACTACACTATTAAAAAGTCAGGAAAAGACCCCGATCAGTTCTCTTTGGGAGTTCTTTTTTCGCAGGATCATCAAATTCCATGTTTGCGAGTCCACGGGAAATGGTAAGATCTTACAGACGTGGCGAATGAAAAACGTAACGCGCATGGCGTACCTGCATCCCGGACACGAATACGAATGAGCAGGTCATGCCTTTTTGGTGATCCAGACCTCGCAAGAATTGCAACTTAAAGCAGTCTCTCATTATTGACCATTGAAATCGCCAGATGGCGTGTTTGCGTGGTTCCATCACCAGATTTATGGGAACAACCTCAGTAAGGCACGATTTCACAGATCTTCGTTAGACCACGTGACCAAAACACAGCCAGGGTCCAAAAGATCTTGATTGGCCAAGTCACTCACGTGACAACTGGAGGTCGAGGGCAACCCGTCGGGTCGTCGGCAATCAGAGATCCGACCCCTTGATTGTGGACTGATCGGGCTACCACGGAGTAATGTCGCTAAGGACGGCCTGCATATGGATACTGGAATAAAGTCTTGACGATTTCCTCCCCAACGCTTTACCACCGACAAGTTACACATTCATTTGTGCGCCGACCACGACCATGGATGCTCTCATATCTAATGCCACTTTGGCAGCTCCAGGTACCTATCTTGGCATCTACAACGAATTGTCCAAATACAATGTCCACCTCAACATCTTTGAGCGTCTCTGGGCGGTATGTTGTTGATTCCCAACTCCCTATTCTCTTGAGCTGGTTACATCTGCTAACGTTCTCTCTTCTCCCCAGAGCTGGTACCAATACATGCAAAACGATGTCCTCGCGACCGGAATCATGAGCTTCGTCATGCACGAAGTCGTATACTTTGGTCGAAGTATTCCTTGGGTCATAATTGGTCAAATTTCCTACTTCAACAAATGGAAGATCCAGGGGCAAAAGATGCCTACTGCGGCAGAACAATGGGCCTGCACCCGACTCGTCCTACTCAGTCACCTTACAGTTGAACTACCTCAAATCTGGCTCTTCCACCCCATGGCAAAGATGTGCGGTATGGAAACCGGCGTTCCTTTCCCAGCATGGACAACCATCGCATTGCAGATTGCTGTCTTCTTCGTCGCTGAAGATGCATGGCATTACTGGATGCACCGTGCGATGCACTGGGGTCCTCTCTACAAGAACATTCACAAGATCCACCACCAATACTCCGCTCCTTTCGGTCTCGCCGCTGAATACGCTTCCCCAATCGAGACCATGGTCCTCGGTTTCGGATCCGTCGGTCCTCCAATTATTTGGGTATTGATCACTGGCAACCTTCACATTCTCACCATGTACCTTTGGATCGTCTGCCGACTTTTCCAAGCTATTGATGCTCACAGCGGTTACGAGTTCCCATGGTCTCTACACCACTTCCTCCCATTCTGGGCCGGAGCTGAGCACCACGATGTTCACCACGAACGTTTCATTGGAAACTATGCTAGCAGCTTCAGATGGTGGGACTACGTTATGGACACCGAGTCTGGACCAGAGGCAGCAAAGGCAAGACGTGAACGCAAGCTTGCAAAGGAGGCCAAGAAGGCCCAGTAAATGTGCGGAGGGTTGGAAAAACGGATGTACAGATAGAGATGTCCCGGAGAGAGGTCTCGTTGACGGCGGACTACTTTATGGGTTGCAGACGATAGGGAGGGGTATGCCAGGTACGGGAAAGGTCGGAAATGTTCAACGAATGATGAACTTCGAATCCTATGATTGAACCCGATTCATGTGCAGGACAATGGTCTACACCGAGTGGAGGTGCCTTTCATTTTAGATGAATTCTGCTTTTCAGGCGCAAAGGGAGGTAGACTAATCATCACACAAGCTCAAAAACGTCCTGTCGTTTTTGGGCCTAATAATACTTTTAATACACATTGATTCCTATGATTCTTACACCTCGACTGCTTTCCCTCTCGTTTCCCATGAAACCACTGTGAAAACCATACACTCAACCTTTCTTCTTGGGCACGCAACAGTCCCCAGCTTCCGTGGCGACCTTATCAACTAAGTCCTTTCCCACTCTCCCTTCTTCCTCTACATCTTCAACTACCTCTCCAAATTTCGCAGCTGCTTCATCGCAAAACTTCGCCATGAGGATATCTTTAGGTGATAATCCGGGTGGAGAGTGAGTTGTCCAGCGAATGAAGGTCGTGTTGTAAACCTGTGATTTTTGATAAGTCACTCAATCCACCCAGAGGAAAAGTAAAAAGAAGAGGGTTACCTACATTAGACCACTCCGGATGATGTTTCTGTACTGTACATTCTGGTGCGATTGTATTCATGAATTCCTGTATGATATAAATTAACAACCAATCAACCAATCAACCAATCATCCAATTTTCCCTGCTATAAAAAAATGAGTTGGGTGCTAGACTAACATACCCAACATTTCTTAAACCCCTTAAACTTAAACCCCCTCTCAATCCCCTTCCCACTCTCTATTATCCTCCATCTTCCGCCTTGACCGGAGGTTTTTAGAAGAGGAAACAGGTCTTTTAGGCCTTGTTCTTCGGTGTAGGTGGATGAGAATTTGGGGGTTGGGTTGGGACTGAGATTGCAGGTCGACATTTTGAGGAGTGTTTGAGAGATTTTGGGGAGGGCTTTTGTATGAGTATAGATGCGTGAGTACAGGAGGAGGGGGGGCATTGCGGGGTGGGAAGTATAAAGTTGAGATGGAGGGGGAGGGGTTGGGTAATTGGATGGGGAGGAGATACTCGAGTAGGTACATAGGTTTGTGTTCACGTGATATTTTAGAGATTTTATTGGGTTTGTTTACAGATTTATTATTATTGAAGTCTTTGTAGTTGAACTAAAGTTACATGGCATTAGTTGACGAGAGTAAGCATATTTGCCGCTAAGTTTTTGTTGGATTTGAAGGTTAAGGTACACTCAGGTACGTTCAGGAATTGGTTGTGAAGTACCAGTACCTAATTGGTACATAGGTACTTCTACGGAGGTATCCTCAATTAAGTTCAAGCCTCAACGTCATACTCGACCTAGATAACCTTTGGTTAGAAGCTCCAAAATGTTAACCGCAACAAAAATCACAATAAGTACTGGTAGTCTCGCTTCGTAGGTAGGACTACGGTAGGGAAAGAAAAGGCGGTGTCCTAGCCGCGGTCAAGCTGTCCCAATGCAACGGGTCCATTGTCCAACGGGCATCTCGCTTGGCGGGGAAATTAAATAAAATTGTTCCTGGCACTGGGACTGGACTGGGGCGATGCAAGGGAAAGAGTCGTATCACTGGCAATCGGCTCATATCTTTTTCAACACGCAAGATCTTACAAGTGGTGCATTGCTCGACATCTTCCGTTCAACTTGTCAGTTCATTAGGATCCCATTCATCTGATATTTACCAATTGAATACGATGCGAGAGTAAGATCTGCACTAGCAACTCAAAGTCATATAACAAGGAGCAGCTCCCGCGCATTCACATGAAAAAGCCCCCTCGCATCGCATCGCATCATTGAATTTCAAAAGCCTCGAGCTCCCCCCACGAATTTCTTTCTCTACTCTCCTATCCTCAATCATGACAACCTATACACGATCCCTCGAGGCCACGAACGAAGAACGAAGACGAGTTCATCATGAGGCAGACGTCGTAGTAGTTGGTGCCGGAGTTTTTGGCTGCGCAGTGGCGTTTGCGCTTGCAAAGCAGGGGCGCAGTGTATTGCTGCTTGAACGATGGATGAAAGAACCTGACCGGATTGTTGGCGAACTCTTACAGCCAGGAGGTGTATCGGCGCTGAAAAAACTGGGCTTGGAGGACTGTCTGGAGGGAATTGATGCTGTTACGGTCAAGGGCTACGACGTTATATATTACGGGACGGAAGTGTTGATTCCATACCCTGCAAATGCTGGGACGGATGGTACAAAGGCTTCGCAGATCGAGAAAGGGAGGAGACCGGAGGGCAAATGCTTTCACCATGGAAGATTCATAAATCAGCTACGGAAAGCGTGTGCAAGACAACCAAACATCACAATCGTCGAGACTGAAGTCACAGACACCATCACCAGCACATTTACCTCACAGATCCTCGGGGTGGAATCAAGGACAACGAATCCAGAGACAGGAGAGAAAGTGGCAGATTTTTATTTTGGCCAACTCACCATAATTGCCGATGGATACGCCTCCAAATTCAGAAAACAGTTAATTGGAAAAGCGCCAATTGTCAAGAGTAAATTCTACGCTCTCGAATTAATAGACTGCAAACTGCCAGCGCCCTATCATGGAACCGTCATCCTAGGTGATGCACCACCAGTTCTGCTCTATCAAATCGGTACCCACGAGACACGAGCTCTGATCGACATTCCTGAAAACACACCAACAGCCTCCGCAAAAGCAGGTGGTGTACGAGCCCACATCCGAAATGTAATCCTTCCCTCCCTCCCCAAAGACGTCCAGCCTTGCGTCGAAGCAGCACTCGCAGATGGAAAAATCCCGCGGAGCATGCCAAACAGTTTCCTCCCCCCAACAACACAACTCGAGAAAGGAGTCGTAGTCCTAGGCGACGCAATGAACATGCGTCATCCCCTCACGGGGGGTGGCATGACGGTAGCATTCAACGATGTCGTCCTTCTCGCGGACCTTCTCTCCCCCGAAAAAGTTCCCAATCTAGGGGATACCGATAAAATCCAATCGGCCATGAAAGAATTCCACTGGAAGAGAAAGGGACTTTCGTCGATTATCAATATCCTTGCTATGGCCCTGTACTCGCTGTTTGCAGCTAACGATAGCCAATTGAAGGCTCTGCAAAAGGGATGCTTTGCTTATTTCCTGAGGGGAGGGAACTGTGTGGATGGGCCTTCGGGGTTACTTGCTGGTATTATCCGACAGCCTTTTGTCCTGTTTTACCATTTCTTTGCGGTGGCGTTGCTTTCTATCTGGATTGTTATGAAGGATACTATTGGCTCTATCTTGGGCCTTTGGAAGGTCCCGTTGGCGATTGAGAAGAGTGTTTTGATTTTTTGGAAGGCGTGTGTTGTTATTTTTCCGTTCATTTTTAGTGAGTTGAGGAGTTGAGGGTTCTTATACATAGGAGAGGGCTTGATGGATGTAAATATGGGTGGGACATGAGAGAGATGGTGATGATGCATTTTGGCAGACTTGCTAGTGACCGTTATGGTTTACGTTTTTCTTTTTCTCTTTGCTTGTTGTCATACGAGTATAACGAGCGAGCATGAGCATGAGCATGAGCATGAAATGGGAGTTCCTTTAGGGAGGAAGTTTTAGATTTATACTTTATAATTTATAATAATTACATGTTAAACCTTGAACTTAAGACCTCCTCTTTTTACTTCTACTTCCAGCTATACATAACCCATACTCCGTAACAAGTACAAGTATTGTGAATACCCTAACTCTAACGTTGTCTTAACCGTCTCTAACTTTTAGTTACAGCGCGTTTTTCTTTTTTTCCAAAGCGTCGCGGCTTGAGATTTTTATTAGTCACTGTAGTACTATGATAGTCCTTACTCCTGTCTGTACATTTCAAAAGTGATAGGTAGAACGTCAAAGTCCCAATTGTGTTCATACTTGTAAGGCGGTAGGTAGGTAGTATCCTACCTACCTATCTATTTGATTGGTTTTAGTTAGGTTAAGTACAAGACTAAACCTATTAGGACGTTTTGTTTACCACTGACCAGTTGTGGAAAATTTAGGTAGGTATAGAGGAAGGGATATAGTGAAGGTCTATAAGTCGAATTGTTTGGGAGTAAGGAGTGGATATATATATATATATGTATTCCTGTACCGGACTGTCCTGGACTAGTAAAAGACCCGCTTAGTCTTCCTCTTAACAAGTACGAATTTTAAGGTTATCGTCCTTGATGTAGGAAACGTTATTAACGTTAGGAATGTTCTTCTAGCTAAGATATTGTCCGTCGTTGGGGGATTGTACTATACGTATTTACAACTTACACGTCTTTCAGGTTTTGATGGCGCTGGTTGGGAAAGCTGTTGTGAAGACGACGAGGGTGAAGTTTCATCTTGGAAGTTGGTTGGGTTTTGAGGGTGGTTGGTTGGTTGATGAATATGAATAAGTAATCAAGCGTTATTGTTATTGTTGATTGATTGATTGATGGGGTTCTTGGTGGATTTAGGTGGGGGTTTATACTTGACTGAGTATTTACTTGTTGTTGTGTATGTGCTTATGGTACTTGACAGGTTCTAGGCGACTATGAATTTACTTGTAGGTTTGGAGTACCTATCTGAGTAGGCGATTGCTGTTTCGACGTTCAAATTCTGTACGGATAAACTTTCGAAGTAGTGTCTATAAACGCGCAGGTGAGGCTAAGTTAATTTTCCATATTCCTTTACGAGTACTCTTTTACTTGACTTCTGTTGGTTTATTCTTCGTCGTATGTATGAGCTCGGAGTAACTTGTGTTTCTTCACTTCGTTGCATGAGTAAATCGTTGCCACTTTCTTACGGGTTTTCATCCTGTCTTCACTTCGTCCCATGAGTAAATCATTGCCACTTTCTTACAGGCTTTCATCTGGGCTTTCATCCTGTCTTCCACGCTAAGGTACCCGACGCACTTCCTATATACACGTCTAAGAGGTGTAAACAACTGCAATTGCAATTGCTAACGACTCACTTGTAAAACTGTCAAGTTCTATAATACTAAGATTATAAGCTTCAGGGTATACGAGTTAGAAGACAGTGTGTGCAACTTTTGCCGATTTAAGGTTATAACAGATTCTTAGAAGTATAGATTTAAGCTTATCTTCTCGATGCTACAAATATACCTTTGGATTTTCAATTTGTTTGTTTCTACTTTTCGTCTTAGAACTTACTCACGATAGGTTCACTTTTGTCTTTTGATATAGATAAACTTTAACAGGGCTTATTTTGAAAGATTATTATATTAAAATCTCTTCGACTATAGGATCTATATCTAAGCCTTCGAACTCAATAAGATACACTGTAAAGATGCTGTTGTTCTTGTATTGACCCTTGTACTACGGATTCTTACGCTTCTGGCTTAGGAACTCCTAGCGTGATTTGCGGCGCTCTTCCAGCGAGTGGCGGGTAGACTAGCAGCCTGGCTTCTTACAAACAAAGCACTTCTTGGCGCTCTCTTTAGTGCTCTAGCCGCTATTCTGGTTGTTGTTTTAGCGGCTGTTCTAGCTGTTGTTCTGGCGACACCAGTTCTGGTTTGAAGGAGCGTTTGGCTTGTAATACTTCCGATGTTCAAGTACCTGTTCGAGCACCTGTTCAAGCATCTGTTGAAGCTTGCGTGTAGGCCTGGGTGATATCTCGAAGGAACAATTTAAACTCTTTGTACGAGTTAAGCGAGGCAATTGCAAGTATTAGCCTCTGGCTAACTCGCTGGATTGTTGGAGATTCTGTCAAAACAAGAGACTTCTCGGTATCACCCCAGGCCTGGATGACTAAGCGAGACTTGACATATTCCGTAGCAGTGCCCTTGTCTCGTACTTCGCGAATAAACTTCGAGTTGAAGATACGCTCTCCTGCTGGGACCTCGGAACTGTTGATAACCTTGATAGCTTGCCTTCCTGTCAATCCAAGCAGTTCCTTGTCATCTGCTTCTTGCTCTTGCTTTGTCAACCCCTCGCTTCCTGCGAAGCCGAGATATACCCCTGTACCGAGCCAATTGACGTAGGCGATACTCGTGTAGGTGCCGTCCTGGCGCATTGGTCCGTATCGACGAGGTCGCCCTCTTCTGGCTGGTTGCTGTGGTGGTGCGAGTGGCTCATGTGTCTGCCGGGTTCGCAGCACCCGGTCGCTTGCTTGAGGCTGGTCGTTCCCTCGATCTGATGGAGGCTCCGAATTGTTTTGCTGTGGGTTTGGTGCAGGTTCTTCGGTTTTCTCATCAAAGTACTGTCGTACCACTGTGTAGTAGGCTTCCGGTTGTTCTGCCGCTTCGTTGTTTTAATCCGACGAGGTACTCTAAGGTTTTACTAGTGTTATGTCGCTTATATACGCAGCGGGTGCGCTTCTGTTAGTAAGCTCCTAGGTTATTAAGGAGTTTTTGATCGAGTCGATGAGGCCTGGCACGTCTATGGGTGGCTTGGTGATGGTGTCCCTGTAGGCGGACGTTTCCCGCAAGGCTAGTACAATTTGGTTGTGAAATATGGCATCCCCCCTAAATTCCTGGAGGAGTTTGGTTCTTAGGTCGTCTATTCTGGCTAGTATGAGGTCGAAGCACTATAGTGGCGACTTCTCTAGGTTTTGTTCTCGAACCTTATCTAACTTGATACTGTTCTACTCTGCTAGAGAGTGTTGCTGGTATTCTAGTCCTTCGAATCGGCTCTGTATAAGGCCTGCAGCTTGCTGGATTGTTGGTTCTACAGGCAGGTTGCGAATAGACGCTTCGAAGAAGGTGGCGGCTGCTCCCTTGAGCATAGCTGGCATGGCCATGAGCTGTCCTTCTACAGGCAGTCCGGAGCTAACGTAGATGTCACGAAAGTTCCTCAATTTCAGTATAAAGTTGTCCCCCGTGCCGCCGAACTTTGTAGCTTCGTTTGTGTAACATTTGCGGACGTTTCTGATTTCGTGGGTGAAGTTTGTAGAGAAGGACCCCACTGTCACACAACTCCCAACAACCCAGGACTCGACCCCCCGTCCCAGAGGACTTGCTCGCGATAATCTCGCCCAGGAAGACCCATTCTTTCGGGCAGGAACTTGCGAATGTGGGCAAGATCTATGATGATCCAATCAGCCACTTTGTTGGCGGGTTTCAACGACTCTAGCTGGCTTCTGAGTCGTTCCATTTTGTTCAGCTTGTCCTGAACAGAAGCTTCTTTCTGGTCCACGATTCCGGACAGCTTTGCACACAACTGGTTGAATCCTACCTCGTTGTTGCCCTCATATTGCTTGCACAGAAACTGTATCCACGGTTCTGTCAACATCGCAATCTGCTGCTCATGTGCAACATCGACGCTCTGTCGGATCTTGAAAGACACCTTGCTCTGGCTCTGGTAACCTCCTCATCTTCTGTTGGATGGAATACTTCAGAAATGCGATTTGCGTGATCGTTGTCCAGGCTTGCGCGGATCTTTGAAGATACCAGCGCTCTTTCTTTCTTGCTCAGCGAGCTCGTTTCGGTGGTCGTTGCAGTGGCATCTGTCGTTGTCGGAATATCCTCAATTTTGATCTGCGTTTCGATCCATTTGACTTGATCGTGGATAGTTAGATGCTCAACAAGAGCGACTTTCCATATGTCGAAATCCTCAGGTCCTGTGAGGATAACACCCTTGTAGTCTGTTTTGCCCATAGTGTTGAATGCGAGTCAATTCGTCAAAAAGTATATCCTCAAAAACAAAGTCCGGAGTATTCGCAACCCGGGCTCATAACCTGTTAGATGGAATACTTCAGAATTAACTACAGATTGGAGAAGTGTAGAAAGTACCAGCTTAAATACAGGCGAAAACTCTGGCAAAGGCCCACCCCTTATTCCCTTGGCACACTTGCCTCGGCGTAGTATTCTACAGCTCAACAAAACCCAATTTGCACATGAAACCTATAGTTGGTATGGTGTACCCTAGTACGCCTAGGGAACCAACCTCGTCAATATATCATCACTGTATCTGTGGATCAGTTCATATGATTCTGTGGACTATAGAATTCAGATTATAGCTTTTTCTTCAAACTTACAGAAAGATGAACAAACTTTGTTACTGTAGTTTTACAACGCATCTTTTAGCATTCAACCTTGGCTTTTTTTTAACGGAATATAGTTCACGTCTCTTATCTTATAATTGAACAGATCCTTCAAAGACCTGTCATATTTAGAGCTTTCTAAGTTACTCTATATGGAGGTGTTGTGTTCTATTCAAGCATTCCAAGGAAATCCAAAAATAATTTCCAGCCCTTCATTTTCTTGAATCCGAATATCCGTATCCCTAGGCCTATAATAAAGAAAGGGTATAAACTCTGGGTTTATACACCATTGATATAATTCGCAATCGAAAGCATAATTATTCGATACTCCCCCCCCCCCTATAATTAGAGGTTATTTCTGACAGCTTCATGCACTAAAATTTGTATGTGTTGCGATATATTCCAGGTGTTTACTCACGTGATAATCCAGGGCTATATATATACCCTAGATTCTACGTAGTAGACACAACATCAACGATTATTTAGCACCCGATATGCCCTTACTATTATCCCTTCTAAGTTATACCAACACTAATTAGTGATCTACAGATCATTAACTTGGTTTAGGATCACTTATTAGCTCGCTCGGTTCCTCACTGTTCGACAAACACGTATACCTACTAGCGTAGTAGAATGCCCTCGGACAGGCCTTAAAGAGTAAGTACTTATTACTAGCGTAGTAATAAGGACTCGCTAGTAAAGACTCGACATCTTAATTGAGTACCTCAAAACCCTTCGAACTCGTCTATTTAACTCGCTGGCGTAGCAAATTGTCTAACAAGACTCGAAGACTTAGAACCGACCCCCCCCCCTCATTCGAAGAGCAAAAGACTACAGCTGGCGTAGAAGTAGCACCTTTCTCTCCTACAGAGACCCCCCCTCGAGCCGACACTCCTCGAGTATACACAAAATCACCCTGCAAAAGAGCCTCAGATCACGCATTTACACCACAAAATCACCTTGCAAAAGAGCCTCATTTTCAGCCTCAAAGACCCTTATTTTCAGAGCCAAATTCCCCCTTTGCGAGGGACGATTTCCACCGACTTCTAGGACCACTTTTTCTTCGATTTTCCCCTGCAATTTTCACCGATTTTTACTGTATATTTTGTACTATTTTTGTGTGCCGACAACACAACCGAGACCTACACACACACATATAACAATTGCAATTAGAACTCGAACTACCCCTCTGATCTTACGTATATACAGATTAAAGAGAGACAGACACCCCCCCTCCTCAGACATTAGCTAGACGACAACCCCCCCTCTAGAACACTCGCTTAGTATAGAACCGGAACTGACACCCTACGATGCCTATATATGTTTTAACTTCGAAGGCGCTAAACGTAAATCGTAATAGACAGACTTTGTTATTAGATATCTAGCTATCTATAACTCTAGAAGGCACTACGATTGCGAGATTAGTACCTTACTATTCCTATTTTACTCTATATACTAGAAAGAGAAGGACTTCTATCGCGTTAAGTACTATACCGTATCTAAGCTACGTACGTACCTTTGTTAAATCGGATTTAACATACTTAAAGGTAAGACTAATTTAGTAGAATCACTCTGTCTCGCTCTTGATCTCGCTCTTGACCCGACAGTACCCTCTCCCCCCTCGAGGTTTAAGCTAGACAACACCCCCCTGGTCGGCCGTATACTAGGCGGTTGGTATATATATATACTAGACGAAAGACCCTTCTGCCAGGTACACTAGAAACCCTCACCGACCTGAACAGAAAGAAAGCTTTGCGAGGGTTATGCCCCCTAGCACTCCCGCCAATCACCCCCCTTTTTTTGACGGATACGACAAGCGAAGGATAAGCGAAGGATATGTGGAATAGACAGAGCACTTCAATTAGTCAGCTGGGCAGGCAGATGGATATAGCTGGGCAGGAAGCATGTAGTCGGACAGGCAGATGGATATAACTGATTAGCTGGCTGGACATGTGGCATTCCCTCTTTTTTTGTAGCTAGTACTCGTCTCACTGGTGGTCTTCACGACCTTCTAAAGTTTTGCCAGTGTTACGATATATTCCACGTGTTTACTCACGTGATAATCCAGGGCTATATATATACCCTGGATTCCACGTAGTAGACACAACATCAACGATTATTTATCATACCATTTTGTATGCTTGTTGTTCACCCTTTTGGCACCCGATATGCCCTTACTATTATCCCTTCCAAGTTATACCAACAGTATGGCAAAACGACTGAGCGCCCGCAAAATAATGAAGTTCACGATTAACCTCTAATTATTAGGGGGGAGTAGAGGGTCGATTTTGTTGGACGTATGATGGATCTCACGGCATAAACTGACAAGGGTTAAGCTAAATCCAAAAGGTAAAAGGACATGAGTCGAAATGAAACGCCTCTAGAATCCACGGGACGCAGAACGGACACTTCTATCAAACTTAAATACTAAGAAACTGATTTTCCAACTTCTCCACTTTACCACCAGTAATAGAAATCTATGTACTTTTAACTTGCTAGGATACTTTTGTTGTTGTTTACGATCAGCGTGTGGTAGTCGAAATACGAATGCTGGCGCGTTCCCGCCATACAAATCGACCGATCCCTTCATTTAGAAGTGGCGTATTTGAATTCCATCAACTGACATTCCTTGATTAAGCTACAACAACGACCCGTGGATATTCTAAGTCCTGGCGCCTCAACACCAAATTATCCCCAAAGAACAACAACAACCAAATATCCCTCAATAACTCCTTCGCCCAATTATTGCAACTACAAAACAAGTTTATAGACTATAGTATTATACAGTATTTGACATTCAAGTAACAGGTTACAGTTAGTAGTTGTAGATAGTAGTGATAGGAGTATAATTAGGGTCACAACTACAAATAATAGTCGGTTTCCCTCCTCCTGCGCTATTATACTATTCCAAAAGAAAATTATTTTTCTAGAGAACCGGTTCATTACTATAATCAAAGTGGGAAAGTTTGATCCGAGTGTCCGTTCGGCGTTTCGTAGAATCCTAAGCGAGGAAGCTAAACTACCACTACCTATTCGACGACTAAATTGTTCTTATTTTTTCTTTGAGTGGAGCTATTATCATTTTTATCGCTGCCGTCGATACTAATTACGACTGTCCTCGGGATAGAGACTCTTAAGAATATAGTTAGGCCTATCTTTATATTGGTACTACTTCTAGTGTAAACCCCTAGCCCTTTTAGGACCTAAAGCTTTAATATTACAAACGAGTTTATTCTTATATTCATTGGCAATATACTTCGTCCTAAACGTGGGGAAGAAGGTAGCGCCACCCAGAAAAGGTAGTTTACCTTCATACTTCTTCCCAGACCCACCTTATACTCGGTTAACCCCTTCCCCTCACCTGGCAACTCAACTTTCGTTATGCCTACGACGATCGAAGTACTTTTAAAAGATGGCTATAAAAGCCCCTTCCCCACTCCACTCTCTCCCTTCTATCGTCCCAAACCAATATACCAAACGATTTATACTCAACAAAGGCATTTATATCCACCATCTCATCAACAAAAAAACCTCACTACAAACATGAAATTCACACTTCTCCTCTTCCTTGCCTTTGCCTCTTCGGCTTTGGCTGCAAAAGCCTGTTCCCCAGATCCTTCAAAATGCAATAATTGCATAAATGTGAGTACCTCTTTTATATACCTCTAGAACAACCAATAATGTATGTACTTTAGGGTGGTATTGATGCGCGGTGCGACGAAAATGGGAACCTGCAATGTATCTGTAGGAAAAAAACGGCTCCAGGAAGAAGGGGTACTATCCGCAATGAAGCCGATCTTTGGGAATAAGCGGGAATTGCAGGGGTGTGTGTAAGGTTGAAATGAGAGTGATATACGATATATGAAGGCTTTATTGTCGGAAAAATATATCACTGCCAACGTCACTCTTTGTTAGTTTGTGTTGCGATAATCGCTTGTTGATTATTACTTGTTTTACATGCGTTTAACTTGCAAGGGCCTTGTTTGCAGTTTGTAATTTGTACTACAGTTTAAAAGGGGGAAATTAGGGGGGTTGTCATGTGACCTACGGGTATAAGTAGGAGCCGTAGCTACACTCATTTAGCTCCTCATACTAATTCAATACCACTTTCGCTTCAATTTCACCTGTATCTTGACTCTAACAGTGAACCAACAACTTGACTCACCAAGTCAAGTGTGCGTGATGTACTAAACTATATCACGATATATAGTAACTAAGTCCGATTTTGTATGCCCAAGCAAGTATAGCTAGCTAAGTAACTAGTATCAATCGATGCCCCTATAATACATATAATCTATATTACCCTAGCCCTCAAAGAGCGAAGCCCAATACTAACCCACTTCGCGACACTCTTCTTCCACTCCTCCAGTTTCACAAAACCAAAATCCTTTTGAAAAGATAAAATAGCGTCTAGCCATCGCTTTAATATTACTCCCACAACTTACAACCCTTATAAAAACCAACCAAGAACTCAGCGCTCCAAATACTAGTAGCTATAAATATATCCACCACCACAACCCCTATTTCTCCTTACCCAAGTATACAGGAATTGAACAAAAGAATTCGAATTTAGCAAGTCACCTTAGAGATTGCCACTTGGGAAACTTCATATTCAGTTAATTCCTATTGCTCACCCATATTAGAGAAGCGTCAATCCCAGACTCCCTCCCCTTACTAGCCCTACCGACTTCTCACCGTCGAAATGTGTTTCACTGTCACTATAACTCTCACTGTCACTATAACTCTCACTGTCACTATAACTCTCACTGTCACTAGAACTCTCACTCCCATCTACAACCTCACTCATTCCAAAAACCATCCACATCAATCCCATACCAACCTGGCGAATAGGGACAGCCGCAAAGTACTCAGTAAAAGACTTTGGTAATTGCAATCACCATATTTTTCCTCTTCCTCTTCCTCGGCCTCGTCGTACTTTCGTATACTACTAGCCACTATCTCGGAAACCGATGTATGTTCACTAACGACCTACATGTCTTCATATCCCTACCTCGACAGCCACCGCCATATCATTTCGCTACTACCTCAAATCCTCGTAGAACTTATGACTTATAAGCATTTGACAGTTTCGAGATTTGAGTAAGTGAGAACGGGTATGTGTATATATAACAATCTACGTACCATCATCGATATATATACCCTTACCAGTAGGTACTAAAACATCCACCACATCATCTCCCTCCTTCCCCAAATCCCCAAATCCCCATATAACTTGTAACCTGCACTCATTCCATCAAATCCCATCAAACCCGTTGACCAGTGATAACAAGTATAGGATGGGTACATACACACCAACTATCCCCACACCTCCTACCTCGTAACAAACACGAATCGACCAACTCGCCAACTCATCAACCGCTTCCTCCCCCTCTCCTCTCCATCAAAAACTATCCCGGAATTTCCATCCATCCATCCACTTCTCCCTTCCCCCTTTTTCACATTGCAATCTGCAAATCCGTCTTTCATTGTACCTTGTACCTTATTATCTATCTCAACCTAATAGTCTATTACTCCTAGATGTCATCACTGAACTTCCAAACAATGCTGCCTCATGAATTGCTGTCTTATGTCTTCCTACTCACTACACTAGATTAGACACTAAATTATACACTAAATTATACACTACAATATAAAACCCCTAAGTTATAACCAACCGTAACCCCAATACGGGGCCCGGTAGGCTCCAAAACTTCAAGTCAGAGACCCGCGTTCAAGCCCAACATAAACTCAACATAGAAGAATACATTGTATTATATCTCTACCCACATTCCATACCTATAAATAAACATATTACACCCCCCCTCATTCCCGATAGACCAATAGGAAGGCCTTATTTCCTATAATCCGTACGTATCACGTACACTCCAAGCTTCAGGAATTATAGATTCCTTCTTATTAACACCACGACGAAACTACCTAGGTCCTGACGAGGAAATTAGTAGTCTTTTAGCGGAAGAAATCGTTTTCACTCGAGTAGTCGTAGGATAATTATAAAGTTTTTGATTGATAGTTCGTAAGGAGAGAAGAAGGAGAGCCTACTCCTCGCTACGAGATTATATAGCTACAGTAGCTAGCTAGCTAGCTAACCCGTACGGTACCCCTATTCACTACTACCAGGTACAGTACATCACGTGCCAACTCCCAATTCACTAGAATAATAAATCGTATCGTATACAAATAATTCACCACCGTACTTCACACAGAATCCTGCTCTCTGATTGGTCGGTCTGATTGTATCCCTCACCGCCTTCTCTAGAATTCCATGGAAAGCTATTCCACATGCCGAACGTTGCCCGTCTCACCCCCCATCTAGAGGAGGAAGCTCGTGGGTGAGATATATCCTGTATTCCCACGGAGTAGGGAGCTCGCTTAGCAAGTAAACATAAACAATTCCAAGACAATTTCCACACTCGGTTGAATTATGCATGTATTAATATGCCAGCAGCCCCTGAACACATAAAATCTTCAACTCCAAAAAGGAGACTGGTCAAAAAAAAACGGTGCGTGAATTTTATTGTAAAGTAAAAATTTTAAGATTCTAGGTTCTTGATTCCGGTTATATACATATATATACACCCACCCACAGACCCTACCCTCCCATCCACACTCTCCCCTTAACCCCCCTTCCTATTCCCTATCCCCTATCCCCTATCTCCAAAACCTCCACCTCATATGCCCTTCCCACCCAGAAATCCCCCGCCTCACCCCATCTACCTCCTCCGATAAACACCCACCATCCAACTCGCCCTCAAAATCGCCAACCCCCACGCCATCGCCAAACTATCCCACACAACATTCAACTTACTCCCCCCCACCTCCTGCCACCCAACCTGCACCTCGGAAACCTTGATGCCATCCGGCGCACTCTCCGCCAACATCAGCATTTCCACATCGAAGATCCAGCCTTCGGCATGCATGTACGGAACGATATGAGGCAGTGCTGCGCGCGAGAAGAGCTTGAATCCGCACTGGGTGTCGCGGATGCGCGAGGTGGCAGGTGGCGTGAGGAGTCGGAGGAGGAGATGGAAGGAGTGCATTAGGGCGTTTCGCAGGGCTGATCTCTGGGGTTGGGGGTTAGTTATTGTGGTTTGTGGCAAGTGAGAAAGGGGAGAGGTGAAGAGGGAGAAGTTACTTTAACGACTGCTTCAGTTCCTACCATGTGCGCTCGACTTCCGACTGCGATACCTCTTCCTTGTTTATCCTGCACTTCCTGACATCCTTTTACAAGCTTCCTCAAGTCCCCAAATTTACTAGCTCCATCCGCGTCCGCGAAAACAGTGTAGGCACCACGCACATGTCGAAATCCATGGGTAACAGCACCCCCCTTTCCGCGGTTCTGCTGCAACGTACAAACCCTCAGAACATCATGCAAGTTATGCTTCCTCGAGAAGTTCATCGCAACATCGATAGTCTTGTCCTTACTCCCATCATTCACAATCAAGATTTCGTAGCCCCCGATTCCGCGATTGATTTCCTTCTCGCTCTTTTGCTGGGTTCCTGAAATTGGTGTTCGCCCGTATTCCGCGTCGAGGAATTCGACTGCTTCTTCAAGCATGATTTCCATTCTTTCCTCCTCGTTGTAGGCTGGTACCACGACACTCATCATGATCTCCGGACCCTCGATACTGCCCGTGTGTTTCGCATCGCCCTTTCCTTTGGCTGCAGCCCGTCGATGCGCGAGCCAGCCATCATGCCAACAAGGGAGGGTTTGCGAGCATACGGGACCGGCGGGTGTGGTAGTAATATATGTTTTCTCCGAGGGATGCGGGGCTCTGGGTGTGGGCGCAAGAAGGTAGATGAGGCCATATAGCTATAGATAAATAATTAGCTGTAATCCGGACACAGGAGCTATTCAGCTGGGCTTACAAAAACGAAGGAAGAGAGAACCGTAGAAAGAAGGGCTAAGAAGAGAATGTGGGATGGTGTATTGCGCGCCGTCTCCTGTAGGTTCACCAAGAAACCTTGGGCCAATTCCACCAAATCCGCCGAGCTGAAGTCCATCTCTCAATCTCCAAATTCCAAATTGGAAGACGTGTTCGTTCTCTACAGTCCAAGTATAAAGAGTAGGGTACAATAGTGTGAGTGTAGCAGCTGAAAAGAGGCAAAGAGAAGTTTAAGGTGAATAAGATTTGTACATGGACATCGGCTGAGAGGAGTTGCGCCGAGCGCTTTCGAAAAGTCAATTGACGTACAGGACTCTAATCATACTGGTACATGATCTAGCGGAAAGGAGACGAGGCGCAAAGCAGACGGGATTGGGCAGGGAGAGAAACCAAGGCTTGTTATGTGTGGTTGTGGTCAGCACCTTTTGTCGTGATCTCGAGCTGATGAATTTACTTGGTATGAACACGGTCGACACAAGGCTCAAGGCTCAAGGCTCAGGGCTAAAGGCTCAAGCACAGGGCGTCGGGGTCGGGTACTGACCTTACTGTAGTGGAGGGAAACAGGGGTGCGACGGCAATGTAACAGTGGCTTGGGAGTAGAAAGTAGGGCTGCATTGGACCTCCCACCAGTCCCGTCTGAAATCCCAACGGGCAAGGCTGAGCGAGAGCGAGAACTGATGAACGACCTCTTCCAAACAATGCTCTCTCTCTAATTTTCCCATACAAGTTTTATGACTGCTACCAGTACTTACCTCGAAAAATTCGGTGGCATTATGTTTTCTCAAACAGGCCCGTCTAGACTCTAATTCTGAAGCTAGGATAGAGCTTTTATTTTTAGACCTACCTACCTGGTACAATTATGGAGGAAGAGGGGCCACGGAAATAATTCGTCTGATCCACCTGCAATATCATTTCTTTTGCTACACATCTACAACAACGGACAAAAACAACTTATTTTTCGTCGATACCTCCGTATCTTAATTAATGTAATTATGGGTATAATCCATACCAACCTCAGACAATATGAATACTGAGCAGAAACACATGTACCGAGAAGTAGCAGATTACAACAATCCTCTCAAATGCTGTCATTGAGTCGAGCTCTTGCTATGAAGACCGGTATCATGCATTCTCCCTGACCGACCCGCATGATATAATACAAAGGTTTTTGCAACCCAAACATCCCGAACAAGTCGTTGTCTCAATGTCATCAAATGTTCCCCCCCCCCCACTGCAAATATGTCTCTCCCAAGCGAGGCCATAGCCAGCTATGTGGGATTATCTGTAAAAACAACCTCACAATTCCTCCAAAGACTCCATACACCCTGCCCAATCGAAATCCCTCGACGTTTCTTCTGTGCTCGTATCTGTTTCCTCTCTTGGTTTTCAACTTCCACCGTCTGCTGACCCTCCACCCTCTCCGGTCTTGATTGCCGATGATACGCTGATGGCTATCTTGGTCGGCTTTCCGCTAGGACCCCCACCGTGTGGTGAGAAGCTCTTCTTCCGTCTCAAAGTGTTGCTGGCGTTGGATCCCGACGAGACACTTGAATTCCGGCGCTTTGAGGACGCCAGCTTCGCGATCTCATCATTGTCATCATCCTCTTCTCGCCTACGCTTCTCTGACAATCTTTCTGGTGGAGGTGGACCAGCGACGGAGAAATGATTTGAGGCTTGAGGTCCAGATCCCTTACGAGGGAGGTCATGGTCAACACCAGCCTTGGGTATGCCAGTAGATGATCCCAATTCCACGTTCTCGTTCTCTTCGTCTGATGGGTAATCCACCAGAGGTTTCGACGATGGAGAAGTACCATTCGTGTTAGCTTGATTTACTTCTGAGCCAAGACTATCCTTCTTCTCTTCGTCCTCGTCATCAGATGTGTTAAAGTATTCCTCCTCCGCGGGATCAAGATCCTTGATTCCTCTTTCATTCTCCCATCTGCCGGCCTCTGCTGGCTTTGGTGTGTCTCCTCCTTCGCTTTCCAAGAAGGAACTCTCTAGGGCCGCAGTGTCAAACGCAGCAGCGTTATCATATCTATTGATGAAGGCTTGGAATAAATCTACATACGTGATTTGCTCTAGCAAAGCCCGGTGATTTTCGACCAAATGGGTGACTAAACTCTTAGTAAGGGTACCTCTGATATACTGGAAGAACTCGAGGCAGGCTGAATTCAAGAGATTGTCTCGAGGCATGCTTTCAATGATCAATTCTAAGATTGGCTTGAAAAGATTCCCTCCAGTCATGTGTTGGTTGTAGAACTCGTCTTGGAGTCCTATCAAATTGCGAAAGAATTTTAGTGCAGCTAACGGAGGGTAAGTATGTGATTTCAAGATCCAATGGAAGAGGACTTACTGAGCTTCAAGTATTTTTCCTGGCTAGACAAAAGTTGAGAAATACGTTCGCCCAGGTGCTCAGAAAGCACGAAATACTTGCTATGATGTGAATGTTGTCGAACGAAGAAGCAGAGGATCTCGATCAGGTATATGAATAATGAGACTTGCTGTACTGTGAAATTCATATCTGTCCTATCTTTGAGGTCCACCAAAGGTTTGAAAAGTTTCTTCGCCGAGCCGTCATAGAAATTCTTCACGAATTCAACGTGTTGTGGATCCACTGCAGGTCGAATTACTCTCTGACCATATTCACCACCTTGGGGACCGCTTGTTAGACCTGGGTCCAATAAAACCTTGATCGCGTCGGCAATTTGTGCTTTTACACCAAGATCCGCCTCTACGAGGAGGAGGTCAATTAAGGAATCCGTTAATGGTACCTGTCTTTCACTGATCTGCCTGAAGATAGTCTGTCGAATCATTTGAGGATCATGGTCAATCATTGCGACGAGTACGTCTGTGGCACCCACTCGAACAGCTACATCATTGTGGCGGAGAGCAAAAGTGATGACTGACAAAAGCCCATGCGCGAGGAAAATGTTGAAAAGGGCGTTTTTTGATTGGGGCTGGACGTTCTTTGCGACCGCGCAGCATTGCTGGATGAAAAGAACGGCCTCCTTCTTGCGTTCCTGGTTTGTTTCCTGTGGACTGAATATACCAAATAGCTCCTTTAGGAATGGTGGGTTCGACTGGATATGCTGGACAATATCCACTTGCGCGAAAAATATAAGGCCGTTTAGCACCGAAAATGTAGGATCATCCAGGATGCGAGCAAGTACGACATCTTTGAGATACTGTAATCGATAGACCGTGTGAATCTTTTTTCGGATTTCTCCGTCCTGAATCTTCACGACTTCCTTATATCTTCCCTCCCTGCCGAGCCATTGCCGATGGTTTGCCTTGTGGCTAGGAAAATCCGGGTCGTACTCCAACGCACCCATCGCACCAAGATACACATCTTCTCGAACTATCACCTCCATAATCGAATTGTCGTTTAGGAGTATGATAATCTTCATTATGTTGCAGAGCTTATGCAGGCTGGGCAAATCTTCCATGTCTTCGGCGATCTCCAACAAAGGTACGAGTTGTTTTATATAGTCTTCGGAAAGAATCAACTTCGCCAGTGCATCGCGTCCAAAATTGGTGTTATTGTAGGTCCGAACTTGGTTTTCCACTTCTACCAAGTTTCCAAGTGAAGGGGCCGGTAGGATTATTTGGTGAGAATAAGTATTTTCCAGGGGCATATCGTCGTCAATGTTTTCATCTGAGAGGATTAGCAGAGTAATTTATGCTGAAGGATGACCTCAGACACAGAAAGAAAAGGGAGAGATATGGGCATATACAGGATGGCCGCCTACCTGTTCCGGCAATTTGTGCAAACGTCTCTTGAATATTGCTCACGAATTTCCTGCGCAGCGAGTGTTAATCAGTATTCTTTCGTCGGGCCTTGAAAGGAATACCAGACAGGAACGCTTACCATATCAGAGTACAGCCCTCAGCTTCCTGAAAACTGAGGGCCATGTCAATACTGGTTGTAGGTTCTGTCCATACTATCAGGGTATCTATTGACCGACATTAGCCAACAAGAACTTCCCGTATGTCTAAGCAACACACCTTGTTGTTTTTGGAACAAGTCCTCTTTGCTGATTTTCGTCTCTAATAATATGCGGTCTGGGTGGTCCTCCGAGTGTACCACCACCCGCGGTTCCTCATGCCCGTTGACTTCGTTCTAAAACGCGCCCAAGTTAACAAACTGGTTTCTTACATGTGCGCGCCCAGCTCTAGCTCTACACTCGAAAAATGCGACGATGGATAATTTGGGCAGGGGTCTCTGAGGGGTACATCACATACCAATATCAACGCGGCAGTACAGAATCCAGTACCCCTATCAAACCAGTCGCTGTGGCGCAACTCGTAGACTTTCACCCTCTTCTTGTTGCTCGGAGGAGGTTCAGGCACCGGCTGTGCCATCATCAATGGTTGTAGCTCCCCTTCCAGCTCTTCTGCAGAACTGCTCGCAATTTCTCGGTGTTGTTGAAGAGACAGCGGAGCCTGGCTCGTGGTGATGGCCGTGAGCGCCACTTTGCGCGGATGGAGTTGGTGACGAGAGGGGATGAGGTAGGCAAGGCGCGAGCGAGGGCGCGAGGCAACAAGTCACTCAAGTGAATTACTCAGATAGCGGGTAGCATATATCGCGTCAACCAGAGGCGTCGTATATCGTTCGTGAAGCGCGTGCGAATGAGATTTCAGATGGCGTCGTTGGGGGTCCGGTTGATGGGGTTGATGGGGTTGATGGGTTGATGGATTTGGCGCCGTGTGGTTTGTTTGCCGTTGCCGCGATTCCAGGTTGAACTTGCGATCTGCTCCGAAAGAGGTTCGCCGCGCTCGCTAGTGTGAGGGATCCTGAACTCAGCCTGAAGTACCGACCGGTGTCGGGTTCCCTGTCTAGAGCCTGCCACCGGGCATATTCACTTCCACCTTACCTAATCGCTTGATTTCCAGCTGATTAAAGATACGATATTGCCATATTGGGCCACTAGCCCACTAGCACCACTAGGGCTATTGCCGAGTATCTACCCAGGTATTCTCTCCATGTACCTACGACGTCCTTATCTACCTACCTAGGTACCTAGGTATTCAAAGCTCTCTCATGGTCTGCGCGTCCAAAATTCGATGGCTGGTCACGTGAGAGTACTCACGCTTATCTAAATATAGGCCCGAGCCGTTCCCGAGGTCGGAACGAACGAGCTGGAGCTGGGAGAGCGTCATTCGTTTCAGATAGGCCCCTTGAGGCTTGGGAGCTTAAACCATCAACCCTCACGAGGCGAGGTTCACGTCATGACGCGACTTTTTCGAGGTTTTCAAAATATTGTTGTTGACTTACTACCAAATGTCACCAAAGCTCAATGTCTGAATGCCCTCACTTTTGTGATATTTCACTCCATCATATACCACACGACTTTTTGTATAATTGGTTAGGAAGTTTCTCACCGCCTTCTCACTACCGGTCCTTTCAACTTCGTTTTATATCCAACTGTTGATTTATTGATATGGTCAACACCGTCCGATTTTGGATCTCTTTATTCACCTCAATATTTCAAACTTATTTTATAGCTTTAAATATCCCAAGAAATATCACCTTTCTGAGAATTGATTGATTCTAGACAAGCTGTGCTTCATATTTTTCGTCGCCAGAGGGAGGGGAAGAGGGGAGGGAAAAAAAGAGGAGACACAACGAGAGAGGAAGAAATCCGGAAACCCCTCGGCTTCATTCTGTTCTTTCATACCCCACCTGCTACCACCGCTACTACCTACTTCGAGTACGTCCCTTCGTTGCAGCTCTGGTCTCAACTTCAATACCCACGTGTTCTCTGGTCATTAATATACAACAATTTAACTCTCTTGGAAACCTGGGGGCGGGTTTGCCCTGTTAATCATGGCGGAAGAGAAACAAACGTGCTACTCTTTCCACGACATTCAAGCACAGCGAGTGCCGGATATCACCTCGGTTCTCGGTTTTTTGTCAAAGAATTTCGTCTGCGTCTCATCTCGATTCCTTGCTTTCTCATTTCATCAATGCTGTCATCCATATCTCAGCATATCAATACCGGTATTGTTGTCCAACGGTCCAGGTTGAGGTGAACAAAACCCAACGGTTTCTTATCTGCCCATTTTCGCTGCGGTTGTTGTAACCAACTCCAACGGGAGCTGATCTCACCGCTTAAGGCCAGAGTTGAGAGTTTACACAGTCTGGCGTGTATGAGAGTGACATGCGGAGCCCGTTGAGACCGTTACGAACATCCTTCGTAGAGCGTTCTACTCAAGCAAATACCCGACGAAGGGATGACGAAGAAAAGAAAATATTGAATGTATTCTCCTAGTGCCTCGCTGATGTACAAAGAACTCAAGGTTATCTGTTTTCATGCCACATCAGATTCAGTTGAGGCCAGATAGGTTCCAGAAAATATGCAGCAACCTCTTGCTCACGTAGCAAGATAATCATGCATAAGATAACGCATGCATATCTTATGTTCGTTGACGCTACTCGATTGATAGGTAAGAAGGCGCGGACTTGGGCTGAAGGAGGCGGTTGTGCTACGGTTCTGTTGCTATTTTATTTTTTGGGGGTCTGAAGCGAGGGTTATCATTGTGACACCCTGTGAGACCGTACCTGCAGATTTGTTTGGATCACTGACAGATGTTAAGCCCTCGAAAAGCAGCCTGAAGATATTTGTAAAAGTTCCTCACCAAACAATTTGGTGGTTGTCAAAATGGTTCAGAACCCTTGACACGAAACCAAGCAGTGCCTGAGTGGATCCTGGTGATCAGTTGGGACCCAAGACCAAGGAGCTTGGTTGCATTCGCAATCGTCGCCGATGCAGCGATGCACTTGTGAATTAATAATCCCTGGGATAATCCATCAATTGACAAGGGGTCAAATATTGGGATCTGACAGCGATGGGATTCGGGTATGAAACATTTGCAGGGTCTTGATAAGGAGTTCCGAAGATAATCAGGAACACGACGAAAACCACATAAAAAGTCTAGCACAGAAGATCTCTATTCTGATTTAGATCACTCTCAGATGAGATGGATCTTGGTGATCGACGTATCCTGAAAATATTCCCCGGCGCAGAGGTAAGTTGGAAACCAGGTATAAAAAATGGCGTGGGGGTCATTTCAACATGGACATTGCAGCGTCATGTCGTGGAAGCTGAGAATCTGCGTTCTTTACGTGCTTCTGAGCCTCTATGAGGTCTTCTCTTTCAAAGAACATGTGTTGAACTTTGGCGTTTGCGTGGAAGTTCTGGCTCAGCCGAGTCCGCCGCATATGCCTTTTGCAAAGCCATTCCTTACAAACTGGTCGAACTGATGTTGGCCAATACTACGTATTTTCATCCTATTTTCCGCAATTCTCCATTCGCACGGTGAACTTACCACGAGAATTGCCCGTTAGACGTATTCCTCATGTACTCCATGTATAACTTGATGGTAGAAACCGTATCCTAGGAGGTCAACAATAATCTTACACGCTTACACGCTTATAAACTGAGTGGTGAGGACAACTTCATCGTTTTATCAAAGCTGCATGTAAGCCGGTTTGACAGCGCAGACCTGACAGATGAGGATAAGGAAATATTACCTCGCATGCTCGCGGAACGGTCGGGATTTTCAAATCAATTCATTGACGGGCGTTACGACGATGATAGGATATATCGGTACTTGTACCACAATAGGCTAACCATCTGAGCGCAGCCGAGTGGATTGATTGATAGTGTCTGTCCGGGCTTGCAGTTATCGATAACTAAGACTTTCTGAGTCTCTGGGTGGCTGCGGTGTTCGTTCCACTTTGTAAAACCAAGTTTTGGATTTTCTCCGTATCTCTCGCCATGGGTTATCGCTGACAGTCATCTCCAATTCAGGTATTCTTCGGGGTTCTGAGCTGGGAGATTGGATAGTCGTGCCGAGAATAGTGCCCATCTACGGTAGGTCTTTGTACGAGTCGTTCACAAGGAGTTTTGGTTGAATTGAACGTAGCGGTACTTCTAGGGAATATAATAATGGCGGAGAGGCAGCTCGAAGCTTTCTTGAGATGTCCTATCATCCCAAGGTTCAATAATAATGCTGCAAGATTCGGGGTCTGGAATACTCGGTAGATACGATCGGATCGTGATCATGGAAGCTGCAAGCTGCATACTCGGTATGCCATACGAGACAATCATAGCATGGCTTACAGGGCTGCCTGCCAATCCGCTTACCGTCCACCCAGCAAACCTAATGGCTCAATAGCCTCAATTACCCTTGCCCTTAGGGTAGAAACGCGGGTTTCTGTAACTCTGTTTGGTAGGTTCAAATGCTTGTGTTGCTGGTAGTGCTTGTTCTATAGCAAGAGTAACTTGGCATGGCTTGGTGTATTGTATTCTCTGTGTTCATTCAAGGGCGTGGGATGCTGGCCACAGAGTTGATTGCTCCCACGTTTGTCTTCCGAATTCCGAACTCATGGTGTTTCCTCATGGTGTTTCCTCAATGGAAGCGATCGTGGGTTAGAGGAGTGAGTGGTACAAGTACGTACGAGCGTGTAGTGGGACCCCGGTTGGTGTTGGTGTTGGGTTCGACCTGAACTGCGCGGTCCAGGTCCAGGCAACGTTTGCTCTCAGAATGCAGCCAAGGGCGTAGAATAGAGGCAATAGTGAGGCACCAACACCGAGGCTCCACCCTCCGACAGACGACAGGGCAGGACAGACAGAGAAGAACTTCTATGGGCACCGATGTATGGTGACGGTGACGATGGGGGCTGTCGATGCTGAGGTGCTAGGCTACAAGAAGCAATGGTTAATTCCTTTTGCTGCCCTGTAGAGCCTGTCAGGCTGTCTGCCCTGTCTGTCCATCCTGTCGGTGCTCTCTAGCTGGATCTCACCGAAAGCCCGTCCCGCGAAGCTGAGCGCCTCACGCACACACGTTGTTGCGGTTCGAGTGCCAGTGGACGTGGAAGGTGGGAGATGCTGGTGCTTGCTGGTGGTGCTGGTGGTGCTGGTGCCCTGTAAAGAAAGGTAAGGCGAAGGAAGGCAGCTTGAAATAAAAAGACGCCTTCGCCCCTCGTACTCTTTTGGGTAGAGATCTCCTCCTGTTGCGAAACGAACAAACCCTCGTCTAACTATCTACGTCGACATTAATCAAACTGAATCTTGCATCTGCATTGGAATTGTCACTCCTCTTCAGTTGTCAACCTCTTCCTCTTCCTCTTCCTCCACTAGCTGCCGCGTCCCGGTGTCAGTGTCAGTGTCAGTGTCAGTTGCAACACCCTCGTTCTCTATAATATACCTATTTCTCGCTTGTCAGCCTTCACGCTTCCTTTCCTCACTACAACTCTTTTCGATCTACAATAAATCACCACCCTTGTGTTTCATCGTCAAGAGGACGTAAACTAAGAACAAGCTTTTCCAGTCCCTCGACGACTTTCTCAAAATTGTACTATAATTTTTCTGCAGTTCCGATAAACGATTCCCTCACAAACCAGCCGATCCCCCAAGGTCGTTCGTCACTTGGAGAATTCCGCATCACGTCTTTCCCCGACCTTGTGTCATCATTACAGGTGACAACACGGCTATCCATCTCCATCTATAAAAAGTACCTTGATCACAATGTCGGTCTTCTCGAAACTCAAGCAGAGCAGACAAGCCGCCAAGGAGCATAAGGCAAAGACCGCCGAAAAGGGAAAAGAAAGTGAACCCATCAAGGTTCCCTACAAGCACATCCCAAAGCATGCTGCTGTAGACGCGCTGAGTGGTGCTCCCTCGAGCTGGAAGCACGAAGATAGATCCAAGATCAAGCAACAGCATCAAAGAAGAAGTCAGATGGTGATGACTCGACCAACGAGCACACTTTCTGCAGCCTCATTCGTCAACTCTGCTGCTGGTCCAAGTTCAAGTGCTGCACCTGCACTGCCTCGGAATAGTAGTTACAGCAGCTACAATCCCACATGGTTCGACCGAGGAGGAGACGTCTATTACTCTCACCCCCAAGAGTCTGTACAACGACGACCAAAAAAGGCCCGAGGACATTCGTACCATGATTCTGGTTTGGGTGCCAGTATCGGACCCTCACCTTTGGCTTCAAATATGCATAGCGAAGGTATTTGATTTTCTTTTCTATCCTCACCAAGACATTCCGTCACTCGGTTGTAACGTTGAGCGAGCCACATTACCGCTAACACCTCTAGCAGATGTCTCGCCAGCAGAAAGCTCTGGGAACAGTACGACATCTAATTCTTCCGACAATCTGGAAATTAAGCACACCCCCAAAAGACCTACCCTTGAAAGACCCAAATCCGGCTCCAATCGCGGCTCCAACCGACCACAGGCCATCGTATACGCTGAGAAAGACATTTTTGATCGCCTGCATACCAGTACTACGAGGAAGCTCGGGGAAGCGCCCATTTCTGCCGCCGGAGAAATCAAAGCACCAGTCGTATCTTCAGTCACATCTGTACAGGAGCCCAAGCAAAGAAAGCAGCGATGGAGTTTGATGGGTAAAAGAAACAGTGCCATTGCCTCCTGATTCTTCCCGTACGAAGTCACGAGATTTTTCATCCCATCGAAACCTTACCGAAAGATGTGAGATGTGCGAGTAGTTCGTCCAGCTACGAGATGGAACCAATAGGGAATTAATTCAGAGAGGACCCCTTCTTTTCATTAAACGACTTGGATCATACCCTGCCAGATCTGGGGAACCGGCATCACCGCATAGATGCAGGGTGGTATTTCACGTGCAGAATATATTGAATCTCAGCATATGCATGTCAACCACACGATCTTTCACCTTGGTAACAACAATCAAGACAGGGGGCCACCATTTTTTCATTTGTCATCTCATTTTCTCGTTCAACCTCCCCCTTTTTTTCTTCTGCGGATGGTCATTTTAAGCGAATCTTTTTTCTTTTTTCTTTTCTGCCATGCTGCGACAACGAGGGGGATACTTGTCGTACCTTGGCGCACGGGTGTGTCGTTACAATCTGCACCAAACGATTATCGTGGAAGGGAAAGTGGGATCAACACTCTCTTCATCATGGATTGCCGGCTATTGAGTGGGTAGTGCAGGGACTTTGATGACGTCTATCTTGCGTTTTTATGATTTCGAAAGCTTTTTATTAGGAAGCTTTTTTTCTTTAGAAGGGTGGTTACAATGCAAATTGACTTATGGGGAGCGAAAGGACCTTGAGGATATGATTCTTTGGCTGTTTATAATATTTCTCTGCAGGAGTTGAATATCAACCAGTCCCCTTTTCTCACTTTTCCTTTCCTTGATGTAGCATAGTCATAAGTTGACTGGTAGTTTCGTCTACCATGTATAGAATGTTAATAATTTCTTAATACCTATTTCCCCAGTTTTCTCCAGGTCCACACGCAAGTTTCTAATTATTATACAAACCCATCACCTCTACTAAAATCCCACCTTCTCATGCATAAAATGAAACATATCACACTCATCACACTCATCACACTCATCACCACTTTCTCACCAATCTCTCACTTTAAGACATCCCTACCTGCTTTACCTGCTTTACCTGCTTCACCTGCTTCTTCCCGGCATGAAACCTATCCATCCATACCTTCCCACTCTCCAAGCCTCGCTCTCGAACCCTTAGATAAGCCGTTTAATGAGAAATAGAAACAGAAACAGAAACATGGGGAATTCCGCGTAAAGGCTGACACAATATTTGAGTATTTGAGATGTTTCTTTGTTTCTTTGTGGGGAATATTGATGGCGTGGGGGAGGGGAGAGGAAGGGATGAGACTTTGTTGCGAGTTTGGGTTGGGTGGATTGGATTGGGAAGGCTGTAAAGTTTGGAAATTTACTTGTAAGGTATTCTGATGGTTTTGATAAAGAGAGACATATCTAGGTGGGCGTCTGAACTCGAGAAGATTGAGTACTTACTTATGTATGTCTATGTCTTAGATGGTCAAATGGTGGAAATTCTGGTGTTTAAACTGAATCGTGGGTTTTGGTAGGTTGTGGGGTGACTAGGTAGTTAGTCATCTTACCTAGGTAGGTATATAAAAGAAGTAAAAAAGTGTGGCTCAGGCTGTACTACTTCAGCTGTCGGGTTTCCCTTCCAACCTATAGGTAGGTAGCTATACCAAAACACGTGATATAGAACGAGGTCTCAGGTCCAGCTGAGTTGGAAGCAGTTCCATTAGACGTGAACCTCGAAGCGTCCACATAGATGGATTTCTGTTAATGTTTCTCAACACGACCTCGGGAGTCCGAACCGACTTGACACTTTCCAAGCCACTTTCAATTGAAGCACTGCCTATGTAACCCGACAGCTCAAGTCCGAAGACGTGGGAAGCCACGATTAATCAGGTTGTCTTCAGCTCAGCTGGGGCTCGGGAGCAGCTTGGTCATGGGGTTTTGGGGTTGCGATAAGGTTCCAGGTTCCTCGACTCGACCTTCCATTCGAGGTTGGCTGGTATCCCTGAAGTGACTCTGGAGTGACGAGTCCTATGTTGCTCCAGCTCTTCTATCATGGACCGTCGTCGGTGCTTGGCGTGAGTATAGAGAAGGTATGATGGTCTAAATTTATAGAGTAGAAATGAAACAGGACTTTGAAATTGTTCGTCTAGGTAGGTAGGTTCTTTGGGTCAAGTCGACTTGACGACGTTTAACATCCCTCCTTCCCTCCTAACGAGAAGTTAGACGTCCATCAGGAGATAGACGCATAGGTCCCGTGCCTGAGCTGAGAATAACTACCCCTATTTTCTCCCATATATACACTCTTATACCTCCTCTCGTGAGGACTGATAAAGCAAAGCAGCTATCTAATTAGTTCTCACTGGCAATAATGTTCCTTCTGTGTAATTTCATGTATATCGAAAATTTAATTACAGAAAATTGTCCATACGCAGTTCCCAAGCTGCTATATTTCGTTGGCAACCTCGTGTATTTGAGGGTTTCTCTTTTAGGTTTTTATCCGTCTCTCGATAGAAAAATCAGTCCTCATATATAAAACTACAGGGAATGGGAATCTAAGATGATTAGGAGAGGGATCGGACGAGCTTTGCTAGAGCTCAGTGGAAAGAAACATGCTATCATTGTTATGACTGGTATATACCATCCTCTCGGTGCTATTTCCTTTCTTGATAGCTGTATAACACCTCACGATGAGTGGAATTGGAGCCACTTTATCAAAATGGTATTGGATGACTCCGACGGAATGAATCAATCATCGCTATACATCTCACTTACGAATCACGAATCTAAGTTCCCGATTCTTTTAATGAAGCCTTGGCGCAAATTAAAGTACTCCATGACTCTTACATAAATCTTTTACAGTCTGTCTACCAGCGAAGGTACCTCGGATATCACTTTCTCACCATCAAGTACGAGGACTCGAGGAGCCTCGTTTTGTAATCTGCCGTAGGGGCTGTTATCGCATGTAAAAGCTTGACCATTTAGTGCGTACCTAGCTAGCTCCTAGTCTGTAAGAATTTATTTCAAAAGTCTGTGTTTTTCGATTTAATTATCCTGATTCAATCAATCTCCAACAACTAGAACGTTTAGTAGTTTGAATTGAGTGACGTTAATAGAAAAGGAACTCTCGAGGTCTGCTACCCCTCAATCCACGAGCCACCTTTGAAAAATGATGGGGTAACAGGGGTCTCCACACTAACCACTAGTTCCCGCTCTTAGCGAGAACACAAACTTGAACAGATTTAAGAAAGTCGAACTTCAACAAACAACAAACATCCCTCGTGGCGCAATTGGCTAGCGCGTTCGACTGTTAAGTCTGCCTAATAAGCAGAACACGTGATCGAGAGGTTGGTGGTTCGAGCCCACCCGAGGGAGCATGTACTTCCTTTTTTATATTTTTTTTATATATTTTTTCACTATCTCAACTTTGAAGGGGGTGTTTTTGTTGTTTTTTTGATCAAGTTTTGAAGTTTCGGGTGATTCCCTCGGCTCTCGGCGCTGGGGGCTGGTAAAAGTGGGGTCCCCGCTTCGCTCGTCTAATTTGAGCCAATCAAAGTTAGCCAGGCCAGTGTCTGTCTGTCCTTCTGTTTCCTGTATCTCGAATATAAATAAAATATAGAAATCAAATATCCCTCTGTGGATAGCTACTAAATTAATAGTAGTGGTTTTAGAATAGATAATAGAATCAGTTCCTTCGACTCTAGGACGTTAATCTTGTCTCGGTCACAAACTCAGAACACACAGGCCGATAAATGCATTGTATGTACTGTACACTCTTATTTGAGCAATAGATCTTGCTAATCTTACGAGCTTTGCATACCTCTTTATATATTTTGTATAAATTACTACGAGTATAGACCTCTATGAAACAAGTAGAAACTTCCGTATACCTAGCCATTTGATCGAGAATTATATTCCTATTAGAAAGCAATGAATGGTCGAACGATCCAAGAGAGCGTTCAGATGCGCTTGCGAGTACGGAGCTTGCCAGAAGCTAACGTAATTAAGGAACTTTCAAGGCCAATTAAAACAACATCGTATGTCTCTTCCCTTTTCTGAAATTCTGGTCCTTTCTCTAGAGTCTAGACAAGTACAGAACTAACATCCAAAAATAGCAAAACAAATTGCCGAAGAAAAAAGATGACTCAAATTCTGATATTCAACATCCAACTCAGACTTTCCAATCAGCTTCACATCTCTCTGGAATTACAAACATTCAAACCTCCGCCGCTCGGTCGTGCGCATGGGTTTTGTGGTGACACATCCAACAATCGAGATGACGCATACGGAGTGTATTCTGTCCGGCCCCCAACAAACCCCCCCAAACCCCCTCAAACCCAGTTGCCTTGCTTCCCTGCTGTCCGCTTCCCCTTTCCTCTTGCAGGCAGCGCTGAACGAATCTCAAACCATGAAAACCTTTTGTTGCATACCGCACTTCTGAGGCTGTAAGTGGGGAATTTGCCTTACGGCCTGCGGCCTTTTTGTGCGTTGATTTCGTGTGTTCTTCTTTCTCCTGCGACGATCAGTGTAAGGGGTAAGCGCGCGGTTCAGGGTAATGTGGAATTTGAGTCATGTTACATATTTAGGGCTTCCGCAAGGCTGGCTGTTAACGTTAACTGGCAACCATATTCTTCTTTTTTCTCTTCTGTTTTTCGTGGACCAACAGATGGTCCTTTTATCATGGAAATTGGGATATTGCGGCAAGTTTCGCTGTGGTGTTAGTGAGTGTCCGAATAGAGAAATTCGAGACGATTTCGTCGCAACAAAACCAGGAGGAAACTAGTATGAAATATCAGTATACTTCTGGTTCTAAAATCTCGCATCGTATGGTAACATTATATCTCAATCCGGGGAAGTCGAATTCTCTACCAATAACTAGTTCTCAGGTATGTTGGGTCAGCGAATCACAAGTCAAAAGGAAACCATAGTGGCCCAATCTATGCTCACGTTGAGGTTCTTCTAGGCTGTGGTAGGCTCCTCGAGCGCATGCAGGATCCGAGGATCTCAATGCTAGTCGAACAATAACGAGGTCTCAACTCCCGGTGGGTTCTTTTCTTAGGTTTCTCATATTCTACGAAAGAAAGCCACGTCTCTTCTCAAATTTGTAACGGCCAACTGATGGAACACTGGTGTTTCTAACCTGCCCAATAAACCACCATCAAAGGTGTATTTATGGTGTTTTTCATTTCACATAGTATCTTTAACCCATTAAAAAAATGTCTTCCCAGTCTTAAGCTTTGTAGAACGTCCAGACTTTTGCAACGCTTCCAGAGTCCACTCCAGAAGCTCTCGATCCCTTCCAGGATATCCAATAAGCGAAGCCACCACCGGCATTGGCTCATACTTTTCTGTGATCTCAGATTCATATGAAGCCTGGCCGACTAAAAGCCATAAAAATCAGCAGGAGTTATGAAGAGTGAAAACATTACTCACATGGGATAGTCAACTCGGGGGCCTTCAAAAGTGGCGAAAGTGGCAGAGTGTAGACTCCGATGTTATCGGGACACCGATCCCGGTATATCGGGAGGACATCGCTGATGTGCGAAGCAATCAAAGTGGATTTTTGCATATAGCGATCCATGAACCATTTCGCGAAGACTGAAACCCGTCTCATTGCCTCGTCGTACTGCTCTGAAGATATCTGGCTCCCCTGAGACCTATTTTGAAATAAGCGACCAAGTTAGGTTTAGAGAATGGGGGGTTCATTTACCAGTGCTGCCTCACCGGCATCGTGACGAAAGGAATATGGCCATTATTTTCCTGATACTTTTGTCTAAATTCGTCAAAAGAGTGGAATGCAGCGTAGGCCCAAGCCCAACCTTGATATAGTATCTATTTTATTAAATAAGTTTCTGGTCAGGTTACTGCTCTTTCTGGTTGATAACTTACAGGATCCAAATAACGTTCCAAGTCTTTTTCCTCAACGGGTGCTGTTATCGTCCAGTCGTGGTAAAAGGAAACCTTTCGGTAAGGACAACCCAAAGCCGTTGAAATGTCATCGAGAAATTCGTCCATTATTTTCGCTTGTCTAGGGTCTTCGTTCTTAAGTATGCCTTCATTAAAATAGAGAATCTCGGTCACAGGTTCCGTAGAGGATTGAGCTTCTGGGCCAGATGTACGCAAAGTGTCTAAAATATGTGGAAAAAGGTGAAGGTCTCTTCCAAACCATGCTGGTGTAGCCATCTCTGGCCAAGATTTCACCATACCATTTCCTGAAATCAAATTGGTGGAGGGTCGAAACCCAAAGATACCGGTTTGCATTGCTGGAACCCGCACACCTCCCGTCGCTGTATAGGTGAGCTATAGTGTTCGCAGTAACACGTGGAAAGATAACTTACTATTACCATTATCGGAGCAAATTGCAAAATCTAGCCAGTCGTAAGCAGCAATAGCTGCAGCGCTTCCACCACTGCTGTCTCCTGTGATTAGATAGCCGTCGCCGCGTGGATTGAAGGGAGCTTGGTATTCTACACTGTGTGTAGGGTGTTCGAGCATTGCAAAAGAGCTCAAGCGGTTCTTGCCAACAAGAACAGCGCCTGCCAAAACTAGTTTGTCCACCACATCGGCAGCGATTGTTTGGTTTGGATATGTTTCGCAATAAGCACGATTTCCAAGGGATGTTGGGATGCCATCAATGTGGAAGCTGTCCTCGACAGAGAATCGCAGGCTACCGAGAATGCTGCGAGGGACTCGTTTTAGTATAACGCTGTTGATTCATTCCTTTCTGCGTAATAACTTACGTACGTGTACCATTGACAGTTGTGTATGATCTAGCAGGAACAGCTATGCCATAAGTCCCATAGCCAGTGCTCGCAGTACTGGCCTGCACAAAAGGGCTGGATATTTTGAATAGGTTAGCTTTAATATCCACCATCCACCATCCACACCGACGGTGACTTCTTCTTACCTGTAGTATGGCCAAAGGATTGGCCAAAGTGCTTGTGTAAAGGCGAGCTGGCGATCTTCATAAACCTTCCATACTGAATAAATGAAACCCCCCTGGATAAAATAAGGTCCAGTGGGAAGGTTCAAATTTGGCACAGGCACCAAAGTGGTGTTGTGATCTCTCCTCCTTCAATCAGTTTCTGGTTATCGCGTGATAACCCTGAATGTAAGTCTGCTTCCTTGAACCCATCTCCAGTGAAGATGATAGTCTGAATGGACTTTGGGGAAAACACGTCATCGTTCTCATGTTCATCTTGCCACATAGACATGATATCGTTGAGGGTATCGTTGCCCATGACATGAAAGATGGTGGCGAGCAATAAATCCTTACGAGGGGGTGACTATGAAGCTTTAGTGACAAGAAAACTTGGAGATAGAATATGAACATACCAAATTGACGGAAACAGATGTCTGTCTTCCAATATAATGTTGAGTGCCGACCTGAAAGTTTATGTATGTCTCCTCCATGACGAAGTCTGCCTTAGATGCTCTGATATTCCCAAAAAAGTGACAAATAAAGTTTCAGTGATGCGCTGATGTTAAGAAGGTTGTGAAATAAATGGAGACAGAGTTGGGGATTCTTTTTATAGTGTGCTGTGCCGCCGTTGTTGGTGGTACGTTGGACTCTGGGGCCTCTTACAACGGGATTGCCTGGAAAGCATTGGGTTGGGGTGATTCACAGTGTGATTCACAGACCATCCCTTCATGATCATATAGTTAATACTACAAGCGATATTCTGATGTATGGACTTAACACTAGGGCTGCTAATAGGATTGCCTGGAAAGCATGGGGTTGGGGTGATTCACAGTCTGATTCACAGACCATTACTTCATGATCATATAGTGCATACTACAGGTGAGATTTTAACCCACCAAATTACCACTGGGGCTTTTGATAGGATTACCTAGCTAGGAAGCGTAGGTATAGGGAGAATCTCAGTGTGATTCCCATATCATGAAGTACATTACTTCATGATTATATCTCCTGGTCTCAACATATGTACTTTTCTATTTTTAGCTCTGCAATATCTACTGTTTGTCTCGGACCTTGCTCCCTATAGGCTCAATTTTGCCTTCTAAGCTTTAAAAAGGGTCAAAAGGCAAGATTGAACCTATGAGGAGCAAGGTCTAAGACAAAAAGTAGACATCGCAAACCTAAAAATCGAAAAGTACAGATATCAGGACCAGGAGATATGAACGCTACAAATGAGATTCTAAGCTACCACTGGGACTTTTCATGGGATTAACGAGAAAGTATATGTTTAGAACGAATCACAGTGTGGTTCATGGAGCATTGCTTCATAGTGATATATGAATGCTGAAAAATGAGCTTCTGTCTATGAGATGCCTATATTGTTGCACAAAACACCAGTGTTTATACTCAAATCAGGAACTATTGAACTTCAAATACTATCCAATCTAGTGGCTATTTTCAATATCCTGGAGCTTACTGACTTTCAACAGGAGCAAGGAACTCCCAAGCGGTTAGTCAGCAGTAGGAGGCCAAACACAATCACCATATGTCTGTGGAGGAGCTCAATCTAGTGACTCAAAAGATTGGCATAGCTTATGCTAAATTCCTATGTAGCTTCTCTAATTTATTGTACTGATTCATTCTTGTAGATACCCTCTGAGTCATCTTCTGGGTCGGCTGTCACAGTTGGGGCAGGACATTCCCTGCTTACTATTGGAATGGAAACCAATGGATCTCTGGCTTAGCCTGTGAGTAGATGAGCACTTTATTCCATCAAGGTAACCATGAGACTTATGTCTTAAACTGGGATAGTATCCATTTACCACATAGTTGTGACCCTGCTGGTCCAATGGCCAGAACAGCGTATGATCTTGCCATTCCACTCAATGAGATACTAGATAACCCCCCAATTTCCAAATCTAACCCTCATATAACAGATTCATGGTCCAATATAGCCGTTGGTATGCTGGACTATAACCAGTGGTGGGACAACCCACCCAACCTGCAATTTAAGCGAAAACTTTACCTCCTGGTTCATCTGGTCCATATAACCAAATAATTAGTAAGACTGCCACCACCACAAAACTGGGATTCTGCTCACCTGGCTCAGTCAGTTAGTGACACTTGTTAAAAATACACTAACTGTTTTGGGATGTAACTACGAGGGTAAGGGTCCAGCACTGGAGAAAATAATCAAAAACTCAGTTCATCTGGTATTTGAACCTCGCTGGAGGGCTTTTTGACCTTTTTTATATTAGGTTTTACTATTCTTTGCTGTTTTTGATCTTTTAGGGCTAGGTGGTTGGAAGAAATGTGGTGGTGGTTGTGATGGCTTACTTCTTGCTTTTGTGTTTTGTATATCAGTGGGTGACCATGTAGAGTAACAGCATGAAGTGTGACGGCATGGCGTGGGGTTCTCGAAACCCATCAAAGAAGCACTGAATCGAACGGTATTGAGAAGCCTTCTATGAACAATCTCTATCCAACAAATAACAGTACAAGAGTGTTCAATTCAGGTATGGCGAAAGTTTTGTTCCAGATGTATATCTCGTCTTCCAAGGAGATTTTCAACTGGATATGACAGACAACCTATTGACAGTGTTTAGTGAAAACTGACAACCCTGTTTCCAAGATTTACTAAAATACTAGTGGCTGGTTTGCATTCAGATAAGTGACTCTATCTGTAAAAGTTAGAATTCACTTGTGTCAGAGGCTTTGAAGGGTGCATGATTTATGCAGCCAACCCTGGTGTGTACTGGCTTAGCCCCAAGTAAGTATGAATGATCAACACAAAACCATGATTCCAAGATATTTAGTGGTGCCCACAGATCATAATTAGGGTCAAATTGAAGACGCCTTCTCAAATCAAATATGACGTGAAGAATTCAAGTCGCACCTACAAATACTCAGCAGTGGGAAGATTCAGAGGCATCAATCAAGGTCTCTGAGAATTTTGGTTTGATGTAACTACGCTTCGTGACTTCCTGAGAAGAAGCCATAACCCCTCCCAAAGTAAACACTGTATACAATCCTTCAACGTGGTTTCTAGCCGCCTTTATGGATGCGACAACTCAACACCTGTACACGGTATATTCTATAAACCTTTAGCTAGGGCTTCCCATAGTCTAGAGTAAGGTCCTACTACCAACCAACTATACTTTCTCTTCCTCTCGAATTGCTTACGCAGGTAGTAGCCCTACAGCTTAAACAACCGTCTACCGTAGGACATCCTGTCTATAGACTTTGTAAAATACGAACACCCCAAATAGCAGACACTACGAAGGAGAATAAAACGCCTTAGCTACTGTCTTTAGGAGGGGTAGAGGGTACTGTTTTGTTAGTAGGGGAGTAACTAACTACCTTTGTTGAGGAGGGAAGGTGAGGGGGTATAAGGCTAAGGAAGGGGGAGATTTTAGGCCTTTATAGAATTTAGGTTTGTGTGTGTGTAATAGGGCACAAGTTAGTCTAGGGAGCTTTTGGCTACCCAGGTCTAACCTCTATATAACCGCCTACAAGCCTAGGTGCTTACCCTAAACGCACGTAGGAGAGCTACCTTTACCTTGCCTCTTTTATCTATACGTAACCTAATACGAACTACTTTCTTAGGTCTCTCTGTTACTAATACTTTAGAATATCCTCTTTTTTCTCTACGCCTTTTTAATAGTATTCTAAAGGAGGGTTTTATGTATAAAAACCCTAAGCTTACCACGACCTTATACCCTTTGGGAGGTAAAGGCCCCCCTTTAATACTAAGTAGTTAAGGCCCAGTCTTGGTCGTTAATTAAGATTATCACTGTCATTATCATCTAACCGCGTTCATATCGTCCATCATAACTGCATGGCCTGCTAGAGACATGATGACCGCTGTGGTGGTATTTGAGATCTTCTCCACTACTAGAAGGCCACTGATACACGCCTGTGGTAAGTGCATGCTCACTTGTACGCATTCTATAGTAGAGATTGTCAGACATATTTGTTATTTTTAACCTACATAAGCAAGGGGTCAAGGTGCTTGCTGGCTGTAATAGTACCCAAATGTCAAGTGCATGCCGTTGGGTAATATTTGGCCCCTTCTACGGTAGAAGAGATATTTTTCAGACATGAATAGTCAGTGCGTCTTTCTACTGCGCTGTCGCTTGTAGTCAGTTCAAACAAGTGTCCTGTGTCACGGACTTTCTTCGGAACATTAAATTACTATGTAATTGTTGAGGGTCTAGGGGATCCCCTACTGACTTAGTACCACTTGTACGCCATTTTTTAGTATAGAATAATAATAAACAAGCTCGGGGGATCCCCTCGATTTCACAGCTAAATGCGCTTTATTTATATGGCCAAATGCCTATATTTTTTAGTGTGGTTTACATAGTAATTTGATGTTCAGACGTGGCACGGGACACTTGCTTGAACTGACTACAAGCGACAGCGCAGTAGAAAGACGCACTGACTATGAATCTTAATAATTTTAAGGAAACATATGTGGCTTAGCAGCTGCAGTGTTTGGGGACTTAATGATGTAAATTTCCAAGTGTTTCTACGAGCATTTGTTTGGAGAGGCTGGAAGCATTAGTAAAATTTGTTAGAAAAGGGGTCAGCGCAAAATAAGCGAACATTGACATAACATTCAAAGTTTTCTTAGATTATAAAAGAACTTCTAGTAGAAATCTTTGTAGAAAGATGCAAGAGATATGTCTCAATGAAACTTAATGATTTATACTCCTTGTTGCAGGCATTTCATTTCAGTGTCACAAAGTGACAGAGCCATAACCTCATTCACTAAGGGGATCATTCGGTAAATCGCCGGACCTAATTTTCGGCACACTATCCAGCCACCAACCAAACCCTTTTTCAAAAAGAAATATAGTTTGAAATAGGAGACCTGTATCTCAACAATCAGAACAAATAGCCAAGCGGTCGAACAGCCAGAAAATAACTCAAATTGCTAACATTATTCTCTAGCCAAAAATCCTGATTTATGGTCCATTTAAAAATATTCTTCAGGGCCACCATACCCCCAGTGCCGTTGATGTGCTGTTGCTGTGCTGTTCCTTTGAACAGCCTGACGTGGAGGAAACCGCCTTCCTACAATACACTAACAGATGTTTCTTTAAACATCCTCCTTATAGGAACACAACCTCCTTATAGGAGTTAAAAAAAATCAATTCAATGAGTAAGTAACTTCTTCAAATTCCTGACCGCTTGGCTGTTCTATTATTTTTTGGGCTTTTTAAGGACTGGAGTAGCTACTTTTCTCAGTCCTAAGTGATGTGATCATTGCTTTACTTACAATGTGTGGATCTGCCATAACCTAGTTGAGACGCACGAAATCAGAAAATCAAGAAATCCAGTGTTCATTTTTTCTAAATGTTAAGCTATCGTACATTGTTTTGCAGAGCCCAAATGAATTGCAACCCCTTTGCCGCTGCCATATCTTACAAGGCGGAGCCTTTGAAATCCCTAGCATACAGCTCCTCGTACTCCCATAGGAAACGATCTTCAATAAATTTCTCGGCATTTCCATCGTCCAACTCGACAATCTTCACGACTGGCACCTTCAACTCCTGACGTGGAGGTCGAAAGCGCAGCGGTCTCGAACATCTACGCCACGACCACCATTTTGCTTCTCCATTTACGACAACAGTTTTTCGTAGTCCGCCTACTGTTCCCTTCACTACCGCCCACTGGCTCTCTTCGTCATTTCCATAATCAATAGCTTCAGATGCCCATGAGGCAAGAACCTCAGTGCTTAATGCCCAATAGGTGAAAGATATTGTCTCCTCACTTCTTTCTTTTGGCAGGTCTCTTGGAGGACTTTCCAGTGTCTTGGGATCGTAAAATGTGAACTCCTCGATATTCCTCCAGCATGAAATTCCATTTGGCAGATCTGCTTTTCGCTTGAACAACTTCCACCAGAACTCAATCCATTCGTGTCTATAGAACCAGGGAAGTGCGAGGTAACGTATAGGTTGTTGAGCCAATTGTTGAAATATTAGCACCCAGGAGGTATAATCAGGTCCCGAATAAGCAAAGATTGGGCAGATACGATCGACTTGGAAGTTGACATATGTCCGAGGTTGTGTATCGAATGGGAAGACCTTGGGCTTCGACGAAGAACCGAAAGCAAGAGTGTAATACTTGAGGCCCTCAAAGCGTGGCTCATGTTTAGCATGAAGGACGGCCGGTGGTAGAGAGAACGCGTGGTACCTGAAAATATACTGCAAATTGATTATCAGAGCGAACGTGACCCACGTCGCTCACTCGCTAAAGCTCGTTCGCTCGAGTGGGTCACGTAAGCGTTGACTACTTTAGACTGAATGATTGTTTACTATTTATAGTTTTATGTAGGTTGACCACGGGACGTATCCGATTGGTCAAATCCTAACAGCGGCGGTGTAAAGAATGGTAGAATGCTTGATTAGGATATAAAATTCCTATTTAGGGAGACCTTAGGCTAAACCTCCCGTACTCGACTGAATTTATTACGTAAGCGTTGTCTGAGTTTCATGTAGGTTGACTACGGGATGTATCCGATTGGTTAAATCCTAACGGCGGCGGTGTAAAGAACTGGTAGAATGCTTGATTAGGATATAAAATTCCTCGAGTGAATTTAACCTCGCGAGAACGTGGTCAGAAGCTAGCCAGCTATACAGCTAGACAGGCAGACAGGCAGTAAGCTAGAAAGGACGAGAAGGCTTAATTATTCAAATAATATTATAAGGCTCTATTCTACAACGTCGCGATTTTATACGTTTTTAGTACTACTATAGGCGGGTCGAGTTTATACTAATGTTTATCCTAAAATGCGTAATATACTAATATGTTCCCTAGTGCTATTACAAAAAAGCCCATATGCTTAATAGGGCTTACGTGACACTGTTCGCTCTGAAATTACATAAAAAGGAACGAATTTATGTCAACTTGTCTTGTATCAATGGTGGATAGCGGAGAGTCGATGCTGTCATTATAGCATCGCCCGCCAATCCATAGATCTCTAGTATTACTAACAATCCCTCAGATCTGGAAGCATATTTCAGTGGGGAGCCTCGGAAAACAGGTGAATTCTGGCGTATCATCGCCAGCAACTGGAGCGTCGACCTTTTGGGACATCATGAGAATGAATTTCGGGCACTAAAGCTGCTGAGCAAACGACGATATTGAGAAGATATGTATGACGAATCGCAAAGGGTTGAAGACAACTTGCGTGGCCGCGTCTGTAGGGATGGTAAAGCTGAGTGGATTTCTACATTCATATACGATAAACAGCTTCTATGGAGAAAGCATACCTAGGAGCAGGTGCCCTAGGAGCACACGAGAATTGATGGCCAATATTAATTGAGGTATGTACAGTAGAATGGAATGATTAGAGTATGGTGTTGTAGTAGCGTAGATGTAGAATCTCAAATCCTAGTACGAGTATGAAAGTGGGTACGATATTGTGATTCAGTAGGCCAAAATATTGACTCTTTGTACTATTACACAAGCACGCCATGCTACTAGACAAGAGGTGAATTGCCAGATTCTCAGCAAAAGGTTGTGGAAATATAAGTTGGCATCTAGTCAGTGGTCGCACATTGCTGTAGTCATAAGTGGAAACGTGTCGGACGCATTCATTGGCTATCTTTATTTTTGGTTTCTGTCTCTGCAACATACTTGGAAAATATCAGAAGGAGTGCTGGCAAGAACCACCCTCTCCCTCACCCTGATCATAACCCTCATCCTCATCCTGATCCTAAACCCCATGGTGAACAGAGTTCAGAACTGCTCACCTTTATCCTGCATAGACTCCATGAAATCTTTGTCATTGTTTCTCATTCTCTCGTATTCTTCTTCAACACGGAACATGGAACCAGCAAATGCGCCTCCTAAGCCTTAGGTACTGAGCCCAAAGGCATCATATCACAATGCTTAATATAATGACCTGCGTTGCCCTTCTTGTGCTCAACAATCTTCAAGACTGGCAGCGCCAACTGCTCGCCTCCATACCTTTCACTGCTAGAAGGAACTTTAAAGGTTGTAACTTGGCCCCCAATTGCTGATTCGGTCATCTGCCAAATACTACCAAGATCGTGATGGTGTGTAGAATGAGAAACTTTTTTAAGCCAATTATGAAGGAAGTTACCTCCTAAAGTCTAATAGGAAAATGGCACATCCTCCTGAATTTTGTCTTCACCACTAAAAGTACGACTACCACATGTTATTATTTCAGGATCATATAATGTGAACTCCTTAACACAGCCCCAGGTAAGGGCGATGTTAAGTTGTTTAGCATCTAAGTAGATCATGAGGCGATTTACGTTAAAGTCCTATGGGAGTGCAAGACGACGTACTGGTATGGGGTGGTCAAATATGAAAAATCGGTTTGGTTTTGGGTTGGCCAAAGGGGATCTATTTGAGTCTTCCACGCTCAAAGCTCTGGGGAATGATCAAGTATTGCCTGTAACTTCTGCTGCCTGTCTCTCTTTATGTTACTAAAGATGTAGAAGTTAGAACGTTGAAAGTGAAAAGTCCGACGATTCAAAACCATGCTAGACCAGCTTTTTTGTCTCGCTTAAATTAACCAAAGAAAGCAAACAGCAGCTAACATTCTGAAGAGGCGGGATACCTTAGTCGATAAATACAGGTATATATGTCTCAAAAAAAGCCATCGCTGTAGGTCAAAATTCATTTATTCTGTATGTTTCTGGAAGTGAAATCTTTGGAAGCGACATTCCGTTACCCCCTGATTATCCTCACACTCTCTTGGCCAGAAAACTTATTATCCCCCCCTCAGATACTGCAGTAATGCAAGAATGATGCCTGATCAGTAGCTTGTGCACAGTCCTACCCCTTATTCCAGTTACACGTATCCACCAACTGGAACTCTGTACTCAACAAGTGATCTAAATCTCAATCATCCTCTCCAAGCTCAAACAATTGGCAATCAAAATCAGCAACCTCTCTTGACCATTTCGCATATTGCGCCTCATCACAAAGTCCCCGTAGAACATCTTGTTGATGCAAAAGCGGCCCAGTTGGCATTCTCGCCTTATCAGCATTTCCCTCACAAGCCTCCATAACTTTGATCCTGGGAAACGTGATTTTAGCGAATTCCAGTGCCCTGCCGTTATGACTTGGACCGGAGTCGCCTTCCAACTGTTCTTCCATATGTTTTCCTTCCATAAAAGATTTTAGTGTATACCACGGTCCTCTATAATCGTGATAACCATGCTCATAAATGTTTGTGACTCTAGTCATGTTGAACTCCTCTTGTTTTTGCCCCTCACTGAAATATCCTTTTCCCAATACGTCTAGCCAGTAGCCAATAAGATCGGTATGTCTTAAATTTGAGAACTCAATGTCTTTTCTATGCTTGGGGAGGGGTTGGTAGTGTTTCTTCCATCTGTATTGTGGGTCGATTAAGGTTACCTCTGTGAGGTCCTCCCAGAAGTCGCGACGATAGATGTGGTGTCTTAGTCTTTCGTGGCTCATGTTCCATCTGAATGCTATGCGTCGTATGGGGTTGTCTTGCAACTGGGCCCAAGCGGAATTCATGTACTCACACCATTGCCATGGATCCCGAAAACCAGTTGGAATAATCCGATCAGCCTCGAAGTTTACCCATATGTATCTGAGATATATTAGAAAACGACATGTCAAGAAAGAGGGCGTAAACACGTTTAGCCATGTTGAAATAGAATTTTTCAGCTCCATGACAAGATAAATTTGAAAGAAAAATCAAGAAATTACATACGGTTCCACCACAGATCGCAACTCAAGAGGATCCCTCCGAACACCTGGGGGAAAATGAAGTCCTCCAAACCACGTACAAGACCCAAAAGCTAGAGTATAATAACGTTTAGCTTCTTCGCGGGTCTCATGGTTGACTTGTAGCGCGACCGGTGGCGGACAAAGACTGTAGTACTTTATGGCACGGGGTTCGTAGATTCCGTCTTCCCATATCATCGCGTAATAGCATTCGGTATCACTCCACTCGCTACCATCTGGTTTCTTGTTGAATGTTTCGCGAAGAGTCGTCCCATGCAATTGCATGTAGCGGATGTCAATATCTCTTCCAAATGAGCAGACCTCTTTCCAGATCTTTGCGCGGATCTCAAAAGGGACTCCAGAGAAAGTTGCTTCAGGTTGTTTTGGCATCGTATAACAAGCTCGAAATGCGAAACGGTGGAAATGTTTTAGAGAAGTCAATTAATGGGCAAAGAGGATCAAGCGAGAATCTTGATGTGAGGACCAAACTGTGAAACATATTAGCTAAAAGTTCGCTGTGTCTATACCTATAAGTGAATTATCCAGACTAATCAAGGTGGGCTTACTATGTGCGATTAAGCAGGCGATTATAAAGCTGCCCGTGAGAAGCTACACCCCAAGTTTAAGTATTCTGCAGAGATCTGATATGAGTACAAAACGCCTTATGATCATTTCAAATCAATTGATTCGTAGATGATTCACTACTTACAGAGCAGGAGACAAAAATGAGTGAGAATTGTCTTAACTTGAAACTGTTTGAAAGACGAACTGTGAAGGTATTCAGTCAGACAAGTCTTTGGCTGAAGTTTTCAACAACGCTTACCTGTACCTCTAGACGTTGAAAAGAGACAAATGCTTGTTCAAAGTTCTGTAGAGGAGGCACAGATTTTGATTGACAAACAAAAGTGAAGGAATCTATGGAGACTGAAAAGAACTGGCAAAGCAGGACAGAGTCGCTTAGTAGATCAGAAAGGTCAAAGTCTTGATGAAATGAACAGTTGTAAAGAGTAGCGCTATCAAATCGTACTTGCTCTGAAGCTTTGAAGCCTTGAAGAGGGACTGGTAACAGAAATAAAAGGAGGAATTTATGGTCTCGAAGTTCTGCTGAACACCTGAATGTTGAATCCCTGTCAAGGCTGTGCAACCTACTAAATCGGCAGGAATTTCCTTCCTGGATTAACTTACACATACTTCAGACGTATTAGACCAATTAGCCAGATAATAATCATACACTGCCACTACACTGCCACCTATCTGTGCCCCAGAACTGAGGCCCTGATCAATTCACCATATTGCTATCTGGTTAATCAAACCATTTTAGGCCTCATAGACAAAACCGAAGCCCTCATGATTCACCATGACATCCTGATAGAAAAAGCAGCAGGTCTGTTCAACTCACAAGCTACTTTGTGGATCAATTTACGTTCTTTCACAAACTTGAAGCACTTTAGCGGAGATCTCCATCAACACAATAAGAACATCTAAGACTAAAATTTGGAAAATATTTTCTTTGGATTTTCGAGGGAACTTTGGTATACTAGGGAATTTCTGGGGAACACAGCAACCTAGTTCTCAAATCCACCACAAACCCAAGAAAATGACCGAGACCACCCATACAACTACAAGCAATAATCCATCCAAGCGATCTGCTACTCCCCAGCAGAAATTTACCCCTCAACCATCTAATCTTCAAACTTATCCTCACCCCCAGTAGCACCCTTGTAAACCCCCAAAGTCTTCTCAAACCCCTTTCTAATACGCTCCCCAATAGCCATCGCCTCTTCCTTGTCACTTCCCTCAGTCTTCTGGATCAACAAGTCGGCAAGGGCGTTTCCTTGTTGTTCGTTGCGAACGAGGTTCTTCTTGATCATACCGCAGACGTAGATTTTGTCAAAGGTGGTCTTGTTGTCGAGGGCGAATTTCATTTGTTGTTCTTCCATCTCGAAGATGTGTCGCATTTGGGGCATGAGAGCTTGGCTTTCGGAGGGTGTTGGGGTTGCTTTCTGGAAAGAAGTTAAGAAGGGTGGGAAGGAAGGATAGAATATGGGGTAGCGGGGGGCAAGGGACGGGAGCAAAAGGAAAGGTGAGACAAACGGTATACACCTTGATCAATTTGTTGATCGTAGAAGAAACGGATTTTCCTTGCGTGACCATGGTATACACATCACCGAAACCCATTTGACTCGCTCCCTTTGCCGAGGTGATGGCAGTGATTTTGTCGAGTTTGGTCTCAACATCGGTAACGAGAGGCATGACTTGATCCATCTTGACGGATAGTTTATGAGTAGTATGTGAAATAACAGAGCAGAGTTCTCAAAAGAGCAAACAGTATTTATTTGGGGGCTATGGAAAAAGAAAGGGAGAGATACTGCGCAAGATATATAGTGTTGTCGTTCAATGTGCGAGTGTAAAAGTAAGCTGTGGTGCGCCAAAAACAAGATCTGGGAGTCCAACAACCATTTAAATAATCACCCCATTCCAATGTCTCGGCGACGACTACAAATCAATGTAAAAAATGTAATTTGAATGACCCCCGAATACACATACAACAACCAAGGAACGATTTTCGGTAGTCCGTTGCTCTGGGCGGACATCCCCCTTAGCTGAAGATCCAAGCGAGGGGAACAGGCACGAAAGCCATTCGCTTCGCAACCTGAAACGCACCCGCCGGACTTTCTAATAGTGCCCCCACAAAATCACTACTAAGACACTATGTAGAATGCGGAGTACCGCTAGAGATAATTTGAGAAATTAAATACTTGTGCAGTACCTGGCCCATGCTTCGATTGAATGAATACGTTCGAAGATCGAGAATCGACTTCGGGCATTGCACAGAAGTTTAATCTAATCTTGCATGATCAGATTCTAAAAGAATATACCTCAAAGCCCAATAAATGAGCCGCTTCGCCCTGCTCTAAAGCGACCAATACAATTAAACCCCTCAAGCTCCAAAAATAGTGTATTTGAATTTATGTTCTGTCCTCAATTCTAGTCACAAAGGTCTCCTAGACTACGTGGTATTCATCAATTCGCCACAAACCATTCCTTTTCATCTTCTCTGTACGACCTCCTTGTCAACGTCTCACAAGACATACCCACCACTTCCAACGACTTGCCAACCTCGCACACCTCTCCCTTCTTCGAGGTCAACACACCACCATAGAACTTCCTTGGCCTTATCGGGTTGACCTCCCTCTTCGTAAGCTCGGGCAAGGGCAAACCAAGCCTCGCTGTAGTTCCATCCCGACCCAAGTTTTGTCAAGCCGCTCAACATTCCGTATGCTCTGTCTCTTGCTGCCAATCTATCTAAGAACATAGCAGAGGTCTCTCTGGAACCTGAAACGGAGGCCTGGAAATCAGTAGCTTTGGACACTGGTTTTACAGACGGCAGTCCGAGCGGTCCCATGGGTGCATTAGGTAAGATTGATGATGGTCTCATAGTTGCAGATCGTGTCGATTGAATATTGAGATTAGAAGTGAGTTCTGTCAGTGTGGATGCTGATGGGGTCTGGGGGTCATGAGGTTGAAGAAGAGGTGGTATCGCAGGAAGTGGCAAGAGATCTTCGGTATATATGTCGAGAAGTATGTTAGATAATCCCACAATGGCAGAAGGATGGTCTGCAAAATTCGTCAAGGCAGACTCAAAGTGTTGAAGAGCAAGGTAGGGTGATGCCTCGGAACTTGCAAGAAATCCACGCTGAAATAAACGTTAGAAATATTCAATATATAGGGGAGATGAGTCCATACTTCCGCGAATACATCACCCCATAACTCCCCAACGCTTTTACCACCTCCCCAACCAGCGGATTGCAAAGAGACTGCCCCGGTATTATCTCTTGATATTTCTTCTTCCACGCCTTCAACAAGCTTCTGTGCCTCTTCAATGGCTCCTCTAGAATCTTCAAACATAGAGGCTCGGCGGTAAAACGCACTAATCAATAACCAGACCTTGACTAGTAATGCTGCCCTTCGTCGTTTTTGTTGTTCTTTTGGAAATCTCGTTGCCGGACTCGTCGAGGATGAAAGGGGTGATACTTGGGGAAGTCGGTTATCTTGAGGAGCGGCCGTCAAGGATTCTTCTATTTGAAACATGTTCTGTGATCTTAGTGGGGGGACATTCGACGACATAGAAAGGTCCGGAGCGACAGCAACCCCAATTGCGCCTTCTGGATCGTCAGGCTGCCAAGACTCTCTGCTCTGGTCCGTTGGGATAGAGTAATTCTCACCATCCACCTCAGTACCCGCATATCGTGAAGTCTGAGCAGAGCTAGTATTTCGTGCTTTGCTTGCGCTACTACTCCTGTTCCGTAGACTCGTCTCTCTTTTTCTAGACGCACTGTCATTTCTTTTCTGACTGTCGTTTCTTTTCTGTAACCTTTCATGGTGAGGAGCTTTGAGTGAGTTTCTCCTCGATTTTCCAGTGCCATTCTCGCCAGTAACGTGAATTGTAGGAGCGATGGTACTACGGGAGGTCTCTGGCCGCTCTGGTGACGACTTTTCTCTGATTTCTTGGATGGCAGCCCCAGATGGAAAAGGAGGGTTTGATTTGCGTAGAGAACGACCTGTCCTCCCAAATATGCTGCCTGTGATAGTTCTTATGGTCCCCGACGCCGTTTTAGGAGGGGCAGCAGATAATAGCTCTGAAGGTTGATCTTGCTGCGGATCTCCAAAAAGCCTGGTGTAGAGGCTCAATAATTCGTCACTGGCATTGACAGCAATGTCGGGGCCTTCAAGAACCTCAATCAACGCTAGCTGGGTCATTTTTACCTCAAGAATGCCTTCCTTTTCAAAGTCGTCCATATCATCCACAGCGCCGCCATTTACTGACTTTTCGTATTCTTTCAAATGTTCACTGCGAAATGAAACATTCAGGTCATCAGCTCCAAAGAGAAATTTTGGATCTTGAAATTGCTCAAAGGCACCTTCACATGATCTTGTCGCGGTCATGAACTCTTGTCGTGCACTGAGCAACAATGCCATGAGATGCCACAGAGGTATCAACTTTCTTTCTCTTGCAAAAGCGACCGTGTGGGGGACTGGTTTTGATGCAGGCGAAGGACGAGGCACAAGGGCAGCTTTGACTACATCAATTGCCGGTCCCAATTCTCTGCGTTCGGCCAGAAGTATGCCTAGTGCGAACAGAGTTTCTACATCTGAAGAACTATGATACTCTAATGACAGTGACTTCCGAAAGGACTTGATAGCTTCAATTTGGGTTTCTGACCTTGACGAGGCATCAAAGGTCGCACGAGCCCACTGAGCGTGACTGATACCTATGCTTCTCCATACCATGGCAAACACTGCCGGGTGAACATCTGAGCCAGCATTTGCTGGGTGATCGTGGCCTGAAGTACGTCCATTTTGAGTCCTTGGCTCCGGGGAATGGTGTCTCTCCATCCATTCTTCAAGATACTGACCCAGTTCTTTGGCTTTTTCTGCTCCTTGACGAGACCCATACCGACATAGGGCTTTGATACATTCAGAAACCGTTCTTAGTACTGTCTCATCGTCGTCTAGCCCATGCTCAGATTCCCCTGTCTTCTCCTCTCGCGCTTTTGCTTTTTTGACAATCTCCATGTAGGTATCGAAGGCCTTTAAAGCCAAGTCGAACTCTGCAATTGCCAAATGTACCGTAAAAAGATGTCTGAGAATGGCAGTTGAATGGAAAGTTTTCGTTGCTGCACGATAGAGAATATCAAGAACACCTCGACTTACATCCTCAGAGCCACCCTCGCCTAAGTCGTTCTCTTTCCAACTGCTTCCACAAAGTATTCGCCAATTTTCCATAACAACATCAATAAAGGATTCAACTTCCTCGCTGCCTTGATCTGCCTTTGGAAAATTAACTTCGGCTAAAAGCAGAGTTTCATATTTTGCTTCTACTCGTTTTATTTCTGCACGCTGTCGCAATCTGGTGGATGACTCCGCATGGGCTATTGTTAAGGATGCCGTAGGGAATGGCAAATCTTGCCGCAAGAGATCTGAAATCGACATGTAATATTCTCTCCAAACTCGGCGTCTAGATACCTCGGCTTGAAAAGCACGCCCGCCTGTAGGAGCTGGCGTTTGTGTATCCCAATAATTGCCCCACGCCCGGAATGCAGAGAGTGCTTCTGCATCTAACAATGATGATATCTCGTACTTGATGGCGTGGCTCGAGAGCATGCAAAAGCCCGTCAAGTATAGTTCAGACCACGACCAGAACTCCTTTCCCTGTTTGACGGGGCCGGACAAACTTGACACGCTGGATAGTATTGGCAAGGCAGTCTCGAAGGTTACAACGGCTTCTGCCGCATGTCCAGTCCTCACCTGGGCGGTTCCCTTTAGATAGGACGCTTTCAATGCGCACACCCTCGTCCATTCTGCGGATTCCTTATTCGTACCATCTAACTGCGAGAACTCCTGTTCGATGCTTTTCGGCAGCACCTGGGCTGCCGATTCAGGGTCGTTCAGCAACCAATATATCCATCCTAAACACACCTGTGCCTGAAATTCGTCCTCGACATAGGTACGCTCGTTTTCGATTGCGTCCTGCAAAAGGGGTATGTATTCAGAAAGGTTTGGAGCTGGTGGCGGTCCAGAAGATGGGGGCCTTGCTGTACTCGCTGTGTTGGCGGTCCCCGGGCGCGAGATGGGCCGGACGAGGGAAGCTTCATGAGCAACAAGTTCGGCCTCTGCTGTCAATGCCAGACCTGTTCCACTGTATCAATAACTGCCCTCGAGTATCTCCAGCATCTCTTTTATAGTCTATAAGACTGGGAAACCGATGTAGCACGTACAAGTCCGACTGGGCGCATGCTTCTTGATTTTCCTCACCAGTTCGGGAACTGTTGCCCAATTGCCATTACAGCGAGCCTCGTCTAGCTGATGGATATATAGGACGGCTTTGGATGAATCGCGCTATGGAGAACAGAAGTCAGTCACGATTTCTAGGGGTATGGCAAAGCAAAGGGGTTTGGTTCCTGGTTTCTGCTGGGTGTTTTCTGGTTTCTGGTCTCAAGGATCATGGGAGAACATACAACGCTCATTGTTGGTGCGTGGAAGGGGGGTAGAAGTGATTTGCAGAATGCCAAAACAAAACGGCAGCATTACTGGTATATTAGGTATTAGACGGTGTTCATCATTGAAAACCCGACATCGTATTAGGGGCAAGAGCAAAGCGAGATGTGGAGGGGGGTGCACAATCGACCTGTGTACTCGAGTATCCACTGGCCTGGCGTCACTGAATTTGGGTAGGGGTGCTCGTATTGATCGGAGGAGATATCGGAGGAGATATCGGAGGAGATATCGGAGGAGATATCGGAGGAGATATCGGAGGAGATATCGGGGGGATATCGGAGAGTCGCTCCGAGATGGTGATGGGTCCACTTTTAGCTGGACAAATGAGAGGCGACAGTGTGGGGCATGGGCGATTTTTTATTTCATCCATATTTTCATCTGAGGTTCATGATATAAAGTTACGATAACGATACCAAAAATTGTCACCATCGAAATTACAAGTTCCATAGGGTGTGAGGATATTTATACGCTTGAAGTTTTCCTACTCGCGGCCTCTCAAATCTGAGCAATTAAAGGTCAATAGCGTCTTGTAAAAGTATTTAGCGACTCGGAAAGAAGACCAGTCTATTCGCTTCAATCAAGCTTCACCATGTCGCTCCCTTCAGAACTACGCGTTTTGTGCTTCAAACTCAGCTCAACTCCCGTCGCCGAACTTCCTCGACTAATTCCAACCCTTCAACAATATGTCCTCCGTTGTCAAGGCCCATTATCAAGCCCGCCAAACTCTGGGAAAGCTGATGTATCCCCAAGCTCGGTGCTAGTCCACAAGCTCAAAACACAATTGTCAACCCTACTAAATGGGAGAAGCCTGGAGGGTAAATTCGCTGCTGTGATTTTAATCAAGAGTGTCATTGAAGTAGGTGGATGGGAGGTCTTGAGAGGAGCTGAATCCTGGGTTCGAGGGTTGTTATCCATCTTAGAAGTACGGAAAAAAAATACCCCATCGTTTTCTCAGAGATACTAATCATCATGCAGAAATCAAATCCAGCGGTGTTGAAAGAACTGTGTATCATAACTCTCACCAAGATATATTCCATGACCCATCAATATCCAACTCTGATCCGGGAGATCACCACACCAACTTTATCAGCATATGTGGATTCTTGTCTTAAAGCGATTTCAGGTCAAGATGTACCTTCTTCACTCATTGAAAGTGTATTCCAGTCTTTTGCATCACTTTTGCCTCACCATACGACAACTTTCCGGCCATTTAACTTCAAGTTACGGGCTGCCACTAGACTTTACCTCGCTCCAACGCTCTCGGGAAATGTATTCGTGCCTTCGTCACTTCAAGAAAGTGCTCGTCATTTGGTGGTTTTGGTTCCCCTCGCGTCCCCGAAGTCAAGTGGAAAGGATACCACTGGAGAAGAATGGGCGAAAGCAGTTCGAGAACTCATCAAAACCATCCACGTCACAAGTGACAATGTTTTCCGAGCCGTTGTTGAGGATTGGGAGTCAACCACGGGTTATATCGGCGAAACCGTTGATGTCAATAGAGAACTAAGCGGTGGAGGTGACGCAGCTGAAGACTTACCTACTTGGACCGGCATCACTTCTGGAGTTGAAAGATTGGTAGGATTACTTGGACTTTTGGCTGAATACTGCAAAGCTCAGACATCCACACATGTCTCTTTACCCCTAGGGGCAATTTTGGACTTAGTGTCAAGAATATTATCCATCGCAGTCCCATCATCCGATGGACCATCAGGTCAAGGAAACGCTCGACTTCACCCAGCAATCGACCGAGATGAGCGAGATGGATTATGGTGCGGAATGCCTGAGATATACATCACAGCTCTAGAACTCATTCAAATGCTCGCTGGAAGATTACAAGAAGGATTCGTTCCAATAGCACAAGATCTCCTCGATCAAATCGTATGGCTATTCCCCTTCGCCAAAAGCACCACCGAATTCCGCACCATCGCCTACGCAGTAACATCCAACATCCTCACCCACACCGGCCAAAGTTTCGACAAACTCCAAACCGGAAAACTCTTCCCCCTAATCCGAGCCTGTTGCAAAGACCTCCAACCATACGACGACACCTCAAAAGACGCCAGAACACAAGAAGTATCAACCACCGGCAAAAAATCACAATTCGTAAACCAAAACGCAGACACCTTCCTCCAATCCAAATCACCAACCACCACGTCACCCCTCGAAGACACACCACTAACCCTCTCCGCCAAAGCTCTCCTCCCACTCTTCCTCTCCCACCTCCCACAACAACACATCGACATCTCCCTCCGCGCCCTCCTAGAACGAACCGCCATCCTAGCCCACCACAAAGACGCCATGCTAGCCAGCATCCTAAACCCCTTCATCGGGAAGAATGGAAAAGCAATGGCTAGTATCCTCCCCCATCTCACGCGAGAATTCCCCGAAGACGATGTAGTAGAGATTTTACTCCGTCCCAGGATGCCACTCGTCTCTGCGGGTGGATTGAAAGGCCATTCCTACGATGCTGAAAATAGAGAAGAAGAAGACAACGAGATGGAAATTGGCGACGGCGACGGCGACGGCGAGGAAGACGAAGAACGTATCGAACTTGAGAGACAGCTTCAGGCCGAGACGACGGGTCATGAGCTTCTTAATACCCAGAACCAGAATCAACCTGGTCTTGGATCTACGAAGTCTACGAAACGGAAAGATCCTTTTGCTACTAGTACCCAAAACGGATTTTCGACCTCAAGCTCGAGTACCGGCGTTGCAGCGCCTTCTAGCGCAGCAATCGACCACCTTTTCGAAACTAGTAAGAAAGATTCTGTTACCGTTGTGCAGGCTGGTAACGAGGATATCACAATGGATGGAGGCGAGGAATCAAGCGGGGATGAATCTGTACATCTTACCATGCAGTTAGATACCGATTCCGAGGACGAGTGAAATGCTCTCTCTCTCTCTTTCAATCAAAACTCGTATTCAAATTGAAGACTTCTATAAAGAACTATGTAGAAAACCCAGATCTTAACATGCACCTATAATCTATCAAAATATATATCAAAGTCCACAGTTGTACGTTTCGGTGTAAATATAAATGTAAATCAAAACCCATCTATACACCCCTCAAACTATCCTCCACCCCTCACCCCTTCAAACACATATCCACATATTCCACATTCCTCATATCATCATCACATATACCACTTAGACCTCAACACTCAGACCCCAACACCAGCCAAGCACGCCGCGGGAAAAAGGGGGGGGCTTGTGGGGACAAGGAGAGTCGTAGACAAAACATGACAGAAATTCTAGAACTCTTCAAAAGTTGTAACATACATTCTATTTACCCATTCCTATCTTATTTCGCCATCTTCCATCTTCCATCTTCTCATTCGCCATCCAAATATACACAACAAACCGCAAATAAACGAAGAACAAAAAGAAAAGCACAATAGCCAGCCCACCCCCTAGAAAACACCAATCCCAATCCATCCCACCCCAAATACGCCATATGCACCCCCAAAAACACAAGAGAAGAGAAACAAAAAGAGTATAGAACAGAAACGCCATAAAATGCAAAAAGTCAACCACCACTCTTTCTTTCTCCTTCTCTTCCTCTCTCTTCCTCTCTCTTCCTCCCTCTTCTTCCTATCTCTCCACATCGTCCCTCTCATGATGGAGAGATAAACTGGAACTTTTGTACAAACCAAATCAAAATCAAGAAAAATCAAACTTTACTGTTGAACCGCCCCAATATCCTTCAACGCCCCTGCGAGTCGTCTATAATCCCTCAATAACTCCAGGACCTCGTTCAATTTCAAGTCTCCCGGGTTCTGTAACTCCATGAATTTCTTGATGGGAGGTGCGACCTTGGGGATCTCTTTGGGTGGGAGGACTGCTGCTAGGTCGGGGTGTGCCTGTTGATGTTAGTTTGCGGTCAAAAGAATTGTAAAAAGATAAAAGAGAGTTATTTACTTACAGTAGTAAGATCAGCAACCCCACCATCCGGAACAGGTTTACTCGTCGTAGCTACTGGAGCTGCAGGAGTAGGAGCAGGAGCTGGTGCCGAACGACCGAAGCCCCTCATCATCCCCATTCCCGCAATCCGGTTCATAGGATTGAGAGAGTTACCCAAGTTCCGCATGGATTCCACAATTGGAGGGTTGGTGATGGATGATGGTGCAGTGGCAGTCTGCAGCGTCGAAGGAGTGGCAGGTTTCTCAGGCCCCTCTTCAGCAAAGATGACATTTCTCGTGCTACTACTGGCACTTCTTGCGCTGTCGGTACTGCGATCTCGAGTGTTCTTTCGTCCACTGATTAAACTCAGAACCTTGTCATCTTTCGATGCCGAATCACTGCGTTTACGCTGATTTTCGGGGCTGTGAAGTGAACTACCAGCACTGACAGATACCTCTTCCTCAAGAGGTGGGGTGCTGACAAGCTTTCGAGCCTCATCTAATGTTTTTGGTACCACGATCGGTGATGAATTTCCAGTTATTTCGTCCTGGCGCTCTTTGAGCTTGCCAACCAAGAACTTATAACTGTCTCCAAGAGAATTTCCGATGTTCTTGAAACCCTGATCTACCGCCTCGCCTGCCTCTTCTAGAACCTGAGATGGAGGACGGAACATGTCGCTGATTCTACGATTATTGTTATTTGACTGCGGTCGACTGAATGTAGAAACCAGGGGCTCGATGGTCTCTGGGCTTCCGACGAGTGGACTGCTTGGCTTTATAATCGCCGGGGATGGAGTGAACCCAGTCACAATGTTGGGCTTTTCCGGCTTTGGGGTGGTTGGCGGACTGTTGGTTTTTGTGGGACCAGACGGAGCCTCATCCGCTCTCAGACTGGCCAAGTCCACGGTTTCAAGAAAAGTTATTGCCGCTTCTAGATTCGTTAAGCAGTATGCAGCTTCTCCGTCGATTTTAGTTTCATTTCGAAATCTTTGAATGAAATAGAGGTTACTGATAACGCTGATTCCTTCAGATGGAGATGTGATTAATGTGTAGATCAACATCGGCATTATTTCATCTGCAGAAGATGAAGGGTGGAAATGTGATAAAGTGTCAACAATGCTCTTATGGGCTGCCTTTAGATGTTGAAGTTTTCCCAATGGGTACCTCTGACCACCCATGGCTATCAGCTCATCTCTCGCCCCTTGTAGCCATTGGCGAACTTCTGCCTCTTTCTCTTCAGTCGAATCCGGTCGTTCGGGAGAATTTCCCAAGTCAATTCCAAGCTCCGTAAGTCCAATTCCTACCACTGAAAGAGCTGCAGTTTTTGACCGCAGTTTCTCGTCCTGGGCTTCATCCTGGGTCGACCTATGCCGAAATATCCGATCATATATACCCTCGCATACCCTTCTCTCTACTGCTTCCTCCAAGGCTATCCGTTTTTGCTCCAGCACTTTTCGAGCCCGTTTTCGTTCGGCAATCTCTTCCTTTGTGAGCATCTGCTGCTCAGAATCTTTCCTTTCCAGAGTTTTCGGTTTATCTTTGCTATTAATAGAGGCAGCCTTGGCTCTTGAAAATATTGAGGAGGAAATGGAGGGAGCAGGAGAGTTTTCTCGATGCTGTCGAGAGGATAGGGCGGAGATGTGGGTGTTGATATGGTCTGCAGCGACAGCATAAAAGTCTTGGAAGAGACCTGACAATTTGTCGACGGTTGGGGGGGTGGGGTGGACTTTGGCAGATAGAGAATCGATAAAGCTATTACATAGTTAGTATCATTGTAATTATGGGATTGAGTAACTTTTTACCTATCTGTCAAACTGATAAGCTCTATTGGGAGCTCATCAAAATCTGCGGGAAGCTTCTCTGAGGTATGGGCAGTGGCCTCCTCGTCTTCCGGCATTTTTTGGAAGCTGTCTGGTTGGTTTGCGGACATGTTGCTCCCGCGTATTTTTGGATTAGGATTGCTGGTGTTTTGTGTCATATCATTCTGAATGGTACTGGCTCGTTGTGCCCGATTCAAAGGACCAAAATCCTGAGATCCCAGCTTGGTAAAACTCCTGGTGGTATGGAGGGTTCGTGAGCGTTGGTCGCTTTTTCTCGGGCTCGGCTTCGGGCTCGATGAGGACATAAAATCTGGAACTGGAACATTGAATAGCATTCTGTCAGTAATTGCCTGCATGTTGGGCAGTTGGATAGATATTTCAAAAAAAGAGAAAAAAGTAAGAGAACGGTAGAGATATATATTCACCTAACAAATAATAGTTTGTAAGTCTCCTGCCCAGGTGTTTCGCATGAATGCCCCGAAGGGATTGTTCTGTTACTGAAACCTTGAGCGCGACGGGGATCACGGATAAACGAGTGTTGGGGGTTGACGAGTAAGAAAAGGAGCGAAGAGCCAGGAGATGATGTCAGCCCATGCACCGCAATAAAAAGCAAAGCTTATTAGAGAAGATTGCGAGATGCAGATGCACGCTGGCGAGGGAAGTTTATCTGGGATTTGGAGTGAAGGGGGGTGTTGTGGTGGTGGGGGGTGTAGGGGGTAGGGGGTGTAAGTGAGAGATGGGAGATGGGAGATGGGATGAAGTGAGACTGTTTTTGAGTGAGGATACTGTAGCTCTGGAGCACCGGAGGAGTGAAGTGAAGCATGCATGTACAAAAAGTGGATGGAGCCTCTAGAGGGAGTGGAGTCGCGGTAGTGTACAGTAGTAGGGGACCTTGAGGCTAGGGGACGCTGGAGGCTCAGGCTGTAAACCCCCAGGCCCCAGGGCGCCCTTGGGCCTTCGGACTCCGGAGCGGCGCCAATTAGGGTGGTACAGCCGAGGACAGCTGGTGTGGAGTGGATAATCTCCAGCGATGCTTTCTTATCGTCAGGCTGGACAGCTGGCCGCATCCGTTATCGCTCTCCCTGAATGTAGGTACCTAACTAGGTCTGAAGAGCCTGGGAGAGCCTGGCTAGAAAATACGCCGTGGCTGAACATTAGAGTGTTAGTGCGCATATTGTATCACGCCGTGGCAGAGAAGCCTCTACGAAAGCTTCCATTTCTGGCCAACCACCTTCACCAGCCGCTGGTATTTCAGCCTCACTTCCTGCCTCACTTTTCTGTCTTTCCGCCTTCCTGCCTTATTTCTGCCTCAGTACCTGATATATTTCTGCCTCATTTCCTGCCTCATTTCCTGTAGGTGCCTCATTTCCGGCCTCATTTCCTGCCTCAGCCACCTCCACAGCTTCACCTCCATCCCATCCTGCGCCTGCCACCAGTGCTGCCACCACTGCTGCCACGGTGCCACCACTCACTCCACTGCTTGCCCATCCCCATCATCCTCCACCCACCCCCCACCCCGGCTCAAAACCGGCCCCGCTGCCTAGCACCCTCAGTGCCACCCACACTCGAGCCAACTGCACTTCACCACCCAATCAAAAATGACGTCTGCACGTCTGCGGGATCTCCATGACTTGTGAATCCAACATCCTGGTGCTTACGAGGTGAAGAGACCCGCGTGCGACATACCATCATCACTTGCCTCAACCTCCTGTAGTACTCTACTCTACTTGTACATACTTTAACTCCTCCAGCATCCCCTCGGTGCTTCTTCTATATCTGTCCTGCCTGTCCTGCCCTCCTCTTCTTTCTGCCAGCACACCACAAACTCAAGATTAATAGCCACAATGCATCGGAAGCGGAAGTGTACTTCTTCCGGCAGAGTTACCTCGCACTGTTTACTCGCCTTTCTCGTCCTCTCCACGCCCATCACCGCCGCAGGAGGCGATCGGTCACACCTTCAACAGCAGCCACTCCCTTTACTGCCTGACCTGCCTTTACCCCCAAAGTCCGAAAGTCCCGGCGGTAATTACGACCATGTCTTTGTATGTAGCTTCATGCTTTGCATATTTCGAGTAAAAGTACTAACTGCCCGTATAGAAGTTGCGTCATATCTTCAATCACAAGAACATCAATCGACCCACGGAGCACATACGGATTGATATCCCGAAGACCGAATCGCCAGTATGGATAGAGTCAGAGGATGGGGGCGGTCTGGTCCAAGAGACTCGGCCGTTGGTCGTAAAGAGCAGTTCCATGAACATACACCGACTAAAGGACAGGCGCCCCTCAGTAGTGGACCCTATGGTCGCTGCCGCTAGAGAATACAGTGATGTATGGGCAATGGGCCCGGAAGCATGGACTCTGGATGATATCCACGGCCCAGATGTGACCGATAAGGAAACCATTTTGAGTCTGGCCCAAATGGCAGCAAATGCCTATTGCCCACACCCAGGCACTGGGAATTGGAAGGATGTAGGGGCGGGGTTCAACAGGACCGACGACGAAGGCTTTGGCTGGCAGGGGAATACACTTCAAGGATATCTTTATGCCGACGAGAGCAACTCGACTATTGTTATTAGTATCAAGGGCACATCTCTTGCTATATGGGATGGACAGGATACCACCACTAATGATAAAGAAAACGACAATCTTTTCTTTAGTTGCTGTTGCGGCCAGCAAGGAAGCGCTTTTTATAGGACTGTTTGCGACTGTGCTACAGCAACATACACTTGCAACTTGACATGCTTGAAGAGAAGTCTGAAAAAGGAAAATCGGTACTACGCTATGGCCCGTCATCTTTATTCCAACGTCACAGCAATGTACCCCGATTCCGATATCTGGCTGACTGGACACTCGTTGGGTGGTGCTGTTAGTTCTCTGGTTGGATTGACCTACGGGCTTCCAGCAATTACTTTCGAAGCCGTTCCCGATGCACTGCCCGCCAACAGATTAGGCCTCCCGGTGCCGCCAGGAGTCGATCCAGATAGGCCTGGACAAAGAGAATGGACTGGTGCTTACCATTTTGGACAAAATGCGGACCCCATTTACTTGGGGACTTGCAATGGAGCCACCGCCAGTTGCTCTTTCGCTGGATATGCTTTGGAAAGCTCTTGCCACTCTGGAAGAGAATGTGTCTACGACGTAGTTAAGAATAACGGAACAGGAGTGTCTATTTACACCCATAAAATCATATGGGTGATTGAGAACGTCATCAAAAAATACACCGAGGTGCCCGAGTGTAAATTTACACCAGAATGTTATGATTGTCCATTGTGGAAAGAGGTTACCGGAAATAGCAGTCAGACAATGACTTCCACGACGACAAGCTCTACCCGAACTCAGACACGAACGGAAACTTGTAAAACTCCTGGTTGGTGGGGTTGCTTGGATGAGACCACAACTGCAACTGGAACAACTACTAGTAGTAGTACCACCACCACATCGACATCAACGTGCAAAACACCAGGTTGGTTTGGATGTAATGATGAGAAGACGACAACAACCACAACTACAAGTAGCACTTCACTCCCTACCGCTACATCCACAACAACCTCTACAGCAACCACAACTTGTGCCAAACCTGGATGGTGGGGATGTAACGATCCCACCACAACATCTCAAGATGCCGCTTCACCGACATCATCTATATGTCATACCCCAGGACTATTCTGGGGATGTTATGACCAGAGTACCGTTACTGTCACTACCACCACAACACTCTCGCATGCTATTACTTCCCCCCCTTCATTACCCACATCGACTAGAGTACGGGCTACCGCTACCGCTAGCCCAAGTTCCACGCAATCAGAGTGCACACCCTATTTCTTTGGATTGATTTGCTTGGGTCCAGCACCGACGTCTGGTCCCCTCTCGGAAGAGGAAAAACGGATGAAGGTCGAAATTTAGATGTAGATTCATATTAGATGGGAGAATAAGGATGACGGTTGGTTATATGTTATTCTTGTTTCTTTTTGGTTGGCGTCTTTGGGATTTTTTGGATTGGATTGGGCATTTTGGGTTGCGTTGGGTAGGCATTAGGAGTCCGTCTTCTTTCTTTTCTTCTTGTTGAAAATAGCACAGAAAAGGCATACATGAATGAGCGATCGAGTGTACTTTAGGATTCAAGTAAAGCGTTCAATATTTGATCAATTTGTTTTTTGCATTCCATACCTGGTGATACGATAGACCCAAAGTATGCCTATATCCACGCCGGAACTTTTGATAAATACTTGGAGAGTTCTTTCAGGGAGAAGGGTTGAATGTATGTTAAGCGAGAGAAGTCTGGTAACCCCCTAAAAGGCTTAGTATCTTCTCATGATTGCGACTAAGTCTTGCAAACTCCTACGCTCAGTAGACTTCTGGAGACTTCTGGTTCTCCAGGAGAAGTGTATTCTAAGCGAGAGAAGTCCGATAACCCCTGTAGTGCTTATGGCCAAGTGATATATCCTTCGAGTTCTCTTTCTCCAACCAAAGTACACAGCAGTATCACAATTCTCAATTCCCAATTTTTCAATATAAATTCATTTCATTCCCTCTTTACACACCCCCTACCTATGAGTCCACTCCGGCTTCGTCTTCTCCGAAAAAGCCTTCATCCCAACCTTCTGATCCTCACTCCCAAACAGACTATGGAAAACCCTCCTCTCAAACTCCACTCCATCCCTCAGAGCCAAATCCTGACTCTTATTCACGACCTCCTTCGCCGCCTGTACCGCAACCTTACTATACCCCGCAATCGTCTCAGCCGTCTTAAGCGCCCCCTCCATAAGCTCCTCATACGACTCAAAAGACCGTGCTGCTACCCCCCACGCCACAGCTTCACTCCCTGAAAATGATTTCCCGGTAAGGATTAATTCCATAGCTCTCGCTTTTCCAATTGCACGCGTGAGACGTTGGGAACCTCCGGCTCCCGGGATGGTACCTAGTTTTATCTCTGGTTGGCCGAAGTTGGCGGTGTTTGTGCAGTAGAGGATGTCTGCCATGAGGGCTAGTTCACAACCCCCGCCTAGGGCGTGCCCTGAGACGGCGGCGATTATGGGTTTCTTTATGCTGGTTGTGAGGGAGGACCAGGATTCTATGAAGGATGTGCTGTAGGCTTCGCTGAAGGTTAGGGTTGACATCTCTTTTATGTCGGCCCCGGCTGCGAAGGCTTTTTGAGAACCGGTTAGGAGGATCGTGGATATGCTGGGGGAGGATTGGAAGCTTGTGAGGGCGGTGTTGAGTTCGGTTATTAGGGGGGTGGAGAGGGCGTTTAGGGCTTTGGGGCGGGAGAGTGTTACTAGGAGGGGAGGGGTGTTAGTAGGGTTGGAGAAGGAGTGGAAGTTTGGGAGGAGTAGAGGTTGGGGAAAGAGGGAGAGAGATGAGAGGAAAGGGAGGAGGGAAGAAACATACTTTGTCCAACTCCAGGTCTTGGTTCGCTCACTTGAATGAATTCGTAGGTTTTCACAGACCAGGCTGAGGAGCTTCTAGTGAGTGCGGGGAGGGAGGAGGTTGAGGTTTTGAAGTGGGAGGCCATTGGCCGGATGGCTCTGAAAGTTTTCAACATCTTGAAAAGCTAATTGATGTGTAGGTTCAATTGGATGTGGAATTAAAATGGGTTGTTGTGTTTTGGTTTGGAGAGCTACTAAGTCCAGCTTGGTGTTGATACTTGTGGTATGCAGGTGATGTTCAGCCCACCTTCTTTCCTGAGAACCTCGGCTGCCGACTCTAACCGAGATCACGGGACTTGTATACTTGGGGTACTCCAGCTTCAAGTTTGCTCTTGGAATTTCTAGAGGAACTTCAAACACATTTTCGAGCATGAAGTTTCAATTCTCCTGATTCCTTAGAGGAGTTGGATTTTACTTTGGTTCTTCTTTCGAAACGACTAGAACAAGCGTTTACATCACAGTTATGGATTCCTGCCAACACAGCCCTCCTCCCGATATGGATGTCCTTCAGATTGGTTAACTTCAAAGTGTTTACTTCAAGCTGACTTGTCGATATACGAGAAGACAGTATTTCAAAACAGTTTTAAGATGTATTTTCACAATTTTCTGCGTTATTCTTGGAACAAGTTATACTATGGTGCTGTCCTTGACGACTTCCCGTGGAGAGGGGTTTAGTCTGTTTTACCACATACGGTTTTCGTTGTACTACAATATCCTAGCTTCCATATAGCCCGGCCTGCTGATATGGTGGAATATTCCTATGTGTTTCGCAGCATTCCCCCAAACTAATTATCATTTGGTGAGAAGTTTCTCGGGCCAAACTATCCTCGAATCGAAGTTGTCTCAACTTCAATCTCTGCTCAATCTCCAACCCCTAGATCCACATTCGGATTTCGTTAGATATTCTATAATCTGCAAATATCCTACCATACCCTTGATATTCCCAAAGAAAGGGTTACGATTCAGAAGTATTATGTCCAGCACCTACGGCTGAGTATCGTATAAGACGGGCCATTTACAAAATTGTCATTCTTGAAAATTGCACTTTTACTCCAGATACATCTAATGATGAATCGAGAGAGAACCTTGGTTTATTGAGCTTATGCCTTACTATCCGAAGCCGAGAAGCACGACTGGTTCCGCGTGTAGTAGAGAAAGCTCGAGTTATCTTATTATTCTTATAAGTATCTCAACACGAAAAGAGGACTTCGGCTTCCCTATGCTGAAATATTACACATAATTACTGGTCTCGATCTCTCAGTGAGGAGGCGCGAAAACGATTCCTGTTTAAGACTGAGCTATATACGTTCCTTCAAAATTTCAAAATTTCAAAGTTTCAGAATTGCTAGTAATTGCTCAGGGAAGAGGAGTTTCTGTACATGTTATTGGGAGGGAAGAAAGAATGGAAAATAGATAAACAAGAGAACATGGGCCGTGTTGTTGCCCACGTTGGATTCCAATAATCCTACACAATTCGATGTGTCCTCGACGAGAAAGCTCTATAAAATTTTAACCCACTAGGGTTTGTCTTATTGGGAGACTATGCTCTTTCTTATATTTCGCATAGACAAGTCGGCAGCTTGGTCTTCATGGTATAGGAATTAGCACGAACGATATGAATCACTACATCGAAAGGAAATAAATTCGACAATCAAGTTGCTCAAACAATCTTTGTGATGATTCATCCAGACCTCAGGCTCACAATTCACGAATGATTCATGAATATGAGTATCCTAATGTGTCTCGCAAGAAAATACTTGGCTGCTATAGGAGCCGATAAATACATAATCTTACAGTGTTTTTAACTCCAAAAAGAAATAGATGCAGGACCGAATGCAGGTATAGATTTCGCGATTTGTAATAAGCGACAAAGGCGTTCTCCCTCTTGGATACTTATTATCCGCCTGTAGGACTTGTAGAAGATGAATCTAGATCTTCGTTGAGTAACTTGAGTGAGAACGAGAGGATGAGTCATGGTTTGTGATCTTACTCTTCTTTTGTGATACTGGGCTTACACTGAATAGATGTCAACCCCGAAAAAAACAACATTTTCCAGACAGTTGTCAACTGGGTGAGAAAAGACAGAAATTAAATTATACCCCTATGACTGTTGGTTTGGGAGCCTATAGGTATTCACTTTTGTGGGGAATTTTGAGCCAATGTGACTGACTTGTATGCGATTCAGGATGAGTTTCTACTTGTATCTTATAGGTTCTGTACGTTCATATATCTGCCGGCTAGTAGGGTGTAATTAAGTTGCGATATTTTCAAAACATGGACAAATGATTGTGTCATATATAAGGAATCAAGAATTTAAATAAATTGTGTTTACATACTTATTGAGGGACTTCTCCATACAAAATAGACGCAAACAGAAAGGGGCAACTTCCGGGGCGATTCACGTGCAAACGCAGCAAGTCAGAATAGATTCGCCAAGGCTTACCAGATCCACTTTTTTACTTCGCCTTGTTGGGCGTGACAACGTTTGCGCTAAGGAAACTTTTGGACGCGCAAGGTGTCGACAATCAAGGGGAGAGCGAGCCGCAGAAAGTAAAGAACAACAAGAACAACGACACTCCTTTTCCTCCCTCCCTCACTTCCACGCCACCACCGAATCTTTTCTCGAGCGCACTCCTTTCAAATAATACGAAATTCCCACGACGAGAACCGTGAAGAGAGATTACGAAGATGGATTCGATTGAGCCTGAACAGACTCCTTTTGCGGCGGTTTCCGCGCATACGTCGAGGATTACACGGGTGAGTTTGCACATGTGCGGAGGGTGGGAGACGGCAGATGCACAGATTTGATGGAGTTGGATGGATTTGGATTTGCAGACGGGAAGGCTGATAAAGTGGACGTGATAGCAATACCAAGCATGGCTCGATAAGTCAACGCCCTACGTTACATATCGATGGATCGGAACTTTCACCCTCCTCTGTCTCTTCTTCGTCCGAATATTTGTCGCTCAAGGATGGTATATTGGTATATCTTCCTCTCTTCCTCATGCTATGAAATCGCAAACTGATTTGTCGCAGTCGCATATTCCCTAGGAATCTACCTTCTCAACCTCTTCCTCGCCTTCCTACAACCTAAATTCGACCCCTCCAATGAATCCGCGGATGCTGATATGGAGGATGGCTCCGTTGGTGGGCTCCCTACGAAACAAGACGAGGAGTTCCGTCCGTTCATTCGAAGACTCCCCGAGTTCAAGTTCTGGGAAAGTGCGACAAGGGCGATTACTATTGGATTTGCTTGCACTTGGTTTGTGATCTTTGATGTGCCTGTTTTCTGGCCGGTGTTGGTGGTTTATTGGTTGATTCTGTTTACTTTGACGAGTAAGTTCACTGCGGGTGGTTCGGGTTGAAGCGCATTCCGAGATGGGTGGAGAGCTTTCAAGACATTTTACAAGGACGATACTAATGGAACTCCGATGATAGTGCGAAGACAGATTCAGCATATGATTAAATACCGCTACGTACCTTTCACCTTCGGCAAGGCGAAATATACCAAGAACAGCTCATAAGCTACTTCCTCCTCGACCAGGACGATGAACATCGAGTGAGCGTGATAGGACCACGGGACAAAAGATCCGATTGTGGGGATGGGATGGGATGGATGGACGGACGGACGGACGGATCACGCAACCTTGTACAAATACCAAAAATCGGAATTCCTTTTTCTCTTTTTCCGTGTAGCACCAGAATATATCATATTCACACATAAAGAAAGGGAGAGAGAGAGACGGGAAGAAAAGGGAAAGATGTGTACAGGTACATGTGGGGATATATCTTCGTCTTCTGGGGTCTCTTGGGGAGTTGTGTGTATGGGGAATGGAGTGAAGAGGGGAGCATTTGGTTCTTTTCTGGTTGGGACTTTTTTGGAGGGATATAATACTTCTTTTTTTCTATTAATGAAATGCTTTTCTCTCAAATGATTGGACTATCTTCACGATGTCTGTACTAGATTCTCGGCCCCCTTTTTTCTATGAACGAAAAGTGGTTAGGTAATGATGTTTTGCTTTTTTCTGTGGTTTTCTTTTTTGGTGGGGGGAAATGAATGGGAAGTTTCTGCGATATTTCCCCCTTTTTTCCACGAGTCTTTTTCCTCACTCTTTATCGGGATCGCTAAAATATTTCTCTATCCTTTGCTTTCTGTGTGCGTTTGCTCTCTTGAGCATACCACTGTATGTAGTAGTGTATAGACTTCTAGGGCAATTTATTTTTGGCTTCAATACTTTCAAGTTGTTAGGATTTCTTTTGAATTCATGTTTTCTTTTTCTTGTTCCCCTTGTGTGACTCCGTATCTCTTCCTTCGCAGCTTTGCTTCGCTTTATGACCTGGGCTTCTTGGATGCGGTTCCTGTCAAGTGGTAAGTCGGTTTCGGATCTTGCGAAGTTGCGAGCTATGTTGATTTGATGGCTTGATGGCGGGAGCTAGGAGGTAGTTGGTTGGTTCTGGGCTCGTTCTGAAGCTGGGTTGTTCTAAGGCTTGATTTGAGGGTGGGATGAAGAGGAGTTTGTTCTTGAGCTGTGCTTTTTATGGCTTAATGGGGGTTAAGGGGGAAGGAGGAGTTTGGGTATTAGTGTTTGGACTAGTGGAGTATTTAGTTTGCTGATTTTTGTGGTTTAATGGCGTGACGGGAGCTAAGTGTTAGTCACTGTAGGTAGTAATGAAGCTGAACTTGAACTTGTCAACTTGACATTAGTATTTGGGTAGTGGGATCGTCAGACCTAAACATACAAGGTACTGTACATTTGTAGTTAAATAAGCCAATTTGCAGTCCCTCCTTCAGGACTAGATAACTTAGTGGTGCAACAATGACACTTTATCTGCAAACACTTTTTTGGGGGAGCTTCATATTCTGACAGCTTGATTTTGGCGGGTGCTAATTTAGTTGGTTAGTTATGAAGCTGAACTTGTTAAGTTGCTATTAGTATTTGCGTCAGCTTTATATATTTTTTTTGATAGCTCTGAGCTAAGTACTGGGAGCTGAGTTATTTGATTGGTTCTAGAGCTGAACCTACTGTTAGTATATGAGTAAGTTTCTCCTTTTTTGATGGCTCAATAGCTGGGGCTACTTTAAGCTGGTTCTACGGATTGAATTTACTGTAGTTAGTGTGTGGGATGACATGACATGACTTCAGCTTTAGTTAGTGAGTAGGTTTTCTAAGGATAGAATCACAGAAAGGTGTTTCATGAAGCTTATCTTTCGCTATGGAGATAGTGAAGAGGTTATACACAGAATGTTCTGGAACTGCGGAAGGTCTAAGTTAATGTTTTGGAACTTCTATCTAATAGGCGTAGTGCTATTCAAATTTTACCTGAAGAATTGAAGCTTTGGAACTTTCAGGACTTTTCTTGCTCTACTCTACTACTCCCTGGTATAGGATACCTTCATAATACAGAAAGATCTTGTGTAGAAGGATTAGAATGTTATTCTCGTCAGGAATAGTGGTAGGGCTTAGTGGGAAGGTATTCCGCTTCTCGTTTCGACGAGCGAGTTAGAAGCCACCTATAGTCTCTTCACCGGGTCAAACAGACACGAACTCCATCTTCATCGTTGATCTCCAGAGTTCAACGTTTTCCCCATCCTCAACTGCTGATTCTGTCTCAAGTGGAATGTCTTCCAGAAAGCCGAGTGAGTTCTCGTTCCAACAACCCGTTTCCTCCGGGTTCTCTAGCCCACTCGCCGAAACATATCATCTGTCAACAGACGCCCAATGCGAAATATGTTTTCAACCCAAGCAGTGACAAATCCTGATCCACAAAGATGCGAGCCAATGGAGGAGGAAAGTGGATCCTGATCGCCCCGTCCACATCACGAAAAACCTCTTAGCCTCCATTATTTCGATGATCCGATGAGACAAATCTCCGAGTTTCTTTACGGGGACGAGTTCTCTGCCGATCAATAGATACCAATAACGCGGCAGTTAATGCTCCGCATTGAAAAGAATACCGGTAAGGATACATTGCGACATAATTGACATTGGGGTTGTCCTTGAGATTTCGATATGCTGGCACTTTTCCTACTTCGAGGATAGGGGTGTGATATATGATAAGATAGGTCTTTTGAGGCTCTTAGAATCTTCGATGGTTTGTTTCAAAATGTGAAGTTATCGTGAGATAAACGATGCCATCCCATTTCTGTCGGGTGAAGAATTCCGCGGTGGTAAAGTGGTACCCAAGGGTTCTTTTGTGGAGCTCGTATGATTCGTCTGAAAATCGCTCAATAGGAGAAAATACAAAAAAACTAGCAGACACAGTACATATGATATGGAATAGAAAAACTATTGTTCACTTCCTGGCTTTTCAATCGATCTAGCCAATGAATCCAATCATTTAACAATATAGTCAAGTAGAAAGTAAAGAGATCCAAAATAACATAAGCTTTGACAATGGATCGCACTTTGGCAAATTCCTAGAAGCAGCCGCAGGTTGAGGTCTTCCATTCCCACAGCAGGCGAGCACGTGACTCTCCTTGTTTACCCCTTGCTCAGTGCGTCACCCACTTTATGATCCCAAGCATCTGAAACCAGGTTCCGCTTCTCTGAATTTTCAATCACAATAATCACAATTGCATCTCCACAACACTTTGGGGTTTGTTGGCATTTGTTCTGCAATTTGGTGTCAAACTTTTGTCAAGATCACATCACCTTGAAGAAGTCAGTGCATAGAGTTTGATATCATCCAGCCAAGCTTTGAAGATATTCGGGTCTGGGTAAGAATCACCACCAACACGATTGCCATGGATTTTTGGACGTTCCCGACCCAATTTGTGAAAATTTCCGTTATGCGCCCCAGTAGTTTCTTGGATATGAATGACTGAGAAGAGATGGATCATGGACGTCATTTTGCTGCAGAACTGGCTATGCAACCTCACGCCCCCGCATTTCACGACTCGAACTCATGGCTAGGGAGGCAATTCCGCGCCGTGCCGAGGATCACTTCAAAATCAGAGCCTCCCCCGATTTTCTTTCTGGTCCCCTCAAAAATCGTACATTTCAACCATTCGGGGAGTCTCTTCTCTTCCTAAAAATGTGGTTCCTGGCTAGTGTTGACCCGCTTCAAGATCAAACTTGTCCACATCTGTAGAGATCATCCCAAGTCAGGAACGCGGCTCCGGCTCGTTCTCCAAAGACCCTGATGAAGACCCTGATGCTGAAGAAGTTGTGGAGACTTGATTTTGTGAAAGCAAGTGCTGCTCTTCTCCTTTTTTCATCTAGAAGTTTCACGACTGGAAGAAACTCCAGAAACCCCACTTTGTCAGTTCAACTGGGGGATGGGTGTCCCCTTGTAGAAGTCTAGATACAGGTCGATCGTGGCAAGGACCAATCTCTTACGATTGAACAGTGAGGGGCTGTAACTCTTTATTACTTGTACTTTCCCTTCGTCTGATCTTGCATTTTTCCATTTTGTACACGCTCTTTTTTCGGGTTTGGTTGAAAGTTTTATTTTCAGAGTTCAGATATTTACATTTAAAATCCTGCTCGCTTACGTCAAGTCGAGATTCAAGCATCATGGCGGAAAACAGAGGGCCACAGGTCCAGGCCGTTGCGATCCTTTTCATGATTCTAGCATGGACTTTTGTTGGTATGAGATGCTATGTACGAGCAATTATGATCAAAGGGTTTGGAATGGATGACTGGCTTGCCGTGGTCGCATTGGTATGTTTTCCTTCTATGTCGTCCAAAATCTATCGTGTTCTTCTGTCGTCGGCCGATTTGAGGTGGGATTTGGGTGGGCAATAAACTTTTGATCTGCTCAACGCCGATGATGTTGCGAATGTCTTGACCAGTTACCCGGCCCTCGGAATTTGACCCACAAAACTGACTTTTAAACCTAACATAGATCTTTTTCACCATCTATTGCACATTTGTATCTTTGGGGGTATGTGCTCCATCAATAGAATTCCGTGTGATTTATTGTGCTAATAACAAAACAGGTTAGCAAGGGAACGGGACAACATTTAGTCGATCTGCCCCCAGAAAATATTCCAATCGCTGTAAAGGCAAGTCCTACCCCTTACTTCTGTCTCCAATATATTCTAATGCCAAAATAGTGGTGGTGGTGTTGCGAACTTTCTTATGTTGCATCGACAGCTTTCCTCAAAGTCTCCATCGCGATTTTTCTAGCAAGGATATGTGTGGCTAGGGCTCAACTTATTGCGATATGGGTGGTTGCTGTTACAACTGCTTTGTACAGTGTCTTCTACTTCTTCGTGATTGTCTTTCAGTGTAACCCAGCACCATACTTTTGGACCCAATACCTTGGGGCGCAGGGGACATGTCTTGATGCCAGCTGGATCACGATAACCACGTACACGCACGGAGCAGTTTCTGTCGTGTCTGATGTCAGTAGGATTCTTATCCGTCCCCTTCACGGAGACGGGTTTATTGATCAAGGAAACTAACATCATGTAGTGGACTTTGGGTATCCTCCCAGTTTTCCTCCTCTGGGATCTCCAAATGAACGTTAGAACCAAAATCATGGTTGGATTGATTCTGAGTTTGGGTGCTGTGTACGCAAGGAACATTTCATTGCTATATCAAAAGCTAACACGTTAATAGCGGTTCAATCTCGACAATCGTTCGATTGCCATACATTCAACAACTAGGGCTCAAGGATTTCTTATACGCAACCACTGATGTGTAAGTCCAACACTTTCTATGTCCTTCACTCATCGCCAACTTCGGGTTTTCTGGCCTTCATACATATCGATATCTGAAGTGTCAACCATACTAACAGACATTCTTTACAGAGCAATCTGGTCAACAGTTGAACCAGGAATAGGCTTAACTGCCTCCGCCATGGCCACTCTTCGCCCCCTCTTCGCCGACTTCTTCTCCCGCAGCAAACTCTTCGGAGGTACAACACCCGCCGGGACCCTGGGGCGAACCACAGGACAATGGGCCGGAAAGCCTCGCGAACATCACCACATCCCCAACGGTTCCACCACCGGCTTGACTAACAGCGGCAAAGACGATGACGACGTAGAACAAGGCTACAAACTCCGCAGCGACATCAAAGGCAGCAGGGATTTGGGCATGACAACCACCGTGATCGCCAATCGAGAAGGACAATTGAAGAAAAGCAAAAGTGGCACCAACAGGTGGACTACATGTAAGAGTGCTTCTAGTCGCGCCAGTGAGGATGGGGGACGATTGGGAAGTATGGACGGCTCGAGTGAGAATACGTTGGAACCGGTTCCGACCACCTATGTTCCTGGGCAGGGATGGGGTGTTACTAAGAGTATGAGCGTGAGGATTGGGGATGAGAGAAAAGGGGAGTCAAAAAGCGACAAGAGCGGGGGGTTCATGTAAGGGGTGAATGGTTGTTGTGTTGTATAGAATTAAATCCTAATATCAGTCTGTATATAGGACTGGAGGTGAGCTGAGCTGGATATCAGTGAGAATCTTTTTCCTTTCGATAATAGGTAGATGTTTAACTTATCTTGTAATGTAATTTGTTGATGTACTGGTGCAGCATTAATTACTCAGTAACCTTCGTCTGAATATTTCATGGCCTAGGAAAGACTTCGATTGGACTTCTGAGGAGTATGAGAGAGGATGTCTCCAATAATTTCGCTAAACGACTGAGCCTTAACGGCGCGGTAAAGGGGGTTGGTTGTTAAGCGAGGGTTGATTAGTAGTGGTGCAAGCAAGTGTATACAAACCATGAATTTTCGAGATTTCAAAAAGGAAGTCAGATGGAGAAAATAATGCCTTGTGGATAAATTTGTTTCCTCTTCTGCAAGTCACGTAGTCACCTGAGCGGGGAAACCTTGTACATAGGACTGCTGTTCATTCGTGGTAAATTATCTCCACGATTTCGTTAATGCTCCTCGGATGAGAGGTTCAGGTACCCGGATGCAGATTTAAAAAGTAGTATTTTTAGTTGACTTTAGAGAGTTTAGTCATAGTGCTACTTCGAAGTATTAACGGGTTGTATATTCAAGCACTCTTATTGGAGCGGGTCCTGATTTATAGTTTTCCACGTCACGTGTGCCGACTATCGATCCCTATATTACGTCGGTTATTGCCAAGAATACGATATATTGCAGTCTATCTCTATTCTTGTTTATTTCTGATTAATGTTAAATAAAGCACAGGACCTAAAGCCCAGGTTCTAAATATCCTTAGGTAGGGCAAATGATGCTAGGTAGGCTACAGGGGTGTAAAGAAAGCCTATTTTACTCGAGTACAGGAGACAGGTTAAAGTGAACCCCCGCTTCTGGGACAGCCCTTGTTCTTAAGCAGTAAATATTGCCGTTAATATATTTACAATGCGATAATCACCGACCCTCCCGATATATATCGACGCTCAAGTCTGTGTATGTACATATTGTTCCTCTTTTCCTTTCAAGTCTCGTCCACAGAAGACTAGACTTGTGTAAAGAGCTATTCAATGATGGGGCTATCCGAACGAATTGGTGCCTTTCTGATACTTGGAGTTTCTGTGGTTCATTCAAAAGAATTATGGACCGAAACCCCAGCGTCATTCGAAGGCGTTCTTCGACAAACATACCCTATAGGGAATGGAAAGCTCGCGGCAATTCCTTGGGGAATTCCAGGGAACGAGACACTTTCACTCAATTTGGACTCTCTCTGGACGGGTGGACCCTTTGAATCGGATAGTTATAGGGGTGGAAACCCTCTAGAAGAGCTTCATTCTGCTCTTCCTTCAATTCGGCAATTCATCTTTCAAAATGGCACTGGTAACGTCACGGGCCTGCTTGGTAACAACGCCAATTATGGACATTATTTTCCATTGGGAAATTTGACTGTCACCTTGGAAAACATCACCTCCACAACTGGTTACGTTCGCGCGCTTGACTTAGAAACAGGAGTTCACTCGACAAATTATACTGCGAATGACGGCCAATTTTACTCCACATCTGCTTTCTGTTCTCAACCAGATAATGTGTGCGTCTACACTATGTCAACAGAAAATGGAACGCTTCCAAATATTACAATCACTCTTCAAAATCTCTTTACCGACCCAGCTTTGCAGTCCAGCAGTTGCGGAAAAAATTACATTCAAATGGGTGGGAATTTGCAAGCCGGACCACCGCTAGGGATGAGATACGATATTGTTGCTCGCCTCATATCCAACTCAAGTCCTACATTCTGCGATTCAGTTGATGGTGTAAACATGTTGATTCCTGCATCTAACAATCTATCAAGCCTCAGTCTCGTCATTGGAGCTGAATCGAACTACGACCAAACCAGAGGCAATGCTGCTAGTAACTACACATTCAGAGGGGTCGATCCGGCAGGAGCAGTTGATAGAACCATATCCTACGTTGCATCAAACACATCGAATGAATTACTAGCAGCTCATATTGCCGACTACACTTCGCTCATCAGCTCGTTCTCTTTGGAGTTACCAGATACTAAAAACTCGTCGCACTTGTCAACTCCATCCCTTCTTTCACGATACAACGCAAGTAGTGATGATCCCTACTTGGAATCCTTATTGTTCGATTACGGTCGTCATCTATTCATCTCATCTGCTCGAGCCAATTCTTTACCGACTAATCTTTTAGGGAAGTGGTCAGAGAAAAAAGACGCTCCTTGGAGTGCGGACTACCATGCCAACATCAACATCCAAATGAATTACTGGTTTGCAGACCAGGTTGGTCTCGGCTCTTTACAAGATGGGCTTTGGGATTACATTCAAGATACCTGGGTACCGCGCGGCAAGGAGACAGCAAAATTGCTTTATGATGCGCCGGGTTGGGTAGTCCATGATGAGGTTAATATTTTTGGTCACACGGGTATGAAGGATGAAGCTCAGTGGGCGAACTATCCCGTTGCTGCTGCTTGGTTGATGCAACATGTGAGTAATAAATACACTCCTAATTACTTCCTTTTACCAGGAGAAAACTTACGATTATCTAGGTCTGGGATCATTACGAATATTCTCAGAATGTCACCTGGTTCGAAACACAAGGCTATCCTTTAATCAAAGGAGTTGCTGAGTTCTGGCTCTCGCAGCTTAAACCAGATGTCTATACCAAGGATAAATCTCTGGTAGTCAATCCTTGCAACAGTCCAGAACACGGCCCTACGACCTTCGCATGTACTCATTACCAGCAGCTGATATACCAAGTCCTTACATATATAGATCTGGCTGCAAAGGATCCCTTACTGACAGTCGCTGGTGATGAGGACTTCATCTCTGCAGTCACAGATTCTCTTGCAAGAATTGACAAGGGTCTCCATATTAACAGCCTTAAGGAGATCAAAGAATGGAAGCTCCCAATGAGTTCCGGATTCGAATTCCAAAATGACACTCATCGACACCTTTCGCATCTCTACGGTTGGTACCCAGGGTACTCAATTGCATCATTCCAAAATGGGTACACAGATCCGGCGGTCCAGGAAGCAGTGGCGAACTCACTCTGGTCGCGGGGAATAGGCGGGGAACCAAATGACGATGAAGCAAAATGCGGATGGAGGAAGGTATGGAGGTCAGCGTGCTGGGCAAGATTGAACCAAACTGAACGCGCATATTATGCGCTTCGATACTATATCCAAGAGAATGTTGCCGATAATGGGTTGAGTATGTACAGTGGGAAGGAGGAGCCGTTCCAGATTGATGCAAATTTCGGATATCTTGGAGCGGTACTTAGTATGTTGGTTGTCGACATGCCTATCAACACGGGAGCAAAATGTCGCTCTGTAATTCTCGGTCCTGCTATCCCGGCTTCATGGGGTGGAGGCAAAGTTATTGGGTTAGTACTGAGAGGTGGTAGGAAGGTCAGTTTCAACTGGGATGAAAATGGAATCGTCCGGGGGACTCAATCGTTCGAGGGACCGGAAGGGGTAAAACTCTTCAACAAGAACGGAGACTTACTATATGACTGTCGGGAATAAGTAGTCTTTCGAAAGCTGCGCTTGAATTTGAATCATCATATTCACAGATTCTTTTTGAGTCTACTAAGGTAGATTTGAGCAATCATAACTCCTTTTTTGTGCACTTTCTCTCAGTCGCGGTGGGTCTGGGTTGGTCACTTGTGAAAAGCATTGAAGCTGAAGTAGGAGCTATAGATCTGTATGGTATCTACCCTGTAAGAGACGGGAATCTATCATCAGCAACTTGAACCATGCCATGCCATATCAAAGCGTATCTGAATATCAAAACGCCTTTAAAAACTTCGAATCTGTCCAGCACTATCACTTCTCAATGGAATTGTACTCTTCCAATCCTTTGAAATCTCCCGTCTCGGCATTTGCAATGCTTGGTCTTCTCTCCTCTCTGCCAGCATCACCAATAATACCATTACCATCTTTATATCCGATCTTGGTTGCACTAAAGCCATCAAGTTCCTTGCGGCAGAAAGCGTTGAGATAAATTGGGAATGCAAAGGCAACGAAGAATCCAGTAAGAGGGACAGTCATCGAGATATGATAACCCTTCTTGTCGGCCAGAAGACCTGTAAGGGCGGGGAACAGAGCACCACCAGATACAGACGCAACAATCCAGGAAGATCCACGTTTAGTATGACGACCCAGACCGCGAATCGACAGTGTGAAGATAGTTGGGAAAATGCAGGACTCGAAGAAGAGGACGAGTGAGAGAAACGCTACTCCCGCCTCGCCTTTGATTCCAATTGCGAGAGCAATGAACAACATGATGGCCGTCATGAACACCAGTAGAACGAGTCGAGGTTTGACAACCATCATGAGACCAGCTGCTGCGAAACGGCCAATTGCGAAAAGACCTTGGCCAATTGCATAACGATCAGATCCAGCAGCCTCGGAAATCTTGGCTGATTCGACGGCATATCTGATGAAATTTGCTGCAACGCCAACCTAATCATCATTAGTAAATATCCAAATTGGAGTTGTTGTTTGCAAAAGTCATACCTGCGCTCCAACATAGCAGAATTGGGCAGCCACGCCAAACATGAGCTTGTATTGTCGACGCATGGGCTTGTCGACGTAACCAGTCAGCCCAGAGCATTGTTCTGCCTGCAAGGCCATATCTGCATCCGTAACCTCTGGTAGAGGAGAGAAGAAGAAAACCACAGCCAGAGCAAACACGAAGGCGGCAATTCCAAGGTAGGTCCATTGCACTTTGCTCAAATCAGTTGGGTCGGTATGACTGAAGAAAACACGGGACGCTAGTAGAGGAGCCATAACCGATCCAACAGCTTGAAATGATTGAGACAACTCCAAACGGAACTCAGAGAGTCTTGGAGGTCCGCATGTCGCAATAAATGGATTTGCACTTGTCTCTAGAGTCGAGAGTCCAGATCCGACTATGAAAAGTGAACCGCAGAAACCTGGGAAGCTGCGATAGACTGCAGAGGGCCAGAACATAAGGGCTCCTACACCGTAGATGCAAAGTCCGACAATGAATGTCCAGCGGTACCCGAACTTTCTGACGATCCATCCAGAATATGTCAAAGGACCAATGAAGTAAGCTCCGAAATAGGCGCCTTGAAGACCACCAGCTTTGGCTGCAGTAATATTGAGGGCAGTCTGGAACTTGGCATTGAGGACGTCCAGAAGACCGTAGGCAAAACCTGTAGATTGGTTAGACTGACAGAAGTGCGAGGTGAGAAGCGACATACCCCAGAGAAAGAACAGAATGGTCACCAAGGTAATTGGATAGATCGATTGGCGGACTGTCAACGCGGAAGCGCCTGTAAGACCTCGATTTGAAACCGACAAATTATGAGTGTTTTTCATAGCCTCGACTGCGGATGGTCTTCGTTGGTCAAGGACCTTTCACAATGTCAGTGGGTGATGGAAAGTAAATGTGAACAATGGTGTTGTTACCTCCTTGACTTCTGGTTCCTCTTTCTTGCCAAACATCTTGCTTTTTCAGGTGCGTTTGTTTTGTTGAGAGAGATTATCGGACAGGAATATGTGGAGGATGATGATTTGATCTGTTTGTGCTCAAATCAAGTGAGGAAACCGGCGATACTTATACTCATTTTTCTCTGGACGATATGAAGGTCCAGCTCGTCAACTGTTGAGTGAGAACCGCAAGACACAGCTGTGATGCGCTAGTATAAGCGATTGCCTCGCAACGCTGCCGTCGCCGACGATTAGCGCCCACGCTAAGATAGTCGAAAGCGCAAAGAATGCCGAATTATCGGCCTTGCCGTTGACCAAAGATTGCATACATATTTTGCGAGACTAGTACTGGAGCCGCAACACGGGATAATTATTTGGTTCTGCAGATATAGCGTTCATGATATGCATGCATATGACCCATATTTTCCCGGTTGCAGGTGCTTGGCTACACTAAGCGTTGACACGAGTAGTGTAGTAGTATGGCCTCACTTTGTGAGCCTGACGACTAATGCTGTATGAACAAGTTGGCCAAAAAGGTTTGTTGTTGATGTTGTTGTCGCCAAGACGATAGTAGCAAGACTCGAGCAAAAGATTTGTAGCGAATACTGCGTGGCGTAATGTTGAAAAGTGGTAGAAGTTCTTTTTCATTCTATTAGATTAAGTTGTTCTAAATTACTTGTGTGTTTTCAATAGTTTAGGATAATTACCTGGAATTTCTTGATTTCTCGGAATTAGTCTAAACGAATAGAACAGTCAAAACATGTAAATCAAGTTACTCCACTACTTGTGAAAATGATTCTTTCCGGCCTTTTTCCTCCACTCGAAGAGAGGCTTCGGCAAGATCGTCGAGGCGTTGTGCAATTGTAACTATACATACAGTTCACATTGGCTAATGCAGCTCATTTCGAGGAACCCTGACGCCACCCACCACTAAGCTCTTCTGATCGTCTTCCCCAGATTCCGAGAGTTTGAACCCATGACCTCTAGGGAAATCTTAGACTTCTTCCCCGCAAATTCGATCGCCGCTAGTCACTTCTTAGAGAGTGAGACTTTTCTGTCTAAATGTCATCCCGAAAGCTCTCGGGAAAGTATCTAGATACCATATGTAGTGATACTAAGATAGATTGCAACTGTCACGCAGCATCTTCGTGCTATCCAGGGAAAAGTCGAAATGAAAACAGATGGCTGCTCGCGGGCAGAAGCCCGTAGTCCGTTGTCTGCCATGTTGAGATGCAGCAATGGTGATACGACGTCAAAATGACCACTAAAGAGCGATGGACATATCCGGCAGTATGACGCCGCGATGCAGTGATGCCAAAGGAGTGGTGGCAAGAAGCAAGGGGGCAAGAAGTAAGGGGTGCGGGGGTAGGGAGACGGCACTTGTGTTGAAAAAGGATGTGTCGTTGGAAGAGATAGTAGGGCTAGCGCGGGTGCTTTTACTGGCACTAAACTAGCTTGCCCTATCAAAATTGCATCACACACATAAGCGTCTTTGAAAAGGCTTAATGGATTCTAGAACGATTTCCCCACAATCGAACGCGTGGCATGGGGAAGCGAAAATGACAGCCGAAAACCTTTAGAACACTTGAATCTAAAATTTGTGGCTGATAATAGCCAATAGAGCCATTCAACTAGGAAGAAAACAGACCCTTTGTCGGTCCGACTATGGTTCCTGCATCATCATGAATTTCTGTTGTCTTGAAGCCTTCAAGGACGACTCATGACTTGAACCAATTTTGTTACTTCCGAGAAGAAGATTGATAATAACTAATGACGGGGTCCCCGAAACCGCTTTGACTATACTCTATTCTACGGCAAAGCTTTTATTGACAAGTCCTGGGAACTACTTGGAGCTTCCTTCGTTCAGATATCTTTGTCTTTTAGATTATGTTTAGTACATTGTATCTTGTCCTCATTTTGTTATCTTGTCATTTTTTTTCGCTATCCTTCAGTTCATAATCATCTTCTTGATTCCAAATGGAATTTCCAGTAGCAATAGTGGAATGATTTCCACAGAATTTGAGAAATATAATCACTGGTTTATCCTCAGGTTATAGCTGTGACAATCATTTCAACTATATACTCTACTTTATCTCGTTTCCAGCTAAAGAAAGTAGTATTAAGATGTTAGCTGAATATTTGCTGATATTTCTTACTGTCCAATATCCCTTGAACAATTCGAGATTCGTCCCAAAGTTTGGAAGAACCAACATAAGAAGTTGAAACTTCAGACACAATTAACTTTGTTAAGCCAAATGTCTAGTATCACAGATTAACAAGTTGATCTAGAAAGTCAGGAAATAAAACATTTCTTTCCTAGCGCTGGTCCTGTCAAACAGAAGACATGAAGTGGCTTTGGGCTTCTGGTTACACTGCGGGATTTTATTCCGTCCAATATTTTTATTGGTTACGTTCTAGAATTACTGCCATAAAAGTTCATATGGCAACGTTAATGGCCTGCATTCACGGGATTTCACCAGCAATGTTGAAGATCACGTATTACATGATCTGTTCTCCACACCAAAGCATAAGACTCTCTTTATCTTATGTAGCACATAATCTAGCTAGATCCTATTCTAATATACTCATGGCTTTTACCACCTTTCATATACCTAAGTTCAATAGGTTATAAGCCCGGCTTCCACTACGTACAAGTGGAATTTGTTATTCTAGTATAAAAGACCATCGTCGTTTTCATAGGTGATCAAAGCACCAAACCAGACAAAATACTTGTACGCCGCCCATTCCACCCTAACCTCCTGGGTGAGCCAGACATATTGCTCACATCCCCCTACATTATTGCCCATAGTCCGAAGACCATAGCAAGTGGTGTTGACACGAGGAATGCTGCGTGTCTGAGCTACCACCTCGAATCTAGCATCCCGCATACCTAAGCTGACGTATTACTCGAGTACGATATACACGCTTGCTTGTAAACGAGGAATCACGTGACGTGATTCCTGGGTATATTAGGAGACCTGTAGCCAGCACTTAGTTAGAAGACAAGACGAAATACAACACAGATTATTGTACCATTCTCATTGACTTGTAGTCAAACCAACAACCACTATATCTCCTTGTTCTAAATCCGGCAAAATTACGTCTCTATAGTCGATCTCGTCTAGCAATATACGTACTAGACCACGACGCAATTGGCGAGTACTAAGTAATTACAAACTAGGAACATATACATTCTCGTTCTTCAGATCTAGACTAACACTGTCTACCCCTACATCTGCCAATCTGCTTCTATCGCGCCTTCCCTTCACCAGGACCCACTAGAGAGTGGCCTGTAAGGCGTGATATCGAGAATCAACAACAACCACCCGACGAAAAATCACAAACAATGACTTATTCATTGAATTTCGCTTTGACGCCTTCCGTATCATGGGGACGCACGGTAGAAAATTATCTAGAAGTTGACGACCACAAGCATTTTAACGTCACTTTCACCCTCGATGAGTTTTCTAGAGCGGTTGTTTCTTTTAAACCCCGAACGGCTCGTTGTCCTGAGCATTTGATTCCTGGACAGAGGGACGACTTTTATGGCGTTTTCAGTACTGCGATGAACGATCACTACAACTGGCTATCCAAAGCAGGAAAGTTGACCACCTTTTGTTCGTCTAGCATGTCACTTGCTGTACATAGCATTGTCAATGCCGCCTCCGGCGAGTACGATGGCAGCATGGTGCCGACCCAGGTTCATATTTATCCGAGTAACGACAGCAAGGACGCTTTGATCTTGCAGACCGAGATACAGTTGTCTCTCGAACTTAGAGGGACTTATAGATATAACGCCGTCTCAACGACTCTTTCTGGTATACACCAAGACACGGATCTAGGAATCTCAGAACAGCATCTTGATGATACATCCACGGAGATTTCAGGTGATCTACGGGAGGTCCGGCTTGTGCAGCACACGGCTGCCGGGGACCTTACATTCTAGGATGACGTTGAAGAGGTGGCTTTTGACAACGCCTCACCAGATTTGAACGCTGTGTTCATTCTACAAGTAGACGACACGCGCAAATATGCTGATCTGTGTTATGCTATTCAAGGCATTCGGAAGCTGCAGAATCTGGGAGGGAAAGTTTTGATCGTTGGGTATCATCTAGGCGTGTTAGGAGGGAGATTGGCAGATGTAGGGGTAGACAGTGTTAGTCTAGATCTAAAGAACGAGAATGTATATGTTCCTAGTTTCTAATTACTTAGCACTCGCCAATTGCGTCGTGGTCTAGTACGTATATTACTAGACGAGATCGACTATAGAGACGTAATTTTGCCGGATTTAGAACAAGTAGATATGGTAGTTGTAGACACTAGCGCCGACAACGAGGACGCGGACGTGTCGACTGAACCTCATCAACTAACAAAAGATCACCAACAAGCTCTTCAGAAGCTCTTCAGATATCTACGGGGAACGCTGAACTTTGTAGTAAAATTCGAGGGACAACATATTGATCTTCGAGGATGGACGGACGCCAGCTGGGGAGACGACAAAAACACTAGCAGATCGACCTTAGGATATCTATTTAATCTTAGAAGTGGAGCTATATCATAGAGCTCTAAACGACAAGGAACTGTCGCCTTGTTAACATGCGAAGCCGAATTATTTGGCCAGACTTTAGCTAGAAAGGAAGCCATCTAGTTACGGCAATTACTTCAAGAACTGACGGATCAACAACCTACTGAACCTACGACTATATACGCTGACAACCAGGGGGGAATTACACTATCAAAAAATCCCTACCATACACCCCGAACAAAGCACGTTGGAATCCAATACCGCTGGCAGCAAGAACAGGTCGAATCAGGCGTAATTCACTACGAGTTCGTCCCTACTGACTGCCAGTTAGCAGATAGGTTCACAAAAGCTCTCCCACGTCAAGGGTTCCAAAAGTTCAGGCAAGGACTAGGTGTTGAACGCTGGGAATAGCCTCATGTTATTTAGCCTCATCTTATTTTTGGTATAGAAGAAGGGGGCTGTTGAAGATCATGTATTACGTGATCTGTCTTCCACACTAAAGCATAAGACTCTCTTTATCTCATGTAGTATATAATCTAGCTAGATCCTATTCTAATATATTCAAGGCTTTTACCACCTTTTATATACCTAAGTTCAATAAGCAAATCTTTACGAGTGACATTAGGATGGTAGTAGAAAGTGAGGCCTCATATTCTATCTTTTTAGGTCAATAAAATTGGTTCTCTTGAAGCATTTAGGTTAATGTTTCCATTAATTACTTTGAAATTCTTCCTCTAAGTGTTCTGGAGAGATAGAGCAACGATAACTATTTACTGCCGCTTCTCACACCGTGATCCGTGCCAGCTCTATTCACAGCCAACCAGGCCTGAAACCACCAAAACCAGAGAAATGTTTACGTAAAGAATCTATCATTGTGATCCTGATTCCTGAAGCTGAGGACCAACATGGGAATATCCCGGTGCCGCGGGGCACATTGAACCCTATGCCCCACTAACAACCAATACCCGTGGACACATGTGATAAAAAGTTTAACCGCGCCCCACCAAAGTTTTTCCATTCCACGTTCATATTTTCAAATAGCACACCCGATCTCAACAAAAAAACAACGTCTTTGATGGTCTAGTGGTTATGATTTCCGCTTGTCAAATTCCCTCATCAGGAATTTACAAGCCGCGGGAGACCGGGGTTCGATTCCCCGTCAGAGAGAATCTGAGGTTCAATTCCTTAAAAAGCGTTTAAAATATCTTTTTTTTTCCTTCGTTTTTCTTTTTTTTGCCGGACTTTTTCGGCTTGTGACATTCATGGGAGTGTTAGCAAAGGGTTACTCAAGACACTTCGCCTGCTCGTATTAGTCATCAGAGGTAGTATATACATTTCTTGTTCTGCTTTTCCAGAGTTATAACGTCAGTGAAGGTTACAGTTAGTTAGAGACTACGTAATTGCAACCACTTCAAGCTCGCATTTCACCTATTAGTCATATGCTATCACCAACCACAGAGGATGCTCAGGCGCTTCGCGGTTTTCCCCATGTTTTGTTTGGGAGGGTTGGGAAAGGAGATTTTGATTTTTATCTCGATTAGGAAGTCTCGTGGAAAGGGGATTATAACAAAAGTTCGGTTTTAAATGGAAACAGTCGCTTAGTAGCAATCTATCAAGCAGGCCCAAGGCTTATTAAAAGCTATATTTCCCAAATTTTCTAGAACCAACCAGAATACAGCCCACCAAATTTGACTGAAGCCAAAATTTCATGTTGTCCAGAGTTGAGGTTCTATTGAAACCAAAAGAAGAAGAGTTCGATAATTTCTGGGATGGAGAACTATGCCTTCCACCCGGGAAGAGGAAATCCTTGACCTCGAGACACTTCACCTTCCACTAGTGCTTCAGCAAATTCTAAATAACTAGAAAATGCCGCGTTTTTTCAGCAAGCTTTTCAGGGGACTTGATCGTGGAGAAAATTCACCGATGCTCAGCATAGAACTTGAGATCTATCTATGTCCACCGTGCCATGCACACAGCGGCACTTCTCTTTCTTGCACGAAAGTTCGAATAGAAACCATCAAATTTCATGGGGATATCTTGAAAGGAAACTACTACGTATCTTACGTAAACTTCTACTCGCCGAAAGTTTTGCTAGGGAAGATATATATTAAGCGAGACTATGGCAGGAGACCTTACGAGAATTTTGAAGTTCCATGAATATTTTATTTTAGAGGTAGGTTCACGTTGCGTTTCACGAAAATTAGGTGTAGTGCAGAGACTCTTATTCCTGTAGTTACTGCTAGCTAGCAGCTTATCAGAAGGCTATATGTCCCACCAGTGTATGGGGATAACTCATTGGACGCCCGTGGAAGAAGTCTGTACATACAACTTGGGCTTTACTAACGAAATCTTGAAGAGACTCCCTTGGTATTGATTTCATATCAACGCATCTTGAAGTTTACCGAAGATACACTTGATCATATCAACAGATGGTTGCTATGTCCCAATAGTATAAACTGTCCCCGTCTACCATGCCCAGGTCGTTCCATGGGTCGATTCCCGCAAGATATCCACTCTCCCATACCAGTCGCGACATGTCCGGATTCCAGCCTTGCAGGATAGACAGGATCTTGGCAATTGTATCACCGTGCTCCACGTCCACAAAAATCGACTTACGAGCCGGGAATCTGATCGTGAGCCTAGCGGTGCCTTTCTTCTCGGTCGTAGGAGTACTAGTCTGAGCAGCACTTTTGGTAAATTCTCGAAACCCGCCAGGTATGAGAGGTTTGCTTTCGAAGAATCCGAAGTACAAAGATTCCATAATGACCAATCGAACTTTGCGAGCTTCAGCTTCAGCATCAGAGGCTCCAGAGGGACGATGATGAAGCTTCAATTCAATTTGGTTTTGCAGCTCCTCGTAGACTTGGGTGTTGAGAATCAGTTGGTGCCATACTGCATCCATGAGTGGAGTTGGACTAATCTTGTCCGCCAAAGTATCGCGAACATAGATCTTGAGAGTGAGAAATTTGACGAACTCCATAACGGCAGCCTTGTTTTTGACATTGAAGAGAGCCTGGGTGTTGGCTTCGCGCGCAGCTTCAATCATTGCGTTACAGAAGGGAAAGCTGAGGAGGAAGTCGCGACCTTTCTGAGGAATTTGAGATAGCAGTTCGTTGGAGTTTGAGTAGAGTGTTTGAAGGTCGGGAACGAATCGATCGATCTCGTCCGATGTAGCAGAATGAGAGGTGAAAGCTGCCATGTCGCAAGATCGAGAAGATTTTGGCGTAACTTAGAGGTACCAATTAGTAATCGAGAATGAAGTTTTAAAGCCCGTCAGAAGTACATACCTGGATATGCACCAATAGAGGGTTGGTAGATCTCGTCCGATGTAGCAGAATGAGAGGTGAAAGCTGCCATGTCGCAAGATCGAGAAGAATCTGGCGTAACTTAGAGGTACCAATTAGTAATCGAGAATGAAGTTTTAAAGCCCGTCAGAAGTACATACCTGGATATGCACCAATAGAGTGTTGGTAGAAAGCGCTCTACCAACCCTCACGTTGTATAGAGAGAAGGTGGACTCGACGGAAGTTGAGAGTTTGCGAGACGAGGTTGAAAACTGAGGGACAATGTGATGAAAAGGACACTAGCAGCCACACTAGTGAAGCGAGCGGTCAGGTGACTGGCAATGGCAACGAGTAGAAGGACATTCATTTTAGCATTCAAACCCCTGCGACAAAATCTTTACTACACAAGTTGTGGTCAAACTTCACTTCAAACCTAGTGAAGCTTAAAAGCACCTTGAATACTATCGTGGATCAACAACCAGGGTATTGCTCATTGCTCAATAGCAACGAAGTAGAAAAACCATTATCCACATGCAGACAAGCAAGTCTCATAGAAGGGAACGAGTTCACTCGTCGCCCAAGATCTTGGATTAGTTGTGCAAACCTGACCCTGTTATAATCACGGCGCATTACCTACCATCCTGTTGGGTGATCTTCACTTCATAGAAATACGTCCACTATACATCCTATCTCTATTAAAATTCATTGGCTGTCAAATATGCTTTGAAAAACTCGCGTGTAACCTCGTGGCGATCAGCAAAAGTAGCAATACATTGTTCTATTGTAGACTCACAGTCGTAACTTTCCTGATAAATATAAATTTTTTCTTCTTTTGAATACTCAAGATAAACATGCCGATTTCATGATAATCAAAGGCCAGTTATCGAAGTTGTCTTCCATAACTGAGGTCAATTAGAAGGAAGCAACTACGAAAAATGGGGAATCCAATGTCGCTTGTTCGGGACCCAATCACAGCTCGCCCGGCAATACCAAGACTTCTTCTAAACCCATTCAAACTATCTCCAGCATAGAGAATAATGGGATTCTCGCAAAACCGCGAACAATGGGGAAAAAACAGGATGTTGTCACAAACATATCTTAAGGTGAGATCTGGCATATTTGACCCCGCTCATTAGCGTCGGTGCTGCCTAAATCGTGCCCTTAAGATGCTGTGAGACTTTGCCAGTACAGTAAGAATTATCAACTCTCACTCATGATAACCCCATCTCTCAACTCTCGATTGCCTCTATCTATTAGCATTTTGAGACCTCAAATATGGATCTCGACATCGAATCATGGTCTCCTATTCCCAGAGGCCGAATTCCGACCTACCGCATCGACCTCTCACTCCCTCCTCAAGAACGTTACACTCAACTATCCACCGATTTCGGAGGTCGAATGAGAGATCTCGTGCCTCTGTTTGATAGTATCCTTTCTTGGGCGATACCCTTCTCGTATCCTCGACGATTCATCAAATTCTTAGCGTCTATCTTTCTCAGACGTGTATTTTCCGATGAAGAGACAGAGGAGATACAAGGGATCGCAAGGGTTTCGGGTGTGCATATGTTTATAGTTGTGGCGTTGAATGTTTTATTAGATAGTCTTCTTGGTTGTACAAGTGGTGGCGTGTTAGTTCGTGGGAAGAAGAGGAAGGGTACGAATGGGGAGGAGGAAATTCGTGTACCGAAGATGATGCACTTTAGAACGTTAGATTGGGGTATGGATGGGTTGAGAAATTTACTTGTTACTTTGGAGTTTGTAAGGTCGAATTCGAGTGAGCCGGAAAGAGTAATTGCAAGGTCAATTACATATGCTGGGTTTGTTGGTGTATTGACGGGAGTCAGGTTAGTCATTCCTCCTTTCAACTTGAAGAAGAGGTACTGATAAGTTTCCATTCAGACAAGATCTCTCCGTCTCTCTTAACTTCCGTCCTGTGCATTATTGTTTAACTGTCTCACTAAGAACGCATCAACTCCTCGTCCTCCTAGGCATCCGTCCTTCAATTGCGTCTCATCTTCGCTCAGTATTGCTCCCATTAAATGAAACCTCTCCAATCCCAGATCTATCACAATCCACCAAAACACTTCAAGCAATCAAATCCTCGCCCTGCTACCTAATCCTCTGTTCAGGGACAGAAACCACAGTAATCGAACGCGACCTCTCCACTTCCAAACTCCGCACCTCCACCCAATTCATAGTCCACACGAACCACGACCAAGAAATCCCCTCTTCTGCACCACAAACTATCAAGCGAGCCCCAGTCGGACTAGATTTCTGGATCGAAGATAGCGAATACCGAGCCGAATGCGTAGCCACCAAATGGGGCGCCGTGAAAACTAAACATAAAAACAAGCAAAACTATGAGCCAGGTTTGAGGGATGTACCGCCTAGTATTGTAGAGGATACTTTGATTTCTTGGGTGAAAACATATCCAATTATGAATGAGACGAGCCATTTTGGGTGTGTGATGGATCCGAGTACCGGGAGGATTCTGATGTTGGAACGGGAGGGGTTTAAGAAGCATAGGCCGAATGTGGTTTTGACTGTGAAGTAATGACTATAGGATGTTGAGAAATTGATGGGAGAATATCCTGGAAGCTCTTCCTTAACGTATATGAAGTATAATGGGGGTTTTTACTTATAGATTGGGGTTAACTATTTTTATACTGCAATACAATTAATTCACTAAATAAAATGATTTGATGATTCTCAAATAACGTCGTCGAATGAAAAGTGCTAAGATAGTACAAAATCTATTTATTCTACAGTACTATTTCCGAACATTACATATACAATTACAATATACCAAAACTATTACGAAAACTCCCCAAAGGAATTTGTTTAGACCCAGTAATCTCTGTAAGCATAACATTAACTTCTCACCCCGAGTCACTCCTCCTCCCCCTTCTTTCACATACCTCGCTTCACGCAACCTCCACGCCATACTTACGGACCACACCACTCCCAATCCCAAATCTACAAGCCTTATCCCCCACAGTTGCATAGACCAAACCTCCAAGTCCCCAGGCACCAACATAAAATCAAATATCCATCAAGCGAAATTTCCATGTGGGGTATGTATTTAAATCCAGGAGGTCCGAGATTTCTTTCAACACCACACGGCGCCTTGTCGCCTTCTCATATGCAACATGCTAGAAGTACATGATTGTGTGCAGGATATCAAAGGGGGAGGGAAGCGATTGGGGGAAAAATCCTGATTTTATGTGAGGTGGTGTTGATACGACCTTACCACTTCCTTCCTTCAAGCTGTGCGCCTACGGTGTGATATTCTGAGGCGCAGGTGGCAGTGGTGCATGAGGGGGGATGTGGGAGGATGGAATGTATGAGTACCTACCTATTTTTGCTTTACCAGTGGAGAGGCATAGAAATAAGAAATGATCGTTAGAGAAGGAAGAGGAGGATCCAAATAGCAAGAATATCAAGTTTAGAAAAACGACAGAACATGGGATTTTGAATGTAAAAAATCTTGTGTCGTCGTGACAATTCATTAGAGATCCTATATGGAGAAAAATATATATACTAGAAGTTTATGTCATGTGTGAGCCTCGATCATGTAGTCTGTGGTCGCATGCGTTGTATGTTTTGCATCCCCCATCCCATCCTCTCCCACGTTTTCTTACAACAAATATCTTTTGTGGAAGATATGTCCATTCTATCACATCCCATTCATTCCCACCCCAAGTCCCCCCGACCAGGGGAAAAACACAATCATCAATCCGCCGCTCCCTTGTTGTTGAGAGCGGGAAGATGTATAAAAACTCCGTAAAAACTTAAAATCAAAAGAATAACAACCAAAAATTCCTAAGGGGTATAGACGCCTGCCCATTTCTCTCGCAATCCTGCCGAGAAATATCAAAACCAAACCAAACCAAAAGAGCCGAAAAAGAGCAAAACACCGTTTGTCTCGCCCATTTTATGAAAATAACATTTCAATTTTTCCCCAATTTTTCTTTCCTCCCATATGTACGATGGCAAGCTCTAGAGCAGTAGACTAGAGACAGCAATTACCACAGCCATTAAGCCGATATTAGTGCCCATTAGGGGGCGCGGCGCGGCGCTGGATATTATTGCTGCTGCAAGACTGGCGTTCACGAAGTTCGGTCCGCAATTGACGTTTACTTGCATCGCTGCTGCGACATACGATGATGCGATTGCGCTCGTTCGATCGGCACTAGCGGCTTCGTATACGGACATGGAATTCTGTAAACATGTGTTACAAGTCGGTTGGTTTCCTCCTGGGAGACTGATGTTCAGAGGGAGGTAGTATAGGTATGTGTCAGCGGGGCTGGTGGCATTGGTGATGGCTTCGGCAAAGCAGTAGGATTTGGAGATTTGATTTTTGAGACAGGTGGCGGTGTAGGTTGTTTTGTAAGCAAGGAGTCCAAGACGTGCTTGGTTGATGAGAGGGTTTTGTGTGCTGATGTCGGCTGCACAGGCGGCTGTGGTGGTGATGTTGGATGCGAATGCATCCATCACTTTTCCGCAAGTGGTGACATTTGCTGAACAGGAGTTGTCAAGAACCTGCGTGATTCGAGTGACGGATTTCGCGGCTTGGAAAAATGACATGGAATTCTAATCTTTTGTTAGTGCTTTTCAAATTAACTATTTATATATGGACATACCTGAAGTAGAAGCGAGACTGGTACGCATGCTTTGAAAGTGGCATTCTGAAGCATATGGGACATGAATGAGGCACAGCTAGTGGTGAGGTTGGAGCCGAAGCCACTGTCAAAAGCACCTGGGAGAGGAGAGGGAACTTCTGTGGCCGCAGCCACAGAAGTAGCAGGGCGAGAGGATGTTTTGGTTCCTGAGCCACCAACAGTTGCCGTGACAGTCTGGGTGACTGCAGGTGATTTAGGAGCATCTTGACCCAATTCCTGTCGTCGTTGAAGATCGTCGTTGACATCGGACAAGGTCCATTCCAGCGGCTTGGGTGGAGGTGATAGATCAACGAGTATCTTCCCTGATTCAGATTGGATCCATTGGTCAAGGGATGACCTCCGGGGCGTTGCAACGGCTTCTGTCAACGTCGCGGGTTCTTCCACCATTTCTTCTTTTATAAATGCTGCCGCCGAGCAGACTGGCAAACAGGATATTAATAAAAAGGCGAAGAGCAAAAGGTGATGTCGTGAGCGAAGATGATGGCGAGTTGGTGATGCAGGGGTCAGCGGCCTATCTTTATGCGTCTGTATTGTTGTCACTTCACTCCGTCCACCAGAAGCTTCTATACGAGCGACTCTTTCCATTATCATTAAATTCATTTCGGTTGTTGTTGCTTGGGGTGCTATTAAGTACGTTTTGAGTTCGAGAGGGTGTTGCTATATTCGTGGTTCCAGCATTACTTGATCTTGGGCGTCGACAAGTCGTCGTCGTCCCAAGGCGGCGCAAGCAAGTGCAATGCGAAAATCGAGCGTGTTTCCTCCCTGACGATGATCCTTCAGTCAAGAAGAGCTCTTTCTTGGATCTCTCTTTCGGTCGATGTCTTGGGAATAGGACAGTCCTGAAATTTTCCGAGTAGTCCGGGGTATATAAGTTTCCTTAGCGATGGATGTCGGTTGGCAAAGCGAACAGCGATAATATTCCAAGTAAAGATAAACGAGTGACTGTAGTTGGAGTAGGTTGGTATCTTTCTGGCCTGAAGGTGAATGGCGGTCGAACTTATATCTGAATTCTATTTGGCGATGTCGTTGGCTGGTAGATTATAGACAAAATCGAGCGACACATTAAGCGGATCCGGATGTAGAGAAGGCGCAGAGAAGACAAGCAGCGATACAATGCGAATGGACACCAATGCAGTACTTGTACAATAAAGTAGGTACTTCAAAAACAGGGCAAGATGGTACAATCCGACATCGACATCTAACTCGACATAGTGGGATTTTACATCAGCGCGGGCAGAGCGTCCCTTTTGTTCATCCACCCTGCTCAGTCTTCTATCAACCGAGCGCTGGCGGAGAAATGCAACCGTGATGCACAACCTCGCAACCCTCAGGGGGCTCACGCCTTAGAACCAGGTACCCCCATCGATATCGCATCGCTATACCCCACTCCCACGCTGGTTTGCGTCTTTCGTATGGTCTGGTGCGACGGCGATGTCCCCAGTAGGACGCCACAATATTGAAATTACTTTCAATCGAGCTTCCCCCGGATACACCCATGTAAACACCGTGCTGCCGCCCAGACCAGAAGAAGGTCGACTGTACGGAAACAGTGCACCGGAGTAACGACAATAGGCAAGTCCACTCCGAATTTGGTATTGGTGCTGGCACGGAAGAAAAGTTTGACCAAAACCGTTGCTTATGGGTTCTTGTTGTTCTTGCGTGGACGGCAATAATGATACATCTCTCGCTATTCGAGGTCTACGGACTCTAATCTACCACGTTGAGTTGGAGCTATGCGAATATTGGAGCCATGTCAATACCCAACTCCCAGTATCGGTGGAGTCTGTGGCGTGGGAATGGTCTGGGCCCACGACGAAAATAACCTTGGCTGATCTTTTCCATACTTGCCGCTCAACCCACATTGCAACCAGGTTCCACAGCATGAACCACCTCCAAGGCTGCAACTTCGCCGGGCAAAGCACTTGCACTTGAAGACTGGCAGACAACAAAGATATCAAATCGCTTTCGAGTACAACGTCGGTGCAGATGTAGTGCTAGGGTGTATCTGGCATTCGGCACATTTCGTGGCACGATTCCACTCCCAAAGAAGATCTCAAGACTGGAGTGTTCCGACTGGTTGTTTGCTCCAACCCTTTTTCAGCGAGCGGGGACATTCCGATCCGATAAACTGGTCTTCTTGTCCTGAAAATGACGACCATCCAAGATTTCGAGGACAAAACATTTATGGAGATGAAGCTTTGATGGCGGGAACCTCTGCGGAGTTTGCGGAGCCAGGTGATTATTAAAGAACCCGAACTGGGCGAATGAAAAATCCCGAAATGCCCTGACCCATCATATTAAGTCTACGACTAAGGCCCCAAGCATTTTAGCTCCGAATTTCTACGAAGTACCTTGTACCAAGTATTTATCTCCGGATAAAGTGGTTGATACTTTATTGTCTACTCGTATTTTCAATATTTACAAAGACTTAAATAGAATCACTGGGTCTTCAAAACGACAGCAGCTATTTATTGATAAAAAAAAGTTGACGGCAAAAGCTTTTTGAAGAAGGAGGAAAACACTTCGATAGCGCGGGGAAACATTTTATCCTTAGCCTTAGCTCAGAGCTGCGCGATTTACCGTTCTGAAACTATGAAGGGTCATGGCCATCTGAAAATACCTAGGTACTTGAACGAACAAGAACGAGTCAAAAGAGCCTTTCTCTACACCACCACCACCATACGGAACTCCAACTATTCTCCTATCTATCACGGCGACTTCCCCTCGAAAGTTACACTATCAAAGTTAAACAAAACCTCAAAGAATCACGCATGCGGCCTGTATATTTGGTCATGCAACAATCCATATTGCTGTACTCGGTACTAGGAAAACATCGCGCATGTGCCATGTGCCCACAAAATCCAGTACCAGTGGACATTATTTGTGTGCATTTACCCCCTTTTTCCCAGAGCTTAACCGACGCCAATGCCCGGACCCTTTTCGACCCACTCCTATCTACCAGCGTGCGTATCGACCAACAACCTTCCTGTTGTCACCTTTTCGCCAAAATTGTACGGAGTTCACCAAAGCAAATCAAGCCAACCTTTCGCCATTCGTCCCAAATCGGCACTCACAGGTGTCTGCCACGAACTGATGATTTCCCCGAACCACGTTTTCCATCATCTTGGCTAAGCTAATCCGAACCCTGGAATTCGGCATATGTATGGTTAAAGAAGCGCCCGACAATAATCTTATTTGAGAATCCTCACGACCATGTTGTATGGAGACGTTTTTTTACCGCTGCTATGCGCCCCATATACTCATTCCCTGAATGAATGAACTCTCAATTCAATTCAAGCAAGCGATACAGGCGCTCAATAAATTGGAATTCGATAAAGTTCGGGCTACAGCGTGGCCAACGAAGTTCATGACGCTAGCCTATCTGTCAGCACACGGTAGTAACTCTGGCTGACCATACGCATACCAATAAAGCACGCTTTCTACTGATGGCAGTGTTGGATTCATTTCCTCACTCACAGCTTATTACAAATAAGAACCAGTGTTCTCTGTCAATTCGACTCAAATGATTTGCCGAGTACGTTTATTCGTTGCTCAGGCTTCTGGTTCCGGAAGTATGTGGTTATTGGTGTTGCTCTTATAATTATTGACATTCTCAAGTGAGGAACGAATGGACCAAATCCGTGTACGTGGAATATTGAAAGCCTCGCGTGTGAGAGTTGCACATCCCCGATCTGGGTTGCGAGATTATGTGTTGGTTGGTATCAAAGCACAAATCTAGTGGTTTTCTGTAGTACCGAGATTCATTATATTTCTTCTGTTGTACCGAATATTTTCTATCCATGATATTGGATTGCTGGCAGTGCTTTTCTACTTGGTCTGAGGTTGTAGACGTGAGGTTGCAATGGATATGGATACGAAGACAGAAATCATGGTCACATGACTTTGATAATCCGTACAAGGCAAAAATATCCCTTTTACGAGTAAAGCAGCCATTCTTTTCCCAAGAGAAACAGAGAAGATTGATTGATCAGTTTTGGAACAACAGGAATGTTCTATTCATCACGTCGGTCGAACCGAAATCGCTGCAACCACGTGATAGATGACCTACCCTCCTTCCAGCTTCCATTCCAGCTTTTCAGCTTCCAGAAGAAACTGTAGACTACAGTAGAGTAGCATCGAATATCTACGCCATATATGATAATAACATAGAAATATATACCTAACGCATACGCATAGGATCACCAACGGGTGCACCCGTCTTAAATATAGACCACGGACCAAAAAAAGCAACAAACAAGCCTAAAAACGGTCCAGCCGAGCCGTAGCCAACCCTTTTCCAACGGGATGGTAAACCTCGGGGGGGAACCCCAACCCAAACTCTTATGCAAGATTTTTGATTTCCTACCCCAAAAACACGAAATCATCGTCGAACATTTGAACTTGGAGGGGTGCAGTGGAGACGTTTGGAATCCTGATGGAGTTCCCACGGTGATGCTGTGGTCAGATAGTGGTCTATTACTAGACTGGGCGGACGATCGTTGGCGCTGGTTTCTGACGGTGAACACTGCTTTAAGGATATCACGTCTTCGCCCATGCCGATGAGAACATCGGCGATTTTCTTTGGGAGATGGGCTAAGATTTGTGGGTGCAGGTGGGAGGGGAGTTGGAGGGTATATAGCGTGGAGTATCAGTGTCACACTTTATTTTAACCTTATCGTTCTGTTCGTCTTGGGGGTTCTTTTTTGCGACAATAATTTAATTTGTTGAAACTTGAAAGTGCTTTTTGGGTGTTGCGCCTTGTGCCCTTTCATTATGAACTACCCACATCCTGGTTCGAGCTATGAAATACGTATTCATGCGGATCCGGATCGTAAGCTGAATGGGAGTGGAACCAATTCAATTTTCGAAGATGATGAAGGTAAAGATCTTTTTTTTTTCTGGAAGTTACGATGATTTTTTAACAAAGGTTCCAGATGACTCCGTTCAATATGTCACCAGCGATTCCCGTCGAGAAATCGGAGTCGTCTCCGCCGTCTTCCTAATCTTCAACCGCATGGTAGGAGCCGGTATCTTCGCAACTCCCTCCGCAATCCTCCAACTATCCGGCTCCATTGGTCTCTCCCTGCTTCTCTGGGTGGCTGGTATGCTTATCTCCTATGCCGGCCTTTGTGTGTATATGGAATTTGGAACGACGATCCCGCGAAATGGAGGAGAGAAGAATTATCTCGAATACGTCTTTCATAAACCGAAATTCCTGGTTACGGCTATGTACTCTGGGTACGTCGTCTTGCTTGGTTGGGCGGGAAGTAACTCGATTGTGTTTGGAGAATATATTTTGCATGCGGCGAATATTGAAGTGAATCGTTGGAATCAGAGAGGTGTGGGATTGGCTTGTATTACAAGTGCTTTCCTGATCCATGGATTAGCTTTGAAATGGGGACTGAGACTTCAAAATCTTCTCGGTATGATCAAGCTGCTTATCTTGCTTTTGATTATTGTCTGTGGTTTTGTAAGTATCCCTTCTTTCACTTGATTTTGGGTCTCGCTAATCGAAGTAGGCTGCTCTTGGTGGTCACCTCCAAATCGAGAAACCAGATAACTTCTCGAACGCTTTTGAGGGCACGACTGGTAGTGCTTATGGAGTTGTCACTGCCTTGTATAATATCATTTGGTCTTATATTGGGTATAGCAATGCCAACTACGCGCTTTCTGAGACCAAAGATCCGGTTAAGACCTTGAAGCGAGCTGCTCCCGCTGCATTGGCTCTCGTCTCCGTACTTTACATGCTCGTCAACGTAAGTCCTCACTCTCTACATACCTCAAATTTCCCTTTCCTTCCTAGAAATAAAGTAAGAGCTAAACTGGTATTAGATTGCATACTTCGCCGCCGTCCCAAAAGCCGAAATCCTCTCCTCAGGTCGTGTCCTCGCCGCCTCCTTCTTCCGCAACATGTTCGGACCAAGAGCCGAAACAGTCCTCTCCGTCTTCGTCGCCCTCTCCGCATTCGGAAACGTGCTCTCGGTGATCTTCTCTCAAGGCCGTCTAGTCCAAGAAATAGGACGTGAAGGAATCCTCCCCTGGTCCCGACTATGGGCAACCAACAAGCCCTTCAACGCACCCTTCATGGGACTCTTCGAGCACTGGCTCGTCTCAGTAATCATCATGTTAGCTCCTCCTCCTGGAGACGCATACAACTTCATCCTAAAGTAAGTCTTACATTTCCCCCTCAAAATTCCCATTGCTTTTTACTAACGCAATGAAATAGTGTAATCTCCTACCCCCTAGCAGTAATAAACCTCTTCGTCGCCGCCGCCCTCGTGCACCTCTACCTCCACCCCTTCTCCCCCAACCGCACCCCCCAACACTGGAGACCCCCCTTCAAAGCCTCTCTCCCAATAACAATATTCTTCCTCCTCTCCAACATCTACCTCGTCGTCGCACCATTCGTTCCCCCGACCAATGGACAGAATGTCTATAAATCTCTACCTTATTATCTACATTGTATCGTCGGCATTGGGATTTTTGTTGTTGGTGCTTTGTACTGGGTTGTTTGGGCCAAGATCTTACCCTGGATTGGGGGGTATGAGTTAGTGAGGGAGATGATTGTTGAGGGTGATGGGTGGGGGAGGGCGAATTTTGTTAAGAAGGTGAGGTGATGTGATGTGATGGGGTTTTGAGAAGTGGATTTGGTTGTGATTTTTGGTGTATTATATGGGGTTTTGGAGTTTCGGGGTCAGATACCAGGAGTTTGGAGAATGAGAATGAGAATTGGACTTTAACAGTTTTGTTATGAAATTAATCTTTATGAAAATTAATTTTGAGATGGCGTTCTGTTGATTCCTTTTGTGTAGGTATTGTAGTCGGTCAGCAAATGTGAAATCTTATGGTTGCAACCTTCCTCTTTCAAGGACCATACTACCTAAGCACTAGTCAAAAGCCACGCGCGGGTTAGAAGTCTTGTCAAAACTTTGACAACCACCATTTTGCGTAAGATTTTCCACTCCCTCAAGAAGGCGTTGTACTAGAAGCCTTGTGGAAAGTGGCTTGAACCATGAAACCTAATTAGCCTAAAAAGTTCGGTTAATCAAGCCGCTTGTTCAAAGCCTTGTGAGGAAGGTACGGAGTGGGTAAGGAGAAATGGGCTTTTTGGTCTAAGTACCACCCATGTACCAGTAGAGTCAATACAGTCACAGAATCCTCAAAAAAACAACTACCTACTAAATAGCAATTCAAATCCCCCTTCCCTCGCCCTGCCCTCTCCCTAAAAACCTGCCCACAGGGCAAACTCCACTACCACCCACCCAACCACCCACCAAGAAAAAAAAAACATCCGATACCTACATACTGTACCAACGAGTCAACCATCCCCTCCCCACCAACCCACGCACCATCAAACCCCTCCACAACGTCACATTCCCCCACCCACACACAACGCACCAAAATCCCCCTTCAGGCTTCGGAACCACACACACACAACGCACCCCTCCCTCCCCTCCAAACCCAACAACCAGCCAGCCGTGAAATCCTCAGCCAAGGACCCCCCCATCCCCTTCCCCCCTTTTTAGTTACGGACTGCATTTTGTTGCTCGTCGCGATTTTGCCTTCGGTGACCGAGGGGCGTGTCACGGGGTGAGTTTGTCTACCCATTCTTCGTGGTTTTGGCTCTTTGGGGGAGAAAGTTCAAGGTTTGGAGGGGAGGTTCCCAAGGTTTGGTGGAGGGAGGGGGAGTTTGGTGGAGGGGGAGTTTGCATTGACGGACGGACGGGTTGACGGGTGGGAGGGGAGGGAGGGGATTTAGGTAGTGTAGGTTGTATACAGGAGAGAAGGTAGAGAGGAACAGAAGGAGAGTAGAGGAGAGTAGAGTAGAGTACATTTATTTAACTTTGACTTTGACTTGACTTTCTCACGACGAAGAGAGCGGCTCGTTCATTTTCTACCGAGGATATTTATCAAGTTCCTGTCTGTCTATCGATCTATCTACGCCGCTCCCTTCCTCGAACGCAACCTCCTAACCCCAACCCCAACCCAACAACACTACAATACGTAAAAAACAACAATACCAAAAAAAAAAAAAAAAAAAAAA
>UNPR01000062.1:0-17701 GCA_900536425.1 Hymenoscyphus linearis
ATATAGGGGGTAGGGGAGAGGGTGGCGCCTCGGGAGTACATCCCCACGAAAGGAAATATACGCTTTAGTGTACAGAAGAAGTAATCAGGTCGTTTAGAACAAAAAACCTGATTCGATAAAAAAGATGTGTTGTGTTCTAGCTCTAAATACAAAGTGGTCGTGCAGTGTAGACTTTAGTCGAGAAAAGGAAGGTTGAAAATGAACATAGATGTATTTTGGTATCTAAATTGACTCGTTTTGGATCAATTCGAAATTCCAACTTGTTTCATTGAGAGCCGATTCTGCCCTTTGAATAAGCGAATTTTTGAGGTATCACATGACTTGTAAATAATGAGGATACTTAGTGGGCTGTCATCACTTTGAACGTGATGTAATATTGCGAAGAACAAGGCATACGTCCTTCGGAATTAAATCTTACTTTATCTATGTGTCTCCTTAAGCCTGTGATTCGCAGCGTTTAGCACCCCTGGAGAAATTTGAAGGGTTGCTGCTCATAATTGACACATATATGCGATAATCTCAACACAGAAAGGATACCTTGCGCAGCATACTGTCACAGAGACCTTACATTTCAATGTTATTCAGGTATTCAACTCAATTACAATTCCGGTTTTGCTACTTGAAAGATTATATGGCCAGATGACTTGAATAATCTAGTCTACAGCTTGAGAATGTGTAGTCAATGTATTGAGTGGTTAATGGTGGGTTTAACCATATATATAGGTTGAGGTGAAAAGATTAATGCTTTAAATCATTCCACAAAGGATATGAAAGAATCATTTGTGATTGTGGGAAATGAAACCAGTCGTTCGTTATTTGCATTCAGTACCCTCTTCTCCTAGTTTACCCAAAGTCAGGATTGAAGATAAAAATGATGTAATAATTTTGAAATTTTGTCTAGATCTTTCGTCCGAACGTTGTGGATTTGATTTAGAAAGTATCTTTGGATCGAAGTTTAGCTTCAAATGAATGGATTCCACTGGTGTTTTTTATGAGTGGAAGAATCTGAAGTGAATTGATTAATTGTAAATTATTTTTTACCAAGTTGGAATTCTAAAGTGGAGATCTGGGAAGATTGTTTGGCATTGACAATTACTCGAGTATCCTGTTGAACTGTGATATCATTCATGGCGTTGATGTTCATTTGGACCCATATCACTGGGTTTTATACAGTACATAAGCGTGGAGAACTGGCTGTAAATTTCATGTGATAAGTAAAGCTTATATCGAATTAAACTGTTACTTCCAGGTATCCTTGGGCTATGTGTGATGGATTGAAATGATACGCAGTTAAGTATACGATACATGAATATCATGGATTTGGGAAGTCATGGGATGAAACTAGTCCCAGAAGTAGAATAAGCAATTTGCGGTGTGAATTTGTATACTCTTGGTTGAATCTTTCGTTGTCCAAATTAGGTAGTAGCTCTTTGAGTGAATACTCCCTATCATGTTGAATGTCACAGGTTCAAGTTTAAGAATTACCCAGAGCGTGTGAACGTCAGTTGATCTATTACAAATACTAGTTATGTTCTACTTGGTCAAAGCATCAAGTGAGAACAGGATACTAGGGACACTCTCGGAATACTGTTTCTTCGAGGACACCAAAAACAATACTTAGGATTTAGGTGGTTATAGGTACGAACCTACGTTCTCAAATTGAGATATGCATTATATAAAACGATACTAATGCACAAGAAGAAGAAACAACAAGATACGCAACTTACTGGCTAGAACTAGACACCCGATATGCCGGTTCTATTTACCATATCTACGAATTCTCTTCAGTCCCCGACACAAAAGCCGTCACCAAATACCAATAGTCTTTTTACCAACAAAGGTCCGCTGACAGTGGTTCCTAGAAAGATGCTTCGTCTGAACTATGATCATTGCAGTGAAAGTTCTATCTCTGAATGAAGATTTTCCTTCACATCAGGAGCCACTGTCGAAACCTCATTATTTTTTTCTAGTCACAATATTAGTCTGGAGGGAACATAATTGAGAGCCACGGAAATAGTAGGGAGTTTATAGCTCTGGGTCCAGCTGCAATAGACCGTTATGACCGTGTTGTCTTTGGCTGCAGGAGTACTAACTAGCCTTGTGAAGTATGGAAGCTTTGAAGGGCAGCCTGGTTGTTTGGATCTGAGATTTCTTGAACTTATTATATGGTTATACTATATACTAGGCTTGAGTCTTAGAAGCGTGTATGAAACCCCTTTTAGGATTCGAAAGCAGCAAAGACTCTCGATTTCTGCTAAATCAAGGTTTCTGGTCGGTGTTAAAATCTTACTTCTTATGTAAATTTCGCAAGAGACAATCGAGACTTAATGTATTCTATATATGAATCCTGTCATCACCACACCGAATGACCATACTACTGTAACATTTCTTCTAGAGCTCCTGTAACTATTGTAGTAACAGCAAACACGAGCTATAGCGGAAACAATGCATCTCGATACTATACTATTTAAACAGAAAAGAGAAAAAGGTCGAGATGGTCAACAACCACCACTGGTATGAATGTGATACAGGCTGTGAGCAAGATAGTTTTCCATATCATTCAAGCACCTCTCCTATTTCCAGATCCCGAACCTTCTCTGCGTGCATTCATCCGCTGGAAGCTGAAGAAATCTCCTAGTACAAATTTCAACTGAACTTCCTTCATTCAAAATATTACTTTCTATCACGCTATAAAGCTAGCTCAGCTCGAGAATTGCTGTCGAAGCCTTTACATCCGTACTCTGTTGAGCTTTTGCTATTGCCAAAGTGAACTTTATCTAGCACCACGTAGAAAACTACAGTCTGCTGATCTAATTTGAATGTAGTTAGCTTAATCTGTAGGCATTCCAACCCTGGCACGGAAATTAGTGCCGAAGGTTGTCCATATCATTGCTATAATCTGAAAGGTGAGATGACTCAAATGTATAGATTTCAGATTCCACTACAGTCTTCTCAACATCGCAGACGAAGTCCAAGATACCAAAGTCAGCTTCCCCTTTCACACATCAACATTCCTATAAGCGTTACATCTTTTCGGTTTATATTTCACAGAGTTCTCTAAATTGGCTGTTTTGACCAGGAATGTATTGATTAACTTGCTGTGATGTGGTTTTACCGTACTAGATTCACCTGGCTGTGATGGTCTTCTTTCTCACCATCACCATTTGTTACCAAGTCATGCGAGCCTTTCTTATACTTAGAGAAGCATATGAAGGACCCTAAATATATTTCAGCCGAATCATGAACACAGTCTGTAGTGAGCCTACTTATATTAGCGAACAGTTCTACATGAAGTAGAAAGTGAAACTCCACGATATATCTTTCCAATGATTCACTATTATCTGCCATCTCAAATTTCTTAGCCAAAATTTAACCAATGCCGAAGCCAGTTCAACATTCTAGCACTTTCATTTGCGTATTCTCTTCCCTCCAACTTTATATTTCTTCAGTAACCTTAGGCATAACCTATGACTTCTTGTTTTCTAAGTGCTGAGAGACATCGTCCATGGCTGTTGGTGAAAGGGTTGTAACTCAGTGTCAGCAGAAATCAAGATTGACATTTATGTTATCCTAAGCTAAATCGAAACGCGATTTAATATCGGTTAACACCCTCATAGAAAGATAGAAGCATCATGAGTACATCATTCCTACCAAAACATGGCCAATGAGATACCCAGATAACCAGTTACCTTATATATTTCTTGTTATGTCTCAGCTTCCTGTAGGGCGAGTACTTCCTTCACTGAAACACTCAAAGGCCTAAAGCCTATATCTTTTATAAGATCTAGAGCATGGAAGATGAGACTCATAGACAGTTTGCATGATGAGTGGAAGGGCTCAAGAACTTCACTTGCTCCAATAATATTCACATTTAAGTAGCTTCTACGAGGATCTATACAGTACCACATGGAAAGCTGGGCCGCCATTCATGGCGAACCTGGCTGAACTGAGAGGAAAGTCTCAGCCTACTCGAAGGTACGATTCACATTGCAAGGTAATGACCCCTATCAAAGAAAACGGTTTTCCAACTACAGCTCCCAATCCCTAAATTTTAATACCGAGAAAACAATCCGAACTATTTTCATTCGAAAGAGAGTTTACCCTCGAAAAACCCGTGTACCAGTAACGTTTGTTTCTTACGTAGAGTTCTTCGCTGAGACATTCAACAAGATTTTATTGTAAGAACAGAGAGCTAGAGAGTCTCACTGAAGGCTCTTACTCGAGTAGTACTAAGTCACTCCAGGATTGCTTCACCTCAGGGTCGCCAATTTGACCTTCCCTTCACGGACTTCTCTGCACAGAATCTGGATATTGATACTCTTTAAGGATATCAGATCAGGACAAGAAATCTATTTATAGGTGGAATCTAAACTGCCGAGTAAATATGTAAGATTCCATATTGAGCAGTGACACTTCATTCACTGGTATGCAAAAGCATGTCACTGACGGCATATTCAGCTTTATACCTCTAATAACAGTACCCACATCTAAGAGGCTTCTCCCACTCTTGCATAACAACCTGTCCATCAGGTTCCTCAATACTCAGGTGGAAAAGCTTACTGTAAGAGCGAAGGTCGAAATGTCTACACTGAATATTTCCACTATTTAAACCTCGTATTTTCACAAGAACATAAAACAAATGAAGAATCCGAGTTTCCAGATCGACGAAGTGATCTGGAAACTTCTTTTACCAAAGGCGGTCTTTTTTCAGGGAGAGGGTTTCACGCCGTCGCAAAACCTCTGTTGGCGGAAAGCTTTATTGAGGGCCTGTTTAGACAGAAAATTTATCCAAACAGGCCCTTAAACTCTACATGTTCTATCGTTTTGATTCTGTTCGAAGTTTCACCTTTCAGACGAAAAATTAGTTTCGTTTACATTCTTCCCTCCGAATTTGGGAGTAATCACGCCAAAGCGCAGTCTTCTTCCTGAGCTGGATCTTTCACCAATTCATTTACCAGCATATCAATATTGTTAGCCATACACTGACAGACTTGGAGGTACCAGGTTGCTCACTTTCTCCTTCAGAGTGTCGGTTGACTCCACTTGATGCTTAATGCCAAGACACTCAGCCGCCTCCAGGGAAGCCTTCTTCCTACGCTCAGAACTGACAGTTATATCTTGAATGATAGGCAATTGATGTAGTTGAAGAAGTGAAATTCACGACTAGATTCTGGGGCTTCTATTGGAAATATAAAGGTTCATCCCACTACCTGGCGATAAACTGGCTCGCTAGAAGTTGAAAATATCATGATACCCCCAATTCGGATCAACTTACTTGTCAATAGACGATATGATCTGTACATGGTACTACCATAGATAAACTTCTCAAGCGTTAGACTTCCGTACATGAAAGTTGATATATTGTAGTCAAGTCAACTTCTTGAGAGAAAACTTTCATAGACAAATGTACTAGAGTATATATACAGGAGACACAACAGCTCTCTGAATAAGTACCACCTAAAAATTATTTTTGAGGAAAGGTTCACTGCTCAAATTCTGCTGTGACAAGATTCAAAACCCATACTCTATTAATAAACCCCATTTAATCCCCACCGCAATCCCCCCCTCAGTATTCAATACCCCACACCTCAACACAAACCACCATCTCTTCAAACTTCCATCCAAACGTTAATAATTCAAATCAAATCTTACCTTCGTCCAAGACTTCACCATCGAAAGCGTTACATCACTACAAACACATCTTAATCTCCCTAAGTATACAGTCACTCCATATCAAAGTTTGAACCATAGTTGAGGGAACTTCTTTCATGCCAAAGGTTGGATCCATCATCATTACCGAGAAGCCGTATCATCCGTGTTTTGATTCGATCTTAGATTGAATGGAAGTGAGGTTGGCCGACCAGTATCCTCTCTCAAAGAGCCGCCGCCTAATATATCGAAGAGTAGTATGTCAGGTCTTGCTGGGTTGGGGTTGGGTTATATTGTTCGGACGTCGAATATAGATCTTTGGACTGCCCAGATCCCTTTAACTCGCCAGATTCACATTGAGAGTATATTTTGCGTAGAATGTCAAAAGATTGCCATGGCATCGAGCTTGCTGTTATTGTCCTTATCTGTGTATTTGAGGATTATAGTACGCACTTTATACAGCAAGAGTGAGTCCAGTACTCAATCATTCACCTGAGTATATCTTACTTAGATTCTTCCAGACCTCTTGGATCTCTTGGGTGGCAGGGGATGTCATTCTCAGATCTGCGTAATGCTCTCTCTCTCTCTCTCTCTCCAGGTCAAATGGCCTGGATAAGAGGGGGTGCGTTTCCCTCATAAAGAGCAAGAAAAATATACATCATCCAACATCCAACAAACCTAGAATCCAGCCCCCCAATTCCCACTCCTCACATCCCAACACCTCCCACCATTAAATAGTACCCCTCTACCAACAACCCCACAAGATCTTACACCAGAGTCCCCCTAACCCTTCCATCCAAATACAAAAACACGTGACATCCAACTCCCCTCCAACCGCAGATCATCCACATCCAACCTGACTTCCATCACCCTACCAACCCTATCAAGAAATACAGACACCAACCAACACGCCCAGCAGCATCATGATAACCATCTAACTGGTCCTGCCGCTTTACACTCCTTCTAATGATTAATGAAAGGTACTGCACCGTATGTAAGGAGCACGTACATACAGTACAGTGCCGTGCACAGGAAAGTAGCACCACATGACACACCACACACTACAGTAGTGCCTGCCTTCCACCAAGGACATCCGCGTGGCGGCGGGGGTTAGACAAGAACCGACCAGACCAATTGATGTAACATAACACTCATAACAACGCGTATCCCGCTCCAATAAGCGTGGGAAGTCACACACAAAGTCCGAAAGGCAAAGAGAAGTACAGTCCGAAAGTACAGTCTGAAAGATGAAAGGGACAATCACACACAAGTCACAAAGTCCAAAGGCAAGAGAGGAGGACGAGTATGAAACCCAACATTATTAATTCCGTAATCTCCCAGTTTTCCTTGTTCCCCAGTAAACCCCCATACCCATAATGAACTCCACCCATAATATGACCCAATAAACTCCATATCCGCACCTCCAAGCTCCCAAGCTTTCAAAGCTCACCATATCACACAGCCCACCGAGTCCCATCCAAGAACACCTCTGCTTAGACCCAAGAGTAGTCCACCAATCCCGTCTCATCGGCCATTTCCATCCACCAGAGCCAGACCCAAAAATAGCGACACATTCCCTTGACAGCCTAAATCAAGCAATTTATGTCAGCTTAAAAGCTCTATTCCATAACTGCAGCTAAAATAATAAGAACAAACCAAAGGAAAAAAAGATCCTGTACGTGTAGGTAAGCAGAGGCATCTGGATCCAGGCAACATATGGCTGAGATAAGAGTTCTGCAAAGATCCATTGGGAGTGGACTGGTCCATTTACAAAGGCCGGGATATGATGAAGTCCTGAGTATGATGAAATACCAAGCGGTAACAGGTAGGTAAAAGCGGAAAGGTATCGCGGCCTCACGTGTGGGATCGTTAGAGCAAGTACCAGCACAAATCCTCTGGGAGAATGACAGGAACAAGGCGTAATAGGCCAGAGCGTCCAATTTTGGGTACAAAACGGGCTGTCTCCTGTGGTTTCAAAAGCCGGAGTGGCAGTACCGTAATGCCGATGTATATCTATAGAATTAGTTCAATCATCTAAGTATTGAAATCCCGACCATGGCTGAGAGGATATGTTATGAGCCGGAAGTGATTGCCGATGAGACCGAGCATCCCAGGGTAGAGTACTGTCGATAGGAGTGAGCATCCCATGGTAGAGTACTGTCGATAGGAGTGAGCATCCCAGGGTAGAGTACTGTAGATAGGAGTGAGCATCCCAGGGTAGAGTACTGTCGATAGGAGTGAGCATCCCAGGGTAGAGTGGTTGTCGATAGGAGTGAGCATCCAACGGTAGAGTGGTTGTCGATAGGACTGAGCATCCAAGGGTAGAGTACTGTCGATAGGAGTGAGCATCCAACGGTAGAGTGGTTGTCGATAGGACTGAGAATCCAAGGGTAGAGAACTGAGAATCCATAGGTAGGGGACTGATCATCCAGGAGTAGAGGACTGTCGATATATCCAGGGGCAGAGGACTGAGAATCCAGGGATAGACGAGTAGAAACGATCGTTACCTTTACTCCATGTTATCATGATCGATGCATTTAAGCTATCGAAGTGGTCCCAGAGGGAAGTGGATGATCTCCAGGGATCCCCAGGGATCTCCAGCAATGACCAGGGATGACCAGGCAGGCATAAGGGGCTCCGTAGGCTTCCAATGGTAAGATATTGTCGAAAGCACATGGTCTGTAATATTAGTAAAAGAAGCCCCAAGGTCAACTGTCCATGGAGTATCCAGTCTGAATAGGAAAACGAGGAGGCTGTTGTTGAAATGGAAAGATTCCGTTGAAATGTTCCAATAGATGGAGACGATTATATACAAACACCTCTCCGTGCTGCCTGGCCCGAACCCAAGCTATTCTCTAGCGGTTCCAGTATACCCACCATATGGACCTGTCGAAAGAGAATGTGAACTCGGATGATCCAGACCCATCGCAGCAAAGGATCCAGGCAGCTAGCCGGCCGAGGGTATAGAAAGAGCAAACACCGGAGCGCCACAATGGCCTGTATGTATGCTATCACTGATGCACCAAACAGTAGTTCCGCAAAAATTATCAAATATATCCATCTTCTCCCCTGGAATCCTGGTTCGTAAAGGCATTAAAAACAGGGAACCTGAGCATGCCAGAGTACATAAGTCCGTGGCCTCGTGGGATCCCGGGATATTCGATTGTCGCTCCGTAACAAAATGCATGAGATCGCAAAAGCCTAAATCCTCAATGGTTCATCCTGGGGGCGTCAAGGACTCCGGGGTATTCAACTCCAGTTCACGTGCTTTTTAACATCTTCGAGTCTGAAATAAAGAGACTGTTGGCTTTAAATGGTCTGGAACCATCGAGCAAAGAGGAGTCCTGGGCAGTTTTCCGGTCAGAATAATCCGGATGTGCCAGTGTACCTTGTGAAGATAAAAAAACAAGAAAACGCCAGGAAAATGCAACCACAGTGGAAAAGCTTGCAGAATGCGCAAAATGTCCAGTCAAATCTCAAAGAAGATCTTAACGGCGGCTCCGGTGGGATGAATGTCTATCACGTTCCTGGTCTCTATCACGGTCACCTCTCCTGGCACTTTGGTTGGCTGTGGCAGTAGTTGATGGCACCTGGCCGTACTGGGATGTCTCTGGATAACCTCCTCGGTCGTAGCTATCGTCCTGGGATTCTCCATATGCGCCTGTTACCGGAATAGCTAAACAGTTAGATACTTCTCAATTGCGAAGGGGTAGCTAAAGGAAAGTTATTGGTGATTGTACGCACCACGACCATAGTAAGGTTCTGCCTGTTGTACTCCGTATGGGGCTGGCTGGCTGGCCTGAGGTGCGGAATAATATGATGGAACGTTACCACGGCTTTCTGCATATGATGTTGGCGTTTGAGAGGGATAACTTGAGCGGGGAACGGTTTGTCCTGCTGCAGATATCGGTGCACCTCTTTCCGGTTCCCGTGCGACTCCTAAGTTACCTCCGACATAGTAATGGTCAGGCTGTGCTGGGTATCCTTGGGCTGGGGCACCATATCCTGGAGCGGGCTGGTTATAGGCAGACGCGGCTGGGTATCCTGAGTTATATGGATCCTGTTGGGGGGCCTGGGGCTGTTGTTGAGATTGATATGAACTTGGAGATGTCTCAGTAGGACCATAATACTGTCGGGACTGATGCGTGGTGGAAGCTCGGTATTCCACTACAGGCGTGTTAGATTTTCGAACCATACCATTTGCATCTCTCAAAGGAGTACCATTAGCAGGATTTCTTGTAGCTCGTCGCTCAGCATCCCATCGCTCGGAGTCTGCCTTAAGATCCGAAATCATAGCCTGCGGTAGCAGATAAGTCAGTCTGGCTCAGGATTATGTAAGAGAGTGGCATTACGGTAGTGAGGTTGCGGTACGCGTTGATGAAGTATCCCGGCTGGATCTGTCTAGTTTGTGGGTTCTGCCGCAAGGTCAGTTTCTGTCATTCTGGCAGATGTGTTGATGGCGCGGAACACCCACCTCGTAGTTGCCTGGCCGTACGAGAGCATCGTTTCCTAAATACCGACAGATGTCGGCGGTGATGACTTCTCTGTCAATACCATCCTTTGGAACAAAATACTCATTCGTACGGGGGACGGTGGCGACTGGTGCACGTCTGCTATCGCGCTCACGGTTGTCCCTGGAAGACATGGTGAAAAGTCCAAATCTGAGAGATGTAAGAAGGAAAGGGCAGGTTCCAGCAAACGGAGATGAGGATCAAACGCAAGTCACGCACACCGGGAAATGCTGGGGCAGGGTGTATGTGTATGTGTGGTAGGTAGCACAGTCGGGGAAGAGCAGAGAAAAGGGGACAAAAGGGTGGCAGAAGTCCAAGGAGTCCGGTGCAGAGCGGCGGGGAGCCTTGCTGAACAAATAGTCCTGGAGTGGAGGCTTCCGGAGGGATTCGCGCTGATGGCGAATATCCAATCCTATCCTGTGGTGTCCTGTGGTGGGCTGGGTGTATATTCAATCCTTTCCTGAGCTTAGATCCTCGGGCTTGAGGGGGCTCTAAGTAGTGACGGTCCAATTATCCGGCAACGGTGAGTCCAAACGGAAAAGGTGCAGACTGGGGTACGCAGCACAACAGGTGAGCTGGCCAGCGATGATTGAGCGAGCGGGTGAGCAGGAGGAGAGGACCTGAGGAACCTGAAGACGAGATGAGGGATTGTGGATGGTGTGGCAAGTAGCAACAATGTTTTGGTGGTGGTGGTGGTGGTGGCAGAGCAGAGGGAAGAGGTGAAGGAAGAGGAGTGGTGGAGGGGGGAAAAGATGCGATGCGTGGATCGTGCAGGGCAGGCACTGGGCCCTTTAACCTCTCACGGTCAGAAAGGGGGCTGCTTTAAGCGACCGAGCTGACGGCGTAACGGGACGGAGTTGAGGAGAGATGACGGGTGTCGAGTATACAAGGTTTGATACTAAACGACACTAAAGCTATGGCTGATTTTTGTTTTTGGCCAAAAAGCTGGAGAAAGTATATATTGGACGGGCGTCTGTATGAAATGCAGAATGCAGAATGCGCAGAATGCAAAGCGCGAGTCGAGCCGAGTTGAAGCCTTCACAACTCTTGGGAGATCGACGGTCCTTGGAGCAATGGAGGCGCTTTTAACGAGCTAGGCCCAGCTAGCAAAGTGGTCTGAGGAGTGGGCAAGGCAAGCAAGCACGAGTAGTTAGTTGCCAGTTGGAAGTTGGAAGAGACAAGGGGGGTAGGGGAGGTACTAGGTAGCGAGGGTAGCGAGGGCAGAGGGCAGAGGGCAGAGGGCAGAGAGCAGGCAGCTCGGTACGAAGTAGGTACCTAGCCTAGCTTAGGTGTTGGGTGCTGGTTGCTGGGTGTTGGGTGTTGTTGGTCGACGGTTTGGTTTTCCGGTTCTACCACCAACGGTTCTCGCTTCTCGACTCTTGACTCTCGTCTTGTGCGAGCACCCGTGGAATTCAGGTCAACAAACAAGCAGAAGAAAACGTCTGGTCGGAAAATACACCACTTCTTTGGTATCCTCGTATCAGCTCAGCTTTCTAGAAGGACTTTGTATTGCAGTCAACGGCCTCTGCGCCTCTGCGCGCAGGCAGATATCGTGGCCTTCTTAAGTTGGATTGTAACAGAGCCTGAGCGAGCACTGGCCGGGGGTTCCTAACAGCGTAGGCGATTCAACCGTCGCCCTCATTTGCCATCGCCATCTCCCATCACACCCCAAAACAGCATCCATTAGCATGTTCGCCTCACGCCTCACGCCTCACGCATCATGGTCACCGTCGTCAAAAGAACCGGTGGGTCACCCTCATCCTGACTGGAAAGTCCCTGCTCCTCTGCTCCTCCGCTCCTCCTGCTTGCTCCCGCTGCAAATCTGGCAAATCTGGCAAATCTGCTGCGTGCAACGGTACCATCATATTCTTGCCAACCGCCAGTAGTAACACTGTACTCAGTATACACCGCAACGACAAGAACGCCAACAGCAGCTAGAGGTCACTACCGTGATATCGATAGCGATCTCACGATGGGTCCGGTCTCCATATTCTTGCTCGTTGGCGTATGATGCGCGTGCGGAGCAGACCGTCTTTTCTCCCTCAGTGACCCTCACGCTTCTGCAGCCCCGGCAGGGAAGAAAGAATTGGCTCTCAACCCTCTGCCAAGGATGTATCGCCCTCCCAAAACACAAAACATCGCATCCCCAGCGAGATTGACGGTCAAGTACGGGGTATTCGTTTTCTGACTGCCTTATTCTCATTGCTCCCAACTCTGATCTTGCCTTGTGCCTGGTGGCAATCCTCGCAACCCAAACATCGAAACGACTTGACTTACTTGGTGACAACATCATCCACGTTTCCGAAAAGTGCAACTGACGAAAAAAACGGCAAAGCAGCCAGAGGGGAAAAAAAAGGGTGTGGCAGGTCCAACTTTGTGGCGTGCACCCTCGTTGGGCACCCATACATACATCGAGGCCTAATGCTGCCTGACCCTGACCACCTCCGCTACCCTATTCGCTCCACATTTGGGTTCTGCAATGGGCTGGAGGCCAAGACACTCGTCCCATCCGATGCGGCTGGAAAGAAACCCAAACCAACCGCTAGAAAGGTTCAGACTGCGTCATTCCACACACCTTCTGGAGCCTTTTAAAACTTCCGCTAACCTCCGAGTCTAATTTCTCTGAAATCCCGTCACTCTTCAACTCTGTGGAACAGATCGCATGAATTTGGTTCAACTTTGAACTTTGGTCTACTTCATCCTGAAGAGCTATCTTGTGTCCGCATACAGTCTATCTTCATATATATCTTCCTATTGGCACATGGAACCTCTCAAATACGTAAGTGGAAAGGCTATAAGATAAGACTATACTTCAAGGCAAAAGGAATATTGCAGATAACCTACAGGATGCATTGTCGGTCATGTAAAGATCCATGAATTGCAGCCGCAATACGGCACTGGTACCTTCTGGTACGAGCCATACATGGCTGCTGGGCATGTAGTTCCGGAATCATCTGCTGCTCAAGGACTTGAGAGGCATTGTGGCTTCTCATTCCATCATCCTTCGTGAAACTTATTGAATAGTAAGAACGAGGCTCCACGCCTTTTCCTGGAGCATCGCAGCGACCCAAAGTATACCCCGGATAATCATGGCAAATTCTTCAAGTTGACATCCGGATGCACTGAGAAAGTCGGTGGCTGTCAAAGAAGATCGTGTGGCACAATCTCATAGGGGATTAAATGTCGGTGAGGCTGCATGGATTGATGTTGATCAATCTAATGTGCCTCTAAAACGAATGAGGAGAAGGAGGGGACATATTAGGACGCAACGGCATCAACCAAACTTAAGTTTGCTTTGCCCTTTCTCGGGCTGACTATTTCGCGCCTTTTTCTTGCTTGAAGCTGCGCTAGATTTCTTGTTTGGAGGAAGAGCAGACGGCTTGGAGACGGGTCGCTTTCGCTCTTCTGCTTCCAAGTCTATAGCAAAATGCCAGTCTTGATGGTTCTGTAAAGCTTCCGGACACTCGAAAGCTGCACTACACTGACTACACATGAACTCCGTTATGCGTTGCTGGTGTAGGGCCGATTTCTGGCTCGAAATGGCGGCCTGCTGGTCAAATTTGGTTGCCTCTTCCTCGTGAGACGAGTCCGAGGTTGCAGTATCATCCACCTTTGCAGTCTTGCTCTCGATATCAGCCAATGTGTCTGTTCCTCCGGCTAAGTGAGCGCCAAAGTCCTCATCGTGCTGCTCCTCTGCGCTGTCCGTCTTGAAGAATCTTCCGATACCAGTGGTGGGAACAATGCGTCTTCGCTTCTCCGGCCTGGTCTCGCCAACATCCAAGTCTCGAACACTCAATGCTTTAGCTTCCTCTCCTTTCACAAGGAATGATGCAATCCCCATGTTACCAGCCACGCCATCTTCAAACCCACCAACCGCGAGACTAAGATTTGCACAAGGCCATACTCTTCCTTCTAATATGATTTGGCCCAGAAGGTTTGTAGCGATTTCAAACAACCCGGCTTCATCAATCTTCTTGCCGAGAGGAATTGGTGCTTGGCGAGATTTTGTCTGGCCCCCAGAGCGATGGTGGAGGTTCATGGTCTTTGGCCGTCTCTTGTTTTCGAGGACCCCCTCTTCGACTAATCTGGAATAAATATCCGATACGAAGATACGCAGCCATCGTCTGGCTTGTTCAACGTCATTGATACTTGGCCTGAAACTCTTTGCGGAAAGCATTGATTTGATTTGCGTCCGAGAGTTGACCTCACTATATGGAACATGTTAGCTCAAATCAACGGGCATAAGGAGGATGTTCTAACTCACCTGTGATCATTTCCACGAATAATCTGATAGACCCTGAATGAAAAAGAATCAGTCAGCTTACATCTTTCATGGATAAGCTGCTCTAGACTTTCCAAATTTATGGGACAACTCATTGCCATGTTTCAACGTGATGAGAAAAAGATCCAATCAAATGCTGAAATGGATTCTTACCATGTGCCTGTCTCATCGCCAAGTTTATTCTTCAACTGCTCAATGGGGACAGGAAGCAGATACTTAACTGTATCAGTATTGAAAGTTGAGGTTATCTGCTCTCCTAGCTTGCCTCCGAGCCCTCTGATTTTAGTGAACGTAAAATCTGACAGGAAGCGCTGAACCGCGCGATTCCTGATTACAGTCTGCTGATTCGGCTTCTTGTGTGCAGACCCCAATTTTGCCAGCATCTTGTTCTGGGCAATACCCGCGGAGCACGTGTATTTGAGCTTTTGAAAGATATCAGCGCGGACTTTTCGCATGATTTCAGAACCGATCAAAATGGCATAGTCGTCCCAATCCGGGTCATCATCTTCTGTCTCCTCAGGATCAAGGTCTATCAAAGCATCGGCTTTCCAGTCAAGTACTGTAGACGGAGGTAGTGGTAAATTCTCGGTCGGGTCGTCATACGGTGCAGGGCCAGCTAATTCTGGAAACCGTTCAAGAAGGATCGAGTGGACCTGAGCTGATAGGTCGCAAAAAACTTCATCCACACTCGCCTTTTCAACCCTTTGCATATTGGTTGGTAGGCTCTCCTTAATACACGCCAATATCCTTCGAGACTCCAATCTGTATGGATCCAGCGCGACTTTATGCGTCGAAATGTTCTTTTCCGCATCGGGGTGATACGCCCACTTCGATTCCCCTTCTTTCCAAGTCGCAACATGCTGGCATATCAGATCCGGACATTGCTTCTTCGCTTCCGTGATAGTAACATGTCTATTGAGACCAAACTTCCGTGCGGGGTAGTTGATCGCGATTAAACCTTGCCTACATAATTTGTGAGCTTTGTAAGCTGAAATATCCAGTCTCAGGAAGCTCTACCATTGTTGCACTGCTAAAGGCTGATCTTCCGCGATACCCAGGCGGACCATTTCACACTGCGCGTAGAAAGCATCTAGATCTGCGTGTGCAACAACCCTCAGAGGGCAAGAAACGGAAGATAAAGCGAGTTGCGCAAGGTGCCTGTATGTGAATCGCGATTTCTTTGGACGACCTCCGCTCGCAGAGAGCGGCGACGATGCTTGGAAAGGCTGCGAGGAAGACATGTTGGGCGCGCAATCCGTTACACATCAACCGTGCCGAGCATACTGAGGTTGAAGATGGCAATGTGGTTGGTGCTTGAGGTGCAGGTGGGGTGGTTTGATAAAGGGCGTCGCGAATAACGCCCTTCGAGGGATTTGCGCTGGGTCTTGGCAGTCACGAAGTCAGGTGCCCGCTTTGGTACTGCGATAAATATATTGGATCGCATTCACTCGACGGAAAGTTAATAGGGGCTTCGCTTAGGCATGTATGTAGCTAAGTACCGTCAGAGTAAATTGTTATTGTATCCCGCATAATTGAATGGCTATTCTACTCTGATTTAACCGAATGTTACAAGCCCCCCACTCCCCTTCTAAACTTCTACTGCAAGTTCAACTGTTTGTTACTTTATGTTGAGTTAACTCTACTCTGGAATGATAAGCTGGCGTATTTTTCAAATTGTTCAAAACTTCTAGAGAAACGATGATTTGCCTTAGGTAATTAGAGGGAGCAATCTTCTCTCAATATTGCAAACCAAAGCGCTACTAACGATTCGAATACACCTCTACTTTCCTCCTCAAACAAGTTAATTCTCGTCCTCCCTTTCCACCACCGCGCAAATTCCACATACTTCTCATCCACATTCATCTAAGTACCTCTATCTACATCCTCCACTATTCCGGTAAACATATCCATAATCAACACTGTAAAGATCAGACTCGGGACAAACTACTGTACAGGTCTTAAATTGGTACTGGTAGTACCCATCTAGTGGAAAATATTGATTTCCAAACACAAAAAACATGATTCCCATCTCCTTCCCGATCTCCATCAAGCAAAGATACGAACAATACGAAAATACGATACGTCTGAACCTACTGTGATCGAAACTGGTTTGCTCCTGGTGGCGCCATGCAAGTGATAAAGCGTGTGCCGTATGGATGTATGATTCCGTGCCACATTAATCGAGATTGCTTATAAAGAGATATCTCCGGGTCTCCCAGGCAGATATCTCGAGAATATTTCGATCGATTATGAAGTAACAATTGCACATCAGATGTAGTTATATCTGATGCACTTGAGATGATATCGAAAAATAGCCTGTGGTAACGATAATTGGGAGTGCTGGGCGAAAGGGAAAAGAGACGACATACCCGAGGCCATCACGCACGCGACAGGAAAGAGCAATGCAGTACACTTCTTTACCCGAATCATTCTCCTTTCCGAGGCGTCCAAAAGTCGAATCGTACTACCGTTATTTATTAGAATATAAGATAACATTCTATAAATAAAAAGCTCGTCTAGAGGCAATATAGAACTATATCTTATCCCAAATTTAGTATACTATAAAATATTTGCCCTACTTTTTTCGAGGTGGTTAGGTTGACCAGCCTCCTCAACTATAAGTTTTACCCCTAACCACGTCCAACCTGTCTAGTCTCTAAGCTTATTCTACATCTAAGACTCAGTATATTTTTATATAGAGAATAGGACGAGGAATAGGTCTTAAATCATTCTAAGTAGTGGTTGTAGGGGGCAAGTCATAAATTAAGCGAGTGATTACAATAACATCTACCCTCTATATAAAGTCTACTTTCCTACCTTCTACCTGATATAGAAGATGTGTTTAATAGTAACAACAACGACGAGTTTAATCTTGATTTTAACAAACAGGAATATATAGATATAGATATATAACGATAAAGTGAGGGATGGCGGGGTAAATATAGGAATAGCCTCAATTTTTATAAATTCATATACGAGCTTTTTATATACCAACTTTATATCTAACTTTTACAAGTATAATTGTTTAATCCTAAGCAATTTAGGCATGTGGTAGTGTTGGTACAAAAGACTGTTAGGTCCTAGGTTGTTGGTTGAATAATAGATGATGATTTCAGAAGGACTAGCTACTTGATTATATAGTAGGATATCTGGTGGCGTTACCAGGGTTCATCAGCTCGCCAGGGCTGATCACGTGATCCTCCCCAAACTGTGCCACATTAAGAACCTATTCACTTATCCCTATTCCATATACGCCACA
>UNPR01000062.1:17797-205104 GCA_900536425.1 Hymenoscyphus linearis
CTTGATTATATAGTAGGATATCTGGTGGCGTTACCAGGGTTCATCAGCTCGCCAGGGCTGATCACGTGATCCTCCCCAAACTGTGCCACATTAAGAACCTATTCACTTATCCCTATTCCATATACGCCACATCCAGAACCTATTTACTATATCCTTTACTATTCACTTATCCCACGTCGCAACACTAGGCATACTTTAAAAGTGAATAGTCAATCTCTTTCTACCTATCTATTCTTCTTGATTTCGATATAATTAGTATCGATTAGGTCCTTCAACGCTCTATTGACTTTAGTCCCCTTAGTTATAGCGTTAGCTAGATTACTCTTACCGTCTATCTATTGTATACTGTCGATATCTCGTTCTTCGTATGATTGTCTTATCGCGAGTATATCGATCATTAATCGCTTCTCGCTTATAGTCCCGAGCTTGGTTATATAATCGTAGATTGACTTAGAATCGGTGTAGATATTAAGGGGAACTCGGTGGTCTACTATTAGACTTATAGTCGTCTTTACCGATATACCTATGTCGACTCCTTGGCTTATAGCGTATAGCTCCGAGGCCAGGATACTACGTGTTACACGCTTATATTTAGTCGAGCTCCAGTAGATAATGTTGGCCTTTCCTGCCTTATCTATAAGTACTATTACATACCCAATTTGGCTTAAATAGTCCTTGTTGTTTACGAAGGCGGCATCTGTAAATACCCTAATTTCAAGGGTGTTATAATCTAGACTAATAAAGTTTAATCCTCGCTAGGAGTTCTCCATTTACTACTATAGTCGCTTATTTAACAGTTCGATATTGTACTATTCAGGCTCCTTGGTTTGTACTACGTACGATAAGTCGAAGGCTACTTCTAGCTAAGAGACAGTGCTAATATATACGCTACGTACTCTTTGACGAGTGTACTGATCTTTTGGCGTAGATTCCTTTAGCTTGTTGTCTGTTTTTCCGGCTTTAATCGTAATAGAGCGATTTTGTACGAGTTGTAAATTCTTTATCTAGTTCTCTTGGCTGAGCTTTAATATAGTGTTTCCGCTGTTTTAGTTTATAGATATATTGGCTCCATTAAACTTTAACGACTTTTCTATTGTTAGTTCCTCGACCTCTTTACATAAGAAACCTACCTTCTTAATCTCTTCAGCTTTCTTATCGACAAAAGCGTTGTTACATATATATAGTGTGTCGTCAACTTATAGGCTAGCTAGAATTATCCCCTTCTCGTATTTAGTATATAGTAGACAGGGGTCATAGGTCGATTTAGTTAGGCCGAGTTGTTCCTTAAGATATCGTAGATATCTTACCAGCTAGTGATTTCCGGCTTCTAGGATACCGTATAGCGGGATATTAAACTTTATAACTAGATTGTTCAACCATAGGATAGCTAGATTCTTCGGTAGTCGTACGTATATCGGACGTACTAGCGGTGTTCCTAATTACGTATACGCCTAAGAAATATCCCTAAGAATAAGCCGAGTTATTACTGTTCCGTGCTTGTAATTGCCTTCTCGGTAGAGCGTAATAAACATAGACAATATAATTCTAAGTAATATTCGCTAAATTATAGGCGATTGTGTTAATACTAAATCCTTCCTATTGTCTCCCTAGGCTTGTACAACAAGTCTCGATTTATCTCTTATATCCTTCTTAGTATAGATAAACTTACTGTTAAAGATCTAAGTGCCTTGTGGTACTTCTACTTCGTCGACAACGTCGTATACCTTTATTGCCTCGATGCCCAATATTTCCTTTATATTGGCTTCAGATAGATCTCTATAATCGCGGTCTAGTGCTATATTTAAATAGTATTCCGTGTCTGGCATCTCGGTGCTTAATATCTTAGTATAAACTATGAAGTTCTTACGTAGTCGTCCACGTCCTCGCTTAAGGGGTATAGTAGCTTCTGGCTGTACCGTAGTAGCTTCTGGCTGTACTACAGTTTCTGACTATACTACTGGCTAAGTGTTGTTTTATCGTATTGCTGATCGAAGCGTACGTGTGTCAGGAATCGGAGTTTGCTCTTCAGGGATTAAAGGAGTTGGTTTGTCTGAAGTTTCGATATAATATAGCTTTACTTAAGTCGATCTAAACTTCTTTTCCTTCTTGCTAGTGTCGACAGTTACGACTTTATACTCGTTAATTCCTATAAATAAATACAGTCCCTTCTATCCCTTTGTCTTCTTATACTTCTTTTTACGCTATACTAGAACTGGAGATAATAGCTCTAGATACTTTAAATACGTTATATACGTTGGGCCGTTTCTGGTGTTTAGGGCATCGTTGACTTTACGATTCGCCTTAAGTTGTCTAAGCTCTATATATACCTTTTGTACAGCTTCGGCTCGTTGTTGATAGTCGGCTGATGGCGAGTCTGTTTCGAACATATAGGAATAACGTCTAAAAACTAGTAGTTCTAGTACAAGGCTATTTAGACTAGCTGTTCGGTTCATGATCTTTACGGCATATTATAGTCTAAGTTCTCGATCGATTTACGAAAGCTCACGTAAGAGAATATAATAAACTCTTCGGAGTAGGCTGTAATATCGTTCTACTATTCTAATCGACTAGTGTACTTCTAATAGGACTTCTACAACTTGTAATCCGTAGGATCGAGCTAGTATTCGGGATTCTTTACTTGTAAAGTTAGTTCCGGCGTTATATGTGATAAAGTCGGGTGCTCCGTAGTAAAGCAAATTCTATAGCTTTTTAATAGTCTCCTACGTGTTACGAGAATCTATAGGTTTCGGACACTAAGCTACTTGTGTAAAAGTAGTTCCTTTGTCGATTAAGTAGATAACTAGTTCTTTCTTATTCTTGTTATCTATAAAGAATATATCGACTAACACGTTAAAATTAAATTCTATAGTGTTGTGAATTGTGAATCTAAATCTACTAGGCGAGGCTCCGAAGCGCTAACAGTAGTTATAAAATTTACGAAGCTGCTCGAGGAATAATATATCGATATTCCTATATCCTATAGCTAATAGTAAGTCGTAAAGCTTACGAACTAATAGGTGCCTAAATCGGCGATATAGCCGGCGTATATCATTCTCTATAAGGATTCGCATCCTACCGCTTATTACTAGGTCGTCTTGTTAAAGATATACTTCTAATCCCTCCTATATCTTTCCCTAGGTTATCTATAGGTGGCCATTTCGACGGGTAATAGGAACTTTATATATAGACCTATCTAGAAGTCTTTAGATAAGTACATTATCGACGGTTTATATAAATACCTAAAGTTTGTCTATGTCCTATAAGTAGAGTAGGAATAGTAAATCTACTTGTATTACGTAGAATTAGATAGTGCCGATGGGTGACTTTATAGCTATAGTTCTAATATTTATAAGGTGGCCCTTTCCTATACCTGATATCTTAACCTTTCCTTCGGTTAAGGTATCGAGTGTTACTTCGCTGAACTAAGCCTTATATACGGTGTACTAATCGTATCCTACTATAGAGTTTCTAGACGCTCCTGTGGCGATTAAGACTCTAAACTAGAACTCGGGTAGATATCTCTTTTATAAGATAAGGTACTATACGTTATTATTTGTACGGTCGATTATAAAGTCTTTATTCGCGGTGTTCTATAGGATCTCGATCTTATACTTTATTGCTAATATATAAAGTTGTTGTATGATTTCTTGTGCCTCGTTATATAAGATATCGCCACTCTCGGTCATCTAGTGTATGCCTCCTAGAAGTGATTATAATTGTAATTGTAGATCGCTATTATCTATACTATCTATAAGATAAGCCTAGTCGTTTTAGAGGTCCTTATTCTCGATATCTTAAAGCATCTGCTCTAGGATAGGTTCGTATGTTATAATAGCGGTTAGTTTAATACTACTATCTGGCTCTCCTTTATACTCGATTAGGAAAATGTAAAAGGCTTTATCATTAGCGTATCTATTGTTTATACGATTGTTAAATCGGCTTTGTATATCTCGTCGTCGCTCTATATCGCCGGGGCCGTTGTAGTATCGTGCTAGACATCTAACCTTCTTATAGATAAAGCATCTCTTTAGGTTTGTAGTGCCGTTACGTCTTAAGTTAGATCGTCTAAATCGATTAAACTTTCCTCGATAATTGCCTCGATAATTGCTATTGCCGTTATTGCCGTTGCTATTGCCGTTATTGTAATATCGGCGGTTAATAAAGAACTGTTGATTCAATAAACAATTGTTACAATCGTAGTCTCGATAGTCCTTAGCTTGATGGTCGTGATTTATATACTAGTATGGAACGAGTGAGTTTGAGTTTCCTGGGCCTTAGAAGGCAGCTAGATTCTTACTCGATAATTCCCAAGCTATTAGATTGCCGCTAAGCTTGTTTTAGAAATCTAGAAGTCGTTTAGGGGTATTACTACATATAGCTGCGAGTGCTAGATGTCTACTTAAGACTTGTATAAGCTTTTAGGCCAGGAAGTTATTAGAACGAAAGTCTAGGTGTAGAGTATGTCGGAGAATTGCCAATTTGTTAAATAGTAGTTTAAGGCATCTAGACTCTTTCTCGTTCGGGTTTTCTACTTAAATAGACTATAGTATTATAGCCTCCTATCCTGCCATATTGTATTATTACTTGTTCCTACTCTCGAATCTACCTAGTATCAAATCGACGCCTTCTCTATATATAAGATTCTTTCCTCTAATATTTAAAGCGTAGAAGCCTAAGGCTAATCCCTTTAACATAATCGGAAAGACTAAATAGTACTCGGACTCGGGTACCCCTGATCGTATATAGACTTCGATAAATTCGTAAAGTTTAACATTAAAGCTTCCTATACTATTGTACTTCATATCCTCTATATACGATTTAGCGACGTTACTAAGTTGCTGTACGTTCTACGATGGTGGTTTTAGGTCTCTGTCGATAACTGGGAGTGCTGACTCAGCGGGTTTTGTTACTGTAGTTCTAGTAATATTTGTTCCACCACTTCCACCACTTCTACCACTTGTAGTCTGTTGAGTGCCTCCTCTGGTCACATTTAGATTAAGATCCTACGCCTTCTTAATGTTTCTGACAGTTTTAGATCTACAGTCGTCGCCTCGGTCTAATATAAAGTCTTTCGCAGCGATTATTAGCCACTTTAGCTCTGACCTACTTGTTAAAGCTTCTATAAGTGCTTCTAGTAACTTTATTACTTTGTAGTCTGTTTCTAAGTATACTCCGCCGTTTATAAGTGCCTTTCGTAGCTTGGCGGTGGTATTCTTTCCTACGTTATCGAACCGCTTACGAGTAAAGCCGTCGAAGTCGTCTTAGAATATTATCTATAATTCTTTATCGATAGGTGCGCTTACTTGTACGTACTTATCGGCGCATTTGTTAATAAAGTTAAGATTATTGTCTCTCTAGGTATAGGATATAATGTTAATGTCGTAGATATTGTCGTTCCTAATTAGGAAATTAGCGGTGTTGTTGTTTTTCCTAAACAGGAAGTTGGCAGTTAGTGAATAAGCTTAATTCTATAGTCTCTAGGCAGCGAATGCTAGAAACCTCGAAGTTACACGTTACTAGGCAGCGAATACTAGTTCCGCGTTCTACGGTAGTACTCTTCAGGTGCTGGGCAGCGAATGCCAGTCCTTCGTAATACTCTTTAAAACTAGGTGAAAGTGCTTAGTTCAAAAACCGGTATTTCTGTTTATATACCTCGTATTACTATAAGTATCTATTCGAAATACAGTCTCTAATCTATACGCGCTTACTAATCAGTATTAGTATAAAAGACTATTAGGTCCTAGGTTGTTAGTTAAATAATAGATAATGATTTCAGAAGGACTAGCTACTTAATTATATAGTAGGATATCTGGTGGCGTTACCAGGGTTCATCAGCTCGCCAGGGCTGATCACGTGATCCTCCCCAAACTGTGCCACATTAAGAACCTATTCACTTATCCCTATTCCATATACGCCACATCCAGAACCTATTCACTATATCCTTTACTATTCACTTATCCCACGTCGCAACAGGTAGTATTAATATAAGTGCTAGGAAACTAATATAAAATCATGGGATTTAGATCCTAGCTATCTGATTGGCTAACCTTATAAGATATTAATATTTTAAGAAATCAGAACAATATCGTATGTAAACTTTTATCTTACTCACAAATGTTATCTTATTGTTGGTACAAAAGACTGTTAGGTCCTAGGTTGTTGGTTTCATAATAGTTGTAGGATTCAGAAGGACTAGCTACTTGATTATATACTAGGTTATTTGGTGGCGTTACCAGGGCTCGTCAGCTCGTCAGGGCTGATCACGTGATGCCTCCCAAACTACGCCACATCCAGAACCTATTCACTTATCCTTTGCCACATTCAGAACCTATTCACTTATCCTTTACTATTCACTTATCCCTCGTCGCAACACTTATATTCTAATTAATACGGTACATCAGTATTTGACAGGTGATAGTTCTCCGCGTTTTCCCTATCAAAAAGGTCGAAGTGCGTGCAAAAGGTAACCATCATCGATGCAGGTGGACGTTCTGGGAAATTACTGTAACCGTAATATAGATTTTTACTTCTGATTTGGGACAACCCCGCAGAATCTCGAGGAATGGTGGTGTGCTTGCAGATCCGAGGACATGCTTTAGCCAGGTCTTCGAAAGAGACTATGATACAAATCTTCCCTCACATCATCTGATTTCTTGACCCTCATAACTCGATGCAGTCTCTTCGTGGATTTCACATTTCTGTAAGCACTTTAAGCAATCGCTTGAGTCTCGAGTTTGAAGGCGTCGTTGCCATCGCCCTCGCCTTGAATTTGCTCCAAGAGAGTGCCCGAAATACCACCAACAACTCCCAAGAGTCACCAAGAAGTGGATTCAATATTTCGAAAGCAGTTGGACCTTTGTGAGAGTGTTCCAACCTTCCACGCATCTTCTCCTTGAAAGACTTGGCTCAGCCTTATGCGGTGAACTATGCAATGCAAGGTATGACAACGTATTCAAGCGTCACACCAACATATGATTTCCTTCCTGCTCAAGGAGCGAGGCTAATCAAATGCTTTGGCCAGTATCACACCAGGACGACAATGGTTTCACCGGGCCTTAAAATTGTCCAACAATCGAAAGAGGCTGAGGTCCCAATATCGGCAATACGCCCGCGATTAATCGTTACCAAGTCATGGGGTGCTCTGAGTAATTTTGATATCCTCCGGCGTCCCTCGTCCGCGCCCGAGATATACAAGTGTTTCACTGTTGACTCTTCCTAAGTGTCAAATGTCCGATCATTTTGATTTGATTTGATTTGATTATTCATACTCGTATCCAAGACTATTCGCCTTATGACGGAAAGGCCTTCTTGCCCCTTCATGCCCAGTACTCAGTTGCCTGCCTAGAGTCTCGAGACTAGGCAGACAATTTTCAAGGGCAGATTTTGTAAATACAGATCCACGTCTTCAACAAGTTCCCCTAGAATAGACAGTTCGTCGTAGCGTGGGGTCTACCAGACCAGGCAGATTCTTCGCCGAAAAGGACCACGGGCGATGACGGAGTGTAGTCCACTGGTAATGGATATCTGACCTCAGCCGACATATCCGCCCCAGCCTTATAAATTCCATTTTGCATTCGATTTGGACGTAACTTGTTGCTCGCCTCTGGAATGTTGCTCTTCAGCGAAGTGGACAATCCTCTCTCATGTAAGTCTTTTCGGGCCGACGGTTGTTGTACGGTAAATCGGATATTACACATGGGGATGGAAATTATGGTCCCAGGATGATGGTAGCCTCGTCACCTCTCTGCTGGTCGCCTAATACTGTTTCCTGGAAACCCCAACAGAACTCGAAGACTTAATTAACAAGTAATAAGGAGAAAGAGATAGATCTGAGGCTTAAGCTGGGGTGCTAAAAACCGGCCGAACCTTTGTTACGGTATCAATTCTAGCCCGTACACTGCCGCCTCTAGGAAGGGGTAAATATTTCTAAAGCCGTTGGATCTTTGGTGGCGAGAATGGTGCTGTTATATTCCCCTAAAGACCATCATCAAAGGCGTATTCCTTTTGAGCTGGCAAATTTCTTAGCACTGCCCAAATCTAGGATATCGTAAGCAATTTTGTAGTAAAACAAACATCGCCTTATCAGCCAAGGGCCTTATGGTGATGTATACCTCGCTTCCAACTTCCGATGACTGGGTGAAGGCTTCAGTGGGCGCCCTTCACACCCTCCGTCAATGTTGACCCGAGGTAAGAGTTTTCAGGCACAAGTGGAAAACATGGATGATCAAGCTCCCACAATCCTTGATAGATTCATGGAACGTTCGGTGACAGTTGGAGAGTATAGTCCGGGCATGACGGAAAACTGCCTATGGGAAGGAAAGTGGAGATATTTGACCGCCCTGAAAATACGCCGAGGGAGTCAAAATTGAGGTTCAGGAGCCCGAAGCGAACTGAAGAGACCCGTTGAGTTTGGGTATATAGTCTGTTGATGTCCTTCTCTTTGAAAATGGAAAAGGCCAATAACAAGAACGCCATCCTAAAGTAGCAACCCTACAAAACCATGTCACCTTTCTATTGCTCTATTGCTCCAGTGCAACTTTGCTCTATGCTCCCTCTGTTGCAATGTATATAAGGTGTTTAAATAATAGAATAGTAATTGATTAAATTGATTAAAGAGCATTCTAGAGGAGAATGCTTCTCTACATATATATAGGAGTTTGGTTAGACCTATATTAGTCACATTACGTAACACTATATTTAACACTCCTACTTGAACTAAACGACTTCTAGATGAGGTTTCTATAAGCTTTAATAAACCTTAAATCTTAATCTCGGTACTAATTACTAATCGTACTAGCTAAAATTGTACAGAATTTCTCGTAGATCTCTTTATAAAAGGATAGTCGGTATAGGCTTAAATTAGATATAAAATTCTAGTACTATACTCGGTAGTAAGTATAGTATATAATAACTTTAATCTTCGCTTCTCTTATATAGAATATCTTAGTCTTTTTAGTAGTATTTTCAAGCTCTTTCTACTCTACTTTCCTCTTCTTAAAACTCTTAGAAACTACTCCCTGTTTTAGTATATTTACATCCTTTTTGGCCGATTTTAGTCTATTTTCGTATAGTATTAGTATTAATATAGCCGAGCTAGGATTATAAAGCTAGGAATTAGTAGAAATCTCGCTAAGTAGAGCCCTAGGAGTAAGGGTATACAGGGTTGTAGCTTAAGATATAGTTCTAGTACGTAAATTAGCTTAGAACTAATACCATCTACATTTGTTTATATTAATTGTTTACATATTACTCCACATTCAGTCTACAACTCCACCAATTTCTCATACTTTCCCCTCTCCTCAGAACTTATCGACTGCGCCAACTCCAACATAGCTTCCGCAATTCCAACTAGGAGACAGTGTTCGGCCACTAGAATTTCACTCTACGGAATATACAACCTATTATCAAGGAGGCCTCGAATATTCCATGAGTCCACCATGGAATCTGGAATTCTAGAGCTCTGTTCTCCAGAATGTCACATTCCATTTTGAAAAAGGTCCGAATTATTTCACTCCGGATTGGGCCAATAGAATGCAATTGGCGCGGGCTCCAGATACCGAACCTCCTCATACGGCCACCAATGGAGTCACAGTGAGTGGTGCACTCGGGAGAGAGTTTTCCGCGAGGGTGTACTTTCACATTTCGTGATTTGATGACCCCAAGCCCATTTCCTAGCCATTTCCCATTTCCCCAGCTATTTCCCCGGAATTTTCTTGTCTACTAAGAAGCAACTGAGTACTGGACATGAAGGCCTATCAGTCATAAGGCGAATAGTCTTGGATACGTGTATAAATAATCAAATCAAGAAGCAAACAAGTGATTACCCCTCCATTCCTCCAACCAACCTTCCTTTTCTACTCGTATACCGCTCCCTGCTCGACGTCATCTGACACATTGTCATTACAGCTGTATTAATAAATACGCGCAGTAGTAAAAACAAAAGTAAACATCAACGGGTATTGACCAATGTGCTTGTCCGAAACTTGTAGCCCATAGGGACGTCGGGAGCGACTGCCCTGCCTCTTCCTAAAATCTTACCGCCACAATACTGCCGAGACTGTGGGGGAGGAAAAGCTAGAGTAACACATCAATAATCCCTTCTTCCTCGAAACGTTGCCAGGCATTTTTAAGGGTTTCTTAAGCGGTGGTAGCTACGGCGATATCGACTCTAACTAATAGAGCGTACGCTGTTATTCGAGCTTGTCATTTATTAATTAGTAAGGTGTTAAATTTGTAGACTACTATATTTATTAGATTATAAGATAATATGTCTCGATAAGATAATATATATTTACTATATATGGTTACTAAAGGTCTAAATGATTATTATCTTATAACTTTAACCAATTAGAGAGCTAAGATCTTAAATTAACAATTTTATATCGATCTTTTTATACTTATTTTAACACTACTATATACTCTAAAAGAAGTAGGATTCCTAGCTATATACTTAAAAGTATATTTAGTATTTTACACCTATAAAAAAATCGTATATAATTTTATAAAACATAAAGCTATTCCTAGTTGCCCTATATATTTACCCTACTACTATCTATCTATATCTATGACTAACCCCTAATAGCCTCTTCTTAGAATAATTTTAGGACCTATTCTACGTTCTATTCTTTCTATAAGAATATATGTAAATCGTAGACGTAGAATAGGTTTAAACAATGTAAATATTAGGTGTAGTTAGGGGTAAAATATAAAGGCCAGGAGAGGGGGCTAGAAAGCCCTACCAAAAGCTAGGTAAAAATATTTTATAAGATATTACTTTTTTTAGTATATATAGTTTATATTAGTCCCCAGATAGATTTTTCGTATATAATATATTATCTTATAATCTAATTAATATAGTAGTAGTAATCGAATTAGTAGGTTTTATATAGAAGACGATAGTAGAGGTGTTTCTAGGCGACGTTGCTTTAGTTCTAGGGTTCGATTTTTAGGGCTATTAACTATGATAGTACTAAATTTACTAGTTATCGGTGTTAATACCTTCTAGTATTATTTTAGAGTTATTATAGTTACTTAAATAGTTGTCTTTTTCCTATTTACTATCTATGTCTTCTTTCTCTATTATATAAGTTTAAGGTCTTAGTTAGAGTTTAGAATCTCCCCTCCTTTCCTCTTCCGACCCTCTGGAAAGGAGAAGGAGAACCATACTTTTGGCTAGGAGAAGGAAGGAGTAACGGGAATATTAGCTAGAAAGGAGAGGATAAGGAAAGGCTAGGTTTAGGAGAGAATGAGGAAGGAGTAGGAAGGAGTAGGTAGGAGTAGGAAGGAGAGGCTGAAATAAGGTTATATAACGTACGCGTAAAATCAGCTGTAAATGTACAAATGCGTAAAGTACCTAGGTATATAAAGTAAGGTCTATAAAGTAAGGTCACTACCTAGGTAGTACTTTTTACCCCTAATTCCACATTTAAACCTATATTTAAACCTACATTTCAGACCTACTAAACCCTAGTCTAAGGAGTACTCCTAGCCTTTTCTATCCAATACCCTAGCGAGGAAAGGAATATACTATTAATTCGGATAGGGAAAGAAAGGATAACGTACTAATTTATACAGATAGGAACGAATAGGAGTGCGAATAGGAAGAGAGGGGAGCGGAAAGGAGGGGAGATTCTATACACTAGTCTTAGTCCTTTTCTAAGTCTCATAGGGTATAAGGGGCACTAGTATAGTGTTTGTATAATATATATAAAAGACTACTATTACTAGCTAGCTATTGTAAAGAAAGATATAGTTATACTAAGATATAACTAGTACTATATAACTAGACTATTATAGATACTCTCTTACTTAAAGTCCTAGTCGATAAACTTTCTTTATATATCGAGTAGTACTATAAATTATAAAATTTCCTCTAGATATATAGTATTAGGCTCTATTCACTTAGAATGTTAGACCTTAATATACTAAGTAGACTATACCTCTTTTAGACGATAATTTGTCTCTATATTATATAGGTATGAAGGAAGCTTATAGAAGACTGAATACGAGTATTTGAATGAAGTGATAAATATTGAGTGTAAAGCTTGACTAAATCTGAGAGGGAGAACCTCTGTATATATAGCTTGGTGCGCCTGCCCTAGTTATTCCAAGGTAGGCACTCAGGCACACATGTGGTGGAGCGCACCACGTGACTTGCCAAGAGGGCGCCTCACGTGACAATAGGTCTAATCTACTTAATCTATATATTATTAAGCGATAATATTGTCTAAAATAGGTATAGTACTACTCTATTCTTATACGAAGTTTATACTCGTTGTAAAGGGTGAATAGTCTACTTATATAGAACACCTACTACTCAGTTTCACAAGTGTAGTATTCGAATCACACTCTTAGACCACTAGTAAGTAGATATATATAGAAAGTACTACTAGAGTAACCTATAGTATATAAGTGAGTCTATACTCCTACCAAGTTATTTTCTATATGCTGTCTTTTTTACGTTTATCTAATTAGCTAGATTAGCTTTTCTAGCAGCCTAGAAGCCCTTAGTTCTACTAAGCTAAAATCTTTAGAGTACCTACTTTCTTAATAGATTAAGCGTAGATCTTTAGAGAAACGGGCTAATAGAGCTTCGAGATCTTTAGAATTAGAAGACTAGGGCCAAGAATAGACGGCTCCTACAAGCTCTATAGCCCCTATAGCCCCTTGTACCTATATCTACTTACTAGTAGTCAAAGAGTATAATTCAAATACTATACTTACGAAATCAAGTACTATATTAGAATTAATAGCGGTAAAAAATATCGTAAAAATACGAAATAAATTTGAGCTAGCTCTTTAGAAGCTAATTAATCTTATAGTCAATACTTATACCTAATATTCAGATGCGTTGTTATAGTACACAGTATAAAATAAGATAGGATACTCGTAGCGAGCGAGTCTTAGCGAATGTTAAGGACGAAAACAACCTTAAACAACCTCTTGAGGTTGTTTTCACTTTTACCACTAAAGCGATATTAAGCCTTAATATTAAGTGGTTCAAATAAGTGATCGACAGGATATTGAGCCACCATATCGTTGTTCTGTTCACTTAGAGTAGAGACTAATTTAAAGGCGCCGGAACACGCTCTTAATCAAGAATAGTGCTTATTTACGACCCACGCACACCTTAAATCAGCCTTAATTAGAGGAGTTTAGTTAGACCCACATTGGTCACATCACTTGACACTATGTTCAACACCCTCCACTTGACTTAAAGAGTCCGCGTCACCACGCTGAACATCAGGAGCTCTTTAGTTGAAACAGACATTCTGAAAATTCGATAACGAAGGGAGAAAAAAAGGTAAGATAAATACGCATGTATGATACAGCTTTGCTCATATAATTCAGATCAAGATGGCTTATTGGTCGGGGGATTGGAAGTGCTGCCATTGCCGCCGCGTGGTCGATCACACCACATGTACAACCCTATGCCCACATTGTGAACACGTGCAATGCATAGATTGTTCACCCGTTTGAGAGAAGCGCCATCCGAATGAAGAGCGCTTGCATCGTCCTAGACGCAAATATAAGGGACGGTAGTAACGCCACACATTGGTGGGGAGAGCAATTCAGTTGGCTATGGGAAACGCTTCCCTGGCTATAGCACTTGGAAAACTGAAAGCTGTCCCGCTCCGTACTCCAGCCATGGAGCAAACTTCTGCTATCATTCATATCGAACTTGTACTCTGATAGTTCTGTGGGGTGTGGAGCGGTGTTGGGTCATGGAGGAGGATGGGTTTCTTTTCATTTCGCTTCGTCTTTTCGCCCGTTCTTTTTTGTTTTCGTTACTTTTAAGTCTTCCTTTTCGGGTCATTTGCATTCCTACCTTCATTCCTTTTCTTCTCTCAGAATCGCATAGACATAGATGCAGTCTGGATGTCTAATTTTCTTTCCACATGACGGTTGTTGGTTGGAGTATCAAGGGGGTGGATTTTCCTCATTCATGTGTGTTTTCTCGCTTTTAGACTTTCGCTTCAGCTCAATCATATTACGTCCAATCCCCTATATCCACAGTAGCACACTTGTACACTGAGGTCGTAATAAAATCTCCACCACCTTCTCTGTGCCACCGGAGGTTCGAATCGAATTGAAAATTCATAACAGAATGAGTATTCGTAATTCTGGTTCGAGATCAAGTTCACGAAAGGCAAGTCGCGGCTACATTCGTACAAGCACCGCCTACAAGCTGCCAGGGGGTTTGATGAATACCTAAGCACGATGTCAGCAGCATTCTTATTTGACACGTAAGCAACTTTGACAGAAGGATGCGAATTATAATCAGGGCAATTGGTGTTGGGTAGTCTCATGGCCTGGTCTCCCAGGCTCTGAAGTAGCAAATACTTTAGTTGCAAAACATCATGTAAATCTCGCATGCTTAGTAGCCAAAAGAAAAATGGTTCCACACACCTTGATGATCCATTACGGTCCGGCTTCAACTCGCCCCAATGTTGTTGTGGAAGTCGACTTGCTAGACAGCGTGGCTCCAAGTGTCCATATGCCATTCCACTCGCTGCTACCGATAGCAGCTTATGGCTATTGACCTTGAAAGCTAAACACTGCCAGCCAGACCAAAGAGTATCCTATCCCCAGCCTCGTATGCCTGACGACGTTACTCGTTTGGTTTGCGTGTAAGAGGATCGAAGCTCGGAACTGGAAGTAGCGATGTTTCTCCCTTCCCATGATCTTTCATCTGTTTCATCTTGTCCCCTACACATGCGCTACTCCTAAGAGGACACGCAGCAAGTTGCAAGTTGCAGACAGACCGAGTCTCCCATTTCCTAAAGGTATAGATTCTCGAGTTGTCAGCAGGCAGCGGTGTTCAAGGCTTCGATGGCAGAAACTGCTGTAGCACGATCAACGCCATGTGGATAACGTGCACATGACGAGAAGTGTAAACCGGGCACTGTGTGTAAGGTCTTTCGGTGTTGCTCGTGCTGATACAATAGTTCAAATAAAAAGTTGTTGAAGACATGGAAAGAAAGTCGCAGCGAGGACTTATTGTTCTCAGCTACCTAAGCTCCTACCTAGTAACACTATGGTCGGTTAGGGGTCCGGGCCAAGCTTCCCCCTGGCCTGATCCTTTCGGGCCATAACTGGGATCCATACTCTTCGTAATCTTCATTGCGGAAGTTTGCTAGCGTACTTTTTGAACTCCAATACACCAGTGTTTTTCGGGGCTCAAGGGTGCAAGGATCACCCTATATTATGGTTAGGAGCAGGTACTGGACCTCTCGGATCTCGAATAATAACCTTGATAGCAAGGTTGGTTGCAGAATTGTCCTCCCTCCACGGTTTCACGGCAGATGTGTAAAACCTAAGCCTAGCCAGGTAGCAAAGAGGGCTAACTAACTACAATACAGGACACCTAAAGTGAACTACACCAAAAAATAAATTTCTACACTTAGTTAGAAAACCTTTTAGATTAGCGATATAAACTTGTTTTTTAATAGCGGAATAGAGTAATTAGATTAAAAGAATGAGAATATACTTACTAGAATTATTATATAAGTCTTAGTTAAGGTATATTGTAAGGGGGCTAAAAACTTTAAGGAAAAGATTTAGCCGCTGTCTCCCTATTAAATAACAGGGCCTAATTTTTAGTATAGTTTACTAGATATACCCCTACTATAGATAGGTCTAGTAGGGGTATTAATAAGTATACACCCCACTTTACGTGTACTTTGCGTGTACCTAGGAACCTAAGTACTAAGTAGTAGTAGTACTAATAATCTAACTTATTTAAACTATAATAATAGAGATTTTATAAGACTTAGATAATTGACTAATTAGACTATTTAGAAACGACTACACTTACTAGAATCTTTATATAAATCTTAGTTAAGTGGTTATTATTACGACGAGGGATAAGTGAATAGTAGAGGATATAGTAAATAGGTTCTAGATGTGGTAAAGGATAAGTGAATAGGTTCTAGATGTGGCGTAGTTTAGGAGGCATCACGTGATCAGCCCTGACGAGCTAACGGAGCCCTAGCGACGCCACTAAATAACCTAGTATATAATCAAGTAGCTAGTCCTTCTAAATCCTATTATCTATTATTTAACAAATAACCTAGGACCTAATAGTCTTTTGTACTAACACTAATTAGTAAGCGCGTATAGATTACAGACTGTATTTCGAGTAGATACTTATAATATAAGTTACGAGGTATATAAATAGAGATACTAGTTTTTAAACGAGTACATTTACCTAGCTACTAAACAGTATTAAGAAGGACTAGCAAGTTATCTTGTACCCGAAGAGTACTACTATAGAACGCGAAACTAGTAAGTTGCCTAGTAGAGTGTAACTACGAGGTTTCTAGTAATTTGTCTAGGAACTAGAAGGATCCTAAGTTATAGAGACTTTAAAACATAGAATTAAGCCTATTTACCTACTAATTTCCTATTTAGGAACGATAATACTATAATATCGACATTATAGCTACTACAATTTAGGATAATATCGACCTTGTTAAACAATGTACTAAATACGAACAGTCGGATAACGACGACGAGATTTTATAGTTAACATTCTAAGAAGACTTTAAGGGCTTTACTCCCTAGCGCTTCAAGGATATTGGACAAAACACTACTACTAAGCTACGACGATCACTTATAGACGGCGGCGTATATATAGAAACAGACTATAAAGTAATAAAGCTGTACGATTTACTTATAGCTACTTTGACATATAGTTCACTACTATAGTAGCCGATAGTTAATACGTTTAATTATAAGATAGGTCGAGGCGATAACTATAGATCTGAAACCGTTAAGAATCTTAAAAAGGTATACGACGACAACCTAAATATAGTTAGAGTAACTAATCGACAAACAACACTGATATAAGCTAGCAATAGCGGAAACAATAGTAGTGATAGTAGAGGAAGTAGTAATATAAACAACACCGGATTTTAAGGAACTAAAGTAATAACAAAACCCTCTAAATTAGTACTTCTAGTTATCGACCGATTAGTAAAACCACTATCACAATATATACAATAACTTAGTAACGTTGTAAAGTTATATATAGAAGATATAAAATACGACGGCATAGGTAGCTTTAACGTTAAACTTTACGAATTTATCGAAGTATATATACGATTAGGTATACCTGAGTCTGAACACTATTTAGTCTTTCTAATTATACTAAAGGGATTAGCCTTAGGCTTCTATTCTTTAAATATTAGAGGAAATAACTATATATATAACGAGGGAGTTAAATTAATATTAGGTAGATTTAAGAGCCAAAACAAGTAACAACACAATATAGTAGAATAGGAGGCTATATCTCTTAAGTCTATTTAAGCCGAGAACCCTAATAAGAAGGAATCTAGATGCCTTAAACTGTTGTTTAACAAATTAGCAGTCCTCTAGCACACTCTACACCTAGACTTTCGATCTAACAACTTTATAGCTTAGAAGCTTATACAAGTCTTAAGTAGACATCTAGCGCTTGTAGCTACATATAGTAATGCTCCTAAACGACTTCTAGACTTCTAAAACAAGCTTAGTAGTAACTTAATTGTATAGGAATCGTTAAGTAAGAATCTAGCTACATTCTAAGGCCCCGGAAACTTACTTGTTCCTTACTAATACATAAACTAAGTTTAAGACTATTAAGCTTACGACTATCAAGTTCAAGGTCATTAGGAACACAATTATAGTTACTATTAAGTTTAGAACTTAGGCTACGGTTATAGCGATATATATTCGTAGGATTATTAGTTCTTTACTAACCCTCAATAATTTAATAACGATAACTGTGACACCAATATAGTGTAAGTATGTGAGTGTGTAAAAGCTTACATTGTAATCTATCTACTGAACTGAATGATATGGCTGTGCCAAGCCCTTGGCAAGCCCCGTGACTGAATGTCACGTGACTAGGTTGTCACAGATGCCCCCTTCGATAATGTCCTCGTCCCGAGTCCCGAGGGTATATGGTTAAACCGGGTTCCCCTTTGTGATCTAACCTACTTCTACTAGGTAATCTAAGTCTAACCTACTTCTACCGAGTAATCTAAGTGATCTAATACCTTTTATCTATCCGATCTATTGTCGCTCACTTATATGCCTTAGATTACTTATATCCTTTGTCTTTCCTAAGTCGCTATTGCTCTTCCCCCCTACTTCTACGTCCTTTGTCCCGAAGGGTTATACCGCTTATACTATTTTGTCGATAGCTATAGCTGCTCTAGTAAAGTGTAGGTTATTAGGGTTAGATTTTCTACGTTGTAACACCGCTAACCGTCGATGTAACTTATCTATATTGTTGAACTACAGCTTCTTGTCCTTTTCTACTATATCTCTTAGTTCTCCGATCACCTTTTTTATATCTCCCCTCGCTTACTCGACTTCTCTCCCCTAGTTAACCTTATAGGGTAACCCTACTCCTTCTAGTATCTTAATAAATACTGTACTAGTTAACTTTATTAGCGTTACGGCTGATGTACAGCCCTTAATACGCGCTAAGTACGTTTAGATCTATCTCGCTTATAGGGCTTCGGCCAGTTCTTTATTATCCTATTAGAGCCTTTCGATCTCGCCTCGGAGTCGGTCCTGTTCTATCCGAGATGCTGTCAATTCCGCTGTTAGGACAGCCAGCGTTAGTTGTCTTAGTTTAAACGTAAAGCTGTTCGACGCTAAGATATTATTAAGTTTATTACCGTAGACAAATCCTTCTAGATTTAGATTATTGTTATATAGAGTAACACCTACGTTACGTATAGCTATATTAAACCTTTAGTCTAACAAATTACTTCTATGTTTGTTAAATAGACTGCCGTCCTTGCTATTACGTAGTAAAGTTACTCTCTCGAAGTCGTTTCTGTCTATACGGAGGTTATATGATTCTCCCTACATCTATACGTATAGCTTATATGCTTCGGCTGCTCCCGTGTCTGTAGTAGGTGTAGTTATAGTGTTTAGACGGCTTAAACTCTCCCCTTCTGTTCCTGTAGTTGTTGTAGTTATAGTCTTTAGGTGGTTTAAGCTACCTGCTTCTATACCTGTAGTTGTTGTAGTTGTGGTGTTTAGACGGTTCGAGCCACCTACTTTAGGATCGGGCAAAGTTTTTACTCTTTTTTAGTAGTCTAGTGTCTAATTTTTCCGTCTATACAACGTCCCCTTCTTTATACTTCGCCGGTTCTTTATATAGTAACGTCTCGGACTAGCGCTAGTAGTCTCCTTTTTGCTGGCCTAATCTGGCCTGCCTGCTTTTAGCTGCTAGGTCTAACTATATCTTCTTTAGAAATCCCCTTAACTAGAGCCCTTCTCGGGTATGGTATACTACCTAAGGGGGACATCCTACAGCTAGCGCTAGGTCGTGTTTTTAGTATTATAGGTTTAGCTCGTTCCTATAGATAAGTAGTTTCGTTGTCTTATAGTTTCCTATAATTACTCTATCTACGTTTACGTAACTTATTTTAACGCTTTAGCCCGTAAAATAGATCCTTCTTACTTTTTTATATAAGCCTATTTCGGCCTATAAGATCGCCCTATCGACTATTATCGCTATATTTCTAATCTTTCGACGGTCCTTAATAATATTACCCGCCGTGTTAAATGTACTCGGCTATAATTAACCCTATAGCAGGGTAGAAATTCCTCTATATAACAGTACTACTACTGTCGCTAAATCCGACAGATATATATATAGAGGTAACCTATTTAATCCGCGTACGTCGACCCTATTATCTAGGCTTAAATTTAGTAGTAGAGGTAGGTCGTATACTATAAATCCCTAGTATACTAGGTTAGACGGAATTCTATCTGGGTATATTAATACGTCCGTCGGCTTCTATTGTTGTTAGTCACTAAACTATTAGTAGGCCTATAAGTCCTTACGCTAATCACTGTTCTAGCTAATCAACTAGGCCTTTGTCTACCTCGGGCTGTTTAAGTTAAGTTTGTATACGAATTCTAGGCCACTTAATACGCTTATATTTATACCTTAAGGGTACGATAGGATGGTACTACTTTTACTTAGACTACCTTATATAGCTATATTTATTAAAGATTTATTATAAGTCTCTGTTCGTAGTCTAATAAATTTTTAGATCTTTCTATCTAATCTAAGGAAATATTAGATTAGCTCTATACTATAAAAGCCTCGAAAGTTATTGTTTTATCAAAGTTGTAGAAGATAAAGCTAGAGCGAAGACCGTAGCTAAATACTATTGTTACGCTCTAGAAAGTAAACCCCTAGTAGTCCTTTACTAAAATTGTAGTCGTAAAAGTAATTAGTAGCTGTGTTATAGTAGTAAACTAAATTATAAAGCCAATATTATAGAAAGAATATAGTAAGTATACTTACCTCTGTCTTTTAGTCTAAAGGCCTCTTATAATAGTAGCCTTTACTTTCGCGGGTAACCCCGCTTCGTCTAATCTAAGGTTAGGTTTATAACGGCGCTATATTACTCATTTGTCTTTTCCTCTACCTCGAAATCGTATAGCAATTACTACGCGTAGCTTAATCCCTTTTTTCTAATCTACTCGTCCTCCTCGGGGCTATACCCCTTCTATTTTACTAAGAACTTCTCCTATCCTATTAGTATAACTCGCTTTTTTAGGATTCTTTTAATCTCCTACTTAAGATCTTGACCTACTATAATTACGTCTGGCTTTACTAGGCTTAGCCGGTTATATAGATCGTCGCCTCTTAGCTTTAGCTTTAAATACGCTATAGAGATAACTAAGTAAATTTTTATTAACTATAGAAGATCTAGTTTATATACTAGTCGTCTAACTCGTTCTATAATCGTAAATGGCCTAGCTCTGTATATATATAGCTTTTTGTTGTCTTTTACTACAAGTAAGTTATACCCCTTATACAGTCTTAGGAACACCTTGTCTTTTATATCGAAAAACGTACGCCGATGGTTCTTATTATACGAGTCCTTTATCCTTATTGCTGCCTCTACTAATACGTCTACTACTTCTATTCTTACCGCCGGTGTGTTTAACACTTTAAGACCTACTAATATTAAATTCACCGCTATATTTAGGGTAAAGCTATAATATAACTCATTTAGTGATTTTCTAGTTACCGAAGATCTATAGTTATTTATTATAAATTATAACTCTGGTATAGCCTCGAGCTATTTTATAAAATCTACTAGTACTTAGTAAAAATATCTTAGTATAATCTCCGCGGTCTAGTTAGTGATTTCTAACTAGCTATCTAATTATAGATAATATACTATTAAGTAAAATAACTTTATACCTATTACTTTAAATACGCCTCTCTAGAACTCTCCTACGAATTTCCTGTCCTAGTCTAAGATAATTACTTTTTAAAAGCTCTAATCTAATAGTCTCTATCTTAACACTGCCGCCTTTACCTATTCTTATACCGTCTAAGTCTCCTTTCCTAGTATAAAAGTAGCCTTCTTTAAATTCTTGTCGGTTATAGTTAACATCGTGTCCTATCCTTCTTTACTTTAGGGTAAAGCTAAGATAAAATCGATTACAATGGTGTAGAACGGAACTAGGGGGCTTAGGATCGATTAGAGAGATCCGTTTAGCTTGTGTCGCTTTATACTAAAAATCGAACAGTCTAGGTAAAATTTAAGGTAGTCTCTTAAGTTCTTTCCTAACCGGCGGATATAATATATATATAATAATATATTCTATAGTTTTACGTAACCTAAGTGTCCTACTAAGTTATATACTTATTTAAAAATGTCTTTAGTACAGTTCTATAGTATATAGAGTCGCTTAAGGAGTCTATCCGACTCTACCTAAAAGAGTAATTCGTTTTTTAGACAGTATAGTAGTTAAGCTTTATTAGATCTAAGTTTATCGTTTTTATAGATAGTATAAATTATTCTAGCCTACTTACTGTCTTATTAGTACCCTTCGATAACTTTCTTTTTAAATTCCGGCGTAATAGCCACTATTGCCTCGCTAAAGTATATATTTATATAGACTCGTCCGTCTAAACTAACAAATAACGTATCTAATTTAGCCTCCTTTTCTACGCCTATTAATTTTAGCCGAGACGTTAGTAGTCTTAATAGGGCATCGGGTACAACGTAACTCTTACCCGGGTAATAGCGTATATCTAGATTAAATCTCGATAAGTATTCTAATACTTAGACTAGCCGGAGGTTTAGCTTTTCTATAGATAGCGACGACGTAATATCTAACTTTCTAGCTAGGCCTAGGATAGCTCTATAGTCTGTGTAGATGATTATAGTTAGTATTCTTATTAATTTAATCTTATCTCTAATTTTACGAACTACCTATACTACCCTCGCTGTTTCTATCTCGGTTAGCTAGTAGTTTTACTCTACTGTCGTTAGCTTTCGAGATAAGAATATAATTAGTTCGATCCTCCGTCTCTTATAAACTAATCTATTTAGGAGCTTTTCTCCCTTCTCTTAGACGTAGTATACTATTATACTAATTCTATACTAGAGCGTCTAGAAACTCGACAGTCGGATATGATTAATATACCGCGTATAAAGCTTAGTTCCATAAAGCAGCACTCGATACTTTAACTAAAGGAAAAGTTAAGATATTAGGTGTAGGAAAAGGCTATCTTACAAGAATCGGAACCGTCACTGTCGAATTACCTATCGGCACTATCTAATTCTACGTTATACAAGCAGATTTACTATTCCTACTCTACTTATAGGATATAGATAAACTTTAAGTATTCGTACAAACAATCGACAATATACTTATTTAGAAGCTCCTATACGGTATACGTCAAGTCCTAATTACCCGCCGAAATAGTTACCCTTAGATAACCTAGGGAAAGACGTAAGAATTATATCTTTAAGACAATGACCTAGCTATAAATAGTAGAGCACAAGTCCTTATAGAGAATAATATACGTCGACTACACCGTCGATTTAGACACCTATTAGTCTGTAAACTCTACGATCTGCTTTCGGCGGTAGGTTGCGACAATATCGACGTATCGTTCTTTAAAAAGCTCTATAAATTTTATGACCACTGTTAACGCTTTAGAGCCTCGCCTAGTAGATTTAGATTTACAATTTACAAAACCGTAGAATTTAACTTTAACGTTTTAGACGATATATTCTTTATAGATAACAAGAATAAGAAAGAACTAGTTATCTATTTGATCTACGAAGCAACAACCTTTATATAAGTAGGCTAGTGTCTAAAACCTATAGACTCTTATAATACGTAATAAACAATCGAGAAATTGTAGAATCTACTTTACTATAGTGCCCTCGACTTTATAACACACGACGCCGGAAAGAACTTTACAAGTAAAGAGTTTCGTATACTAGCTCGATCCTACAGATTACAAGTTATCGAAGTCCTAGTAGAAGTACACTAGTCGATTAGTATAGTAGAACGATATCACAGACCGCTTCGACGTGCTTACTATATTCTCTTACAAGAGCTTCCTTATATTAATCGAGAATTAAGACTATAATATGTCGTAAAGATTATAAACCGAACAGCTAGTCCGAATAGCCTTATACTAGAACTACTAGTCTTCGGACGCTATTCTCGTATGTTCGAAATAGATTCACTATTAGCAGATTATTAGCAGCGAGCTAAAGCTGTATAAAAGGCGTATATAGAGCTCAGACAACTCAAGGCGAATCGTAAAGTCAACGATGCCCTTAACACCAGAAACGGCCCGACGAACATAACGTATTTAAGATATCTAGAACTACTATCCCCAGTCCTAGTATAGCGTGAAAAGAAGTACAAGAAGGTAAAAGGATAGAAGGGACTATACTTGTTCATAGGAATTAACGAGTATAAAGTTATAACTGTCGACACTAGTAAGAAGGAAAAGAAGTTTAGATTAACTTAAGTAAAGCTATATTATATCGAAACTCTAGACGAACTAACTAAACTAGAACTAATTCTAATCCCTAAAGATTAAATTCCGATTCCTAACACACGTACGCTTCGATCAGCAATACAATAAAACAGCGCTTAGCCAGTAGCTTAACCAGAAGCTGAACTAGAAACAAACAGCGCTCAGCTAGCAGTACAGTCAGAAGCTGTAGTACAGTTAGAAGCTGCTGTACCCCCTAAGCGAGGACGTGGAAGACTACGAAAAGCACAAGTTCTAGAACTAATCTAATAATAACTAGTACAGAAGCGAGGACTAGGACGACCTCGAAAGAACTTTATAGTATATGCCGAGATATTAACTACCGACACAAGCACAGAATGCTTCTTAAATATAGCACCAGACCGCGATTGCGGAGATCTATCTAAGGCCGATATTAATGAAATCTTAGGTATAGAAGTAATAAAGGTGTACGACGTTATCGACGAAGCAGAAGTACTACAAGGCACTCGGATCTTTAACAGCAAGTTTATTCGTACTAAGAAGGATATAGGAGATAAATCTAGACTTGTTATACAAGCCTAGGGAGATAGTAGAAAAGATTTAGTGTTAATACAATCACCTACAATTTAACGAATATCGCTTCGAATTATGCTAAGTATGTTTATTACGCTCTACCGAGAAAGCGAGCACGGAACAGCAACAACTCGGCTTATCCTTCGTAATATAGCACAAGCATATACCCAGTGAGGAACTCCGCTAGCACGCCCTATATATGCTCGACCACTAAAGAATCCGACTGTTCTATGGTTATAAGATTTAATCATAAAGTTTAAGATTCCGCTATACGGTATTCTAGAAGCCAGAAACCACTGGCTCGTAAGATACTTACGATATCTTAAGGAACAACTCGGCTTAACTAAATCGACATACGACCCTTGCTTATTATATACTAAATGCGATGAAGATATCGTTTTAGCTAGTCTACAAGTTAATAACACACTATATATATATAACAACGCTTTCGTCGAAAAAGAAGCTAAGGAAATTAAGAGAGCAGGCTTCTTATACAAGGAACTCGAGGAACTAACAATGGAAAAGTCGTTAAAGTTTAATAGAGCTAACATATCTATAAATCGAAACAACACTAGAAACCCTGTTTTAAAACTTAGCTAAGAAAACTAGATTAAGAACTTAGACCTTATAAAGACTTATCCTATTACAATTAAAGCCGGAAAAACAGACAACAAGTTAAAGGAATCCACACCGAAGGATCAATATACTCGTTAAAGAGCCCGTAGTGCATATATTAGCACTATCTCTTAGCCAGAAGTAGCCTTCGATTTATCGTACGCGGCACAAACTAAGGAGCCTAAACAGCACGATATCGAACTGCTAAATAAGCGAATCCAATGGCAAATAGAGAACTCCTAGCGTAGACTAAACTTTGTCAGACTAGACTATAACACTCTTAAAATCGGGGTATTTATAGATGCCGCCTTCGCAAACAATAAGGACTATTCGAGCCAAATTAGGTACGTAATAGTACTTATAGATAAGGCAGGAAAGGCCAATATTATCTACTAGAGCTCGACTAAATACAAGCGTATAACACGTAGTATCCTAGCCTCAGAGCTGTACGCTATAAGCCAAGGAGTCGACATAGGTATATCGGTAAAGACGACTATAAGTCTAATAGTAGACCACCGAGTTCCCCTTAATATCTACACCGATTCGAAGTTAATCTACGATTATATAACCAAACTCGGAACTATAAGCGAGAAGCGATTAATAATCGATATACTTACTATAAGACAATCGTACGAGGAACGCGATATCGACAGTATATAATAGATAGACGGTAAGAGTAATCTAGCTAACGCTATAACTAAGGGGACTAAAGTCAATAGAGCGTTGAAGGACCTAATCGATACTAATTATATCGAGATTAAGAAGAATAGATAGGTAGAAAGAGATTGACTATTCACTTTTAAAGTATACCCAGTGTTATAACGTAGGATAAGTGAATAGTAAAGGATATAGTAAATAGGTTCTAGATGTGGCGTATATAGAATAAGGATAAGTGAATAGGATCTTAATATGGCGTAGTTTAAGAGGCATCACGTGATCAGCCCTGACGAGCTAACGGAGCCCTAGCGACGCCACCAAATAACCTAGTATATAATCAAGTACCTAGTCCTTCTAAATCCTATCATCTATTATTCAACCAACAACCTAGGACCTAATAGTCTTTTATACCAACAGTTATAAGAAAAGTAGAGTAGGATTAAAATTTTTAGCCGTACGCTAAGAATTATAACTGTAAGCCCTACAATTTATATAAATTTATTAAATTAAAGCTAATAAGTTTATTTTATTTAGCTAATTAAGGCGTATCTTTCTATCTATCAAAATAATTATTAAGTATTATTATAGTTATAGTATTATAGTAAAAGTGTGATTCTAGGTTTTAGTGTGGTTTACTTCTAGTATCTTATGTCTAGTAAACGCCTAAGTATAATAGAGCGCGGCGCTTAGCTCTAGAAAACCACTACTATACTAATTTATACTATATAGATTGTCGGATTCAAGTAAATAGCTATAAATTAAATAACTGAAAATAAGGCTATTCCTAGTATAGCCCTCCCCCCTATCTTATAGCTCGCTTAGCCATAGAAACAATTATCCCCTCTACACTTAATAACTTCTTCTGCCTTGTCTAGTACTTTATAAATATAATAATCAATTATCTCTTATAATATTGTATTCCATTCCTTAATCCAAGCCGCCTACAGCTCTTTCTTATTCTTAGGTAGTACTTCTCGCTCTCTAAGCTTCTTCCTTATATAATGCCAGTAGTACTTAATTAGATTTAGATCAGGGGATTACGCTAGCTTTAGCCACCTTCGAACAGAGTAATACTTTAAAGTAGAACGAGTACCCTAGTGGTTATAAGGGTGGGCGTTGTCTATAGCTAGGTATATTAGCTTCTTTTTAACCTTATTTATATCCTTTATATAGGGAATTAAGTCCTACTTAATATACCCCTCTATTAGACCGTAATAGTCTACCCCCCCCTTACTCCTATCCCTTGCTTAAACTCGTTGACCCTTTTATAAACCCTGAACGTAGCTCGCTTACCCCCTAGTCTCCTTCCCCTTTTAGCCTAAATGCGCACTTTCTCAGCCTCCTATATAGCGAACCGGCGCCGTAATTCAGCCTCGAATAGCTTATTCCGCTTAGCTAAGTCCTACGTAGCTGCCTTAACTTCTATGACTGTCTTGGTATTATAGATACGATAGGGGCCTAGAGGTCGGTAGAGCGTAATTGTACTAAAGAACTACCCGTCCAAATACCCCTTTATAGTCTCTGTCTTTACGTCGGGGTAGTTCTCTTCGCCGTCCTTATACTAACACTTATTAGATCCTTCTAAGTTAAGACGTATAGAAGTAGCGTCTATAAAGACTAACTTATCGAGGTCGTAAGTAAGTAATTAGTACGCTTCTTCTACTCGCTAATCTATTAGCTCGTCGGTTAATTTCGGCTTAAACGCACTCTACTTAAAGGAGTAATAAGCGTTGTATATTACTTATATAAACGACGATTCAGATAGGTTCTTACGCTAGTCGGAATAGCTATATTTGTTTAGTAAAATTAGGTGTTTTCTAATGCTCTACTTTCTACTCTCTTAGCTCGCCGTTACTTAACCGATTATTCGCTTACGTAGGTAGTCGGTAAGCTTGTAGTTAGGGGGGATCTAGGTCGGTTTCTATTTATATACGCCGAGTCTAAAGGAGCTCGTCTACCCCTACTTCGAGTCTACTCGGCGTTCTCGTGCGCTCGTTGTCTAATTCGCTGTGTAGTAAAGGCTTTTATAGGTACTTCTATAATACTAGGGATAAGATAGGCGTACTTACGTTTAATAGCCTTAGACGATAGATCTGAGCAAACTATTATAATACGCTGTAGTAGGGGCACTCTCTTCTATCGGTCTTTTGCTTAGGAGGCTCCCGGCGTTTAGATTTACGGTGCTTACGGGGTATATTTTAATATAGTTATTTAATAATATTTTAAAGAAAAGGACATAAATTCGCTTAATTTAGTGGTAGAATAAGGACAGATAATGCTAGTGCACAGACCCGCCAGAGGTAAGACACATCCCTAAGTGGGTGTCCTATACTTGAGTATTGTAGTACGCTCGTGATGACCAGGTGTAGCCTAGTACTTGGGTACTGTGTACCAGGTAGGTACTGTACATGCAGAACAGGATGCAGGGGCATTACCCAATGGTTTCCAGTAATAACATCACAGCTCAAACATTTCGTCATCTACTTTTGTGTAACACTACATATCATATATACTGTGCGGCAAATTTTGCTCACCTGAATCGCTTAGCGACTTGGATAATTACCAGAAATGTCTATAATAAGATTTCTTATTCAGTAGTGAACTTATGAACACCCAATTTCCGCCAGCCCATCCATTATTATTTATTATCCTGCGCCAAACACAACCACAACCCAAGGCCATACCCAGAACCTATGTACAAAGAAAGAATTATGAACTTGTTCCAGCCAACATTTACACAAGACCCGTCTACACCGGGTATTCATCATATAGCGATCTCAATGTCGCACCTCCCCATTCATAGTCCCAAGCTGAATATCCTGCTGGGTATTATCTATCTCTGAAGTCTGTTCTAGTGAAGTCAAGACGTTCGCATTGTGAGATTCGGGTTCCCTAAGCCCGTACTTATCTCGAAGCTGATGTACAGCGCTCCCAAGAGGAAACTGACTTTCGGGGTTCTCGTGAATAGCACAAGGACTTGCCGTAGGTAAAAACCAATCCAAAACACTGTTTCCCATCACAGTTTTGAAATTGGCAATGTAGCTACCCAAATCCCAAGGATTTTCGCCCTCGCCGGTCGTTAAAATTGCGAAGGTTCTACTCGCCATACCGTCTCTGTGTGTTTGTGCCGGTACGGGAAAAGAGTTGTTGTGAAGCTGTGCCGCTGAGGCGGCTATACGTGAGGAGTCGGGTATATTGCTGGGCATAGAAACTGCCGCGTCCGAGGGAATTGTAGAAGCTGGTTGAAATTGACTCGAGGCGTTGCATCCCTGCCCAGAAGCGGGCTCCGGTAGATTAGGAGAGATTTCGTTTTGGCCCAAACCATTGGGAGTTGGCTTCCTGACCATAAGCGACATTTGGTAGTCATCGAGTGGATAGGTGACTTCGCGGTATGAGCCCCGAGTTTGGCATTGACTTGGCTTCTTGATGGCGAAGACATGGACCTTGTAACTTGAAGAAAGTCTCTCAATTGCTGTCAGGTTCTTACTTGCAAGATCCATTGAATTAACTGTCAGACTCCCTGTGAACAGCATAAAGAACCCAGCACTATGGAAAAACTGCGTTAGAACGGTCCTGGATGGGGAAGTAGTGACTACCTACAGAGCGGTGATTGCCACGAATTGTCTGTTGAGACTTTCGACCTAGGATGCAAATCAGTAACTATTCAATTGAAGCCGTGAATACTTGATTAGAAGGGTGTTATTACGGGTGAAGCTATCTGGCGAGATACGTAAAATGACATGATTACGAGAAGATGGAGGCAGTACAAAGCCGTCCAGAATGTATACTGGATGAAAAATTTGAAGTTGTTTTCGCCGATAGGGCCCCCCACCCTAAATCGAATTCGTTAGGAAAGGTTTTATCAAAAAAGGTAATTGATCGAGGTGGGGTAACATACCAAGGACAAAAGTGATCCATCTTTTTGATACAGCGTCCCGAGGCGCTATCGTGGTGGGCTCTATCAGGTTTCCACTGATTAAAAAGAATTAGCAATCCTGGTCCTATTCTTCTTATGCTCGCGGAAGAGTATAGAACTTGTCCCCATACATTTTTGCACTGTACACACCAAATGGGCCGACCATCGCCTTCGCTCACAAAAACATCCTTTGTATAAAATAACTCGAGACCTGGCGAGTTTGGATCGTCTTTGCCCCCTTGGTCCGCATTTTGATATTCGCCTGCTCCTAACCCATCTTCCTCCGACTGGCTGTTGCCCTTGTCCTTCGCATATTCTCTTTCGCGGATAGCAGCGGGACCGAGCGACACATATGGAGGGTCGAAGGTAGTTATCATAAACAATCGTAGCCACGAAGCGGCCATTAATAGGAATAGAATGAAGTATATGACAAGGATTGAAATAGCGCTCCCGTTTGCGCCATGGTCGCGAAGCAAATAATCCACTAGCAGAAGGTCAGTAGGTTCTCTTCTCAGAATCCAGTATGCCAACTTACCACAAAGCAGTCCGACGGTCACGTAGGTAGTGTAGACAACCACTCCAAAGAGTATCAGGGGAATGATTCTTGCGGTCCAGACATTGATAATCTGCTCCCGCTTGCGCCGATCTTTCATTGCAGCGATGCCATGGAGGTGTAGTACGAATATATCACCTGGTGGAATGAATAGATTAGTATCGACTCGGGTGAATGCTGTGGATTGCGCGATACTGGCACATATTAATTGGACGTGTCGTGTCGAAAACTCGCGAAACTGTTGTTATCAATGACGGAGCTGATCCAAACTCTGAAAATGCGATGATAAAAATAGCAACAGCCAATTAAAACCCATGTTTTTTGGCTTCGGTTGCTGACAAATCAACTTCAAGACTTTTCATGATCGGCGGACCCGCACTCCACTTGAACCTTAAGTTACGCAACTCCACTGCCTCCTATCGTTGGCAACGCACAAAGTTATTCGCTATATCTTCATTCTCATTCGGCTCTCGTCATGTAATGAATGTTGTAGACACAATGGAAATTTATTTTCTACCATCCTTCGCTTTATAGGCTAAGCCACAGCTCTCGGGGAGAATGAACTGATTTTCTATGTAAATCCAATTGAAACACATGAGATTTATAACTGAGATATTCTCTCAATTTCCAAAGGTCAGAATGGTCATTTCACTTGCATTGATTATACATATGAAATCCCCTTTCTAAGCGAACCCAGACGCTAAACATGACCTCTCAGTCGTACAATTGAATATATACAGTCTAAAGTGGTTGTAAGCTTTCAATTGTCAAGCCCAACAGGCTTCGTTACTGCCATATGCTTTCTGTTAGGACCCTTTTTTATTTTCGCTGGCAGATTTTATGTCCCCGCAACTCTTTTTGCACGCAGAGAGAGATCTAATTATCGTTCTACTTCACTTTAGTGAAAGCTCCCATACGAAAGTTCTGGCATCATTAATGGAGAAAGTCAATACAAGGAAACCTAATATCATTTGATTGGGTTTTGCAGAAGATGTAGTACCTTGACGTTTTATCAAGTATACAATCTTACAACTTACAAGCGTTTTTTGGTGTGCAAACGCAAACAATCAAACTTCTTCCATCCTGTTAATATCCCACCCTGACAATCTTTATTTAACTCAATTGTTAGAGTTATTCTATATATGTAGAATAATTTTAAAAGAATGTTAATCAGCTGACATATGGATCCACTTTTACCCTGCAGGTCTAATCACGCCCTCACTTGAATCAGGTTCACGTGGATTGGTCAGCAATGGAGTACTTCTTCTGTACACCATTTTTCTCCTGATTTGTTTCCCCCTTTGCAAACGCCAAGAGAGCGTAAAAAAATCTGATCAACAGCCAAAAGATTCATCCCTTTTCAACAACCCAACATCCCCACTGACATAGGAGCTTATTAACGGCAAAAAATAAATTCTTGCGTTCGCCGGGAATCGAACCCGGGGCCAATGCAATTAGATCTCTCGAGTTGACTCGTGAAATTGGCAAGCATCGATTTTACCACTAAACCACAAACGCAATGATTGGGGATACCTATTCTTCTTCATAATTAGATTTTGGAATAGCTCGCTGCTTTGACATATAGGAACCTGCACAGGGCTGCAGGCCCACTGTGTAATTTCGCCGCTTTTGTTTTCTCGCCCCAAAGATCAAGAACTTGGAAAAATGCAAAATATCGCCGCTTTTGTTTTCTCACCCCAAAGATCAAGAACTCGGAAAAGTGCTAAATGACGCTGCTATAAGCCTAACAGGGCTTCGGTTCTCGTTTCTCGATGTCTATACTAGTAACATCTTTGATGTGTAGCGTCGGAAAGTCGCTTCTTCCTTCCTACAGCTCCCTTCCTTTCTATATAATAGCTATACTACGTTCTACTAGTCGTTATAGTTCTTGCTCGCGAGATCTTTATTCCTTGGCATACGCGCTCTAGGCCGCCTATATAAACTCGAGCTCTTCTATTAAAGCGAGTACTATTAAATCAATTACTTCTTTTTTATACTAATAAACTTCTTATATAGTTATTTATTACTCTAGCGTATAGCTATATTAGAAGCCGTTATCTTCGCGTAAGCTATTTTTTTAACGTTGCTATAAACTCTCTCTAATAGTATAGAAAAAGAGAATTATACTTTCTATTCCTTCTAGAGTATATATACCTAGCTCTAGACGTATACGTAGGTAGATATAATAACTAGGTCGTTTTAAGGCTTAAATGGTTGGAATATAGGTTTATATAGATCTAGGAACCTTATACTATAACACGTAAAAACGCGACAATAAAGATATAAGAGATATTCTCTAACCGCTATACTTTATAGTATAATAAATTATATAGTAACGCGTATAAATATATAGAGAAATCCCTAAATATTCTATAGAAATTATTACTTTATTCTTCCCTTATAAAATCGTCCTTATCTTACTATATTCTTACTATACGCTACTTAAGTATACTACTAGGCTCGCTATTAGTAGACCTTAGTACCCTGTCTATAGTACTTTGCCTCTCTACAAGGAATATAGAAAAAAGAGCCCCTAAACCAAGAACACCTTCCCTACTACTATAGCGAGCTCGAAAGAATACCTGTATATACTCCTTTGCTATTTCTTTGTACTAATCTAATATATGTAAATAGGCGGGTAGGCGGTAGTAAGGCGAAATCGTCGTGCTAAATTAGGCTAGGAAAACAAGGAGCTAGTGTTTAGTTTGTGCTATTCTACTTTACAAGGGTTGTGTTCATCTATATTATAGGCAGGTATAATATAGGAATAGCCTCACTTTTACTGTTTTAGGGGATTTAGCATTTTAAATATAATTTTCAATACTAGTTCTTAGTTCCTAGCGTACTCGTATTTGTAATTAGTATTAGTAGTACGTACGTACGCGTAAAGTACTAGAAAATTAGACTCCTTAACTCTATTCTAGGTATACGTCCGGAGCTAGGTATATATACTCTAGAAGAGATATCTCTATTCTCACCTCCTAGCTAAGATACCTAATAACTCTATATATACCTATATTTGCTTCTAATATTCCCACCTTCTCGTCGTTTGATATCTAACGTATAGTAGTCATGATCAACCTTACAGAATACAACATAAAACTATAGGTAGTAATTGTTACGATAGGTGTTTACTCACGTGACAATCCAGGGTTATATATACCCTAGATTCCACGTAGTAGACACAACATTAACACAATCAACGATTATTTAGCATACCATTTTGTATGCTTGTTGTTCACCCTTTAGCACCCGATATGCCCTTACTATTATCCCTTCCAAGTTATACCAACAGTAATAGACCTCATCCAGGACGAGTCTCACGTGATTGATCTCACCCAGGTTGACGTTCACGTAGTTAATCTCACCTATAGTAATCTAAATATACTATACAAAGGTACTTTAGCTTGGTAGAGGAGGTCTGATCTGCTGTCTTTCAAATTTCGAAGTTCCGAAGAATCCAGAAAGCAGATGATCTTAGTATATTTAGGAGAATTTGCGTATCTGATCTTGATTGCCATATTTATATGTTAAGTTACTACCTCCCCTCCAAATGGGGAATCCCTCCGTAACCTTGGCAGTCAGCGTGGAGAATGATTGGCCAGGAGCCATTCGGTTTATGCTTGGCAGTATCCACGACCCTGGACTTTGTGAAGCGCGCGCATGCACATTTAGCCATATCAACGTCCCATTCTGTTTGAGCCAAATAGAAACCACAACCTCTGCCCATTATCTTGAACTGTTTGGACACTTCTTCGCATTCTTTGGTCTTGTAGATCATTCGCCTTCTATACAGGTGTCCCAAGTAGGAATTCGTTCTCCTATAGCACATTATCAGCTAACAAATGGATAGCCAGAGGCCCTCAAGCGGTAATCTTTTCATAATGATCTAAAGACTTGTAGACCGGAAAATTAGCAATGAGATCTCTAGAAGATGATTGCGAAGATCCCGCCGATTCTTCTTTTCGTGCCTCAAAAAAACCACGGCTCGACGTTGCCCAATGGGTTGCAAAGCAGTCAGACTTGGATATAGAGTCTCTCCCTGAGATGTTCAGCTCACCCTCCGAGTCGGCCAGCATGTCAAGCGCATCGTCGCAAAGTTCGTCCCTAAGGAAGGTTAGCAATCCTACTTATCGCCAAAATGTTTGCATTCCAAACAACGTATATCTCCGCAGCAAGAGTTACCAACAACCTGAAAATGTTCGCACTCTCGTTGGCCGTATACAACAGGACCGTATATCTCCTCAAAAGCCAGTCAACAGTATGGAGTTAGAAGAATATCAACTTCAAAATTCTCAGGAGGCCGCAATCGTCGACTTTTGTAAAAGGAATCAAATCTTTCTGCCACCGACATCCACCTTGGCTTTTCACGAAAGGATACATTTGTCGAAATCTCTTGTTCCATATACATGGGAGCAACATGAGGAGCTCAGCCAACCTTACATAGATGGAATATATTGTTACAAGCACGCAGCATTTCCAGAAAACCGACGTTCCCAACTACCAGAAGCTATCACTACCGGTTCCCAACTATCAACTTCAGGGTTTTTTGCATATAAAGCGAACCGAAATGGCGAGATCTGGGTGGCGACAACCCAACTACTAGGAGGTCTTTCAACGATGGTGAATAGCACAAAGCGCTTTAACAAAACGCTAGCAGATCATCAAAAAGCCAACAAGATCCCGTCGAATCTGGTTGACTGTACAGCTTTTGGCATGACTTTCGGCGCGTTCCAAGCGCAATTGCTTGTATGCTGGCCAGAAGGCGACAAGTTTGTGTGTCAAATAGTAGACACTTTTGATCTCTCACAGACCGCCAGGTTCGCAGCGTTCCGGTCTGCCGCCCGTAACATTCAGGATTGGGGGAAAGAGCGCCTGAATACTTTCAAGGCAGCTTTAGAAACACTCTACCAGGAGCCCAAAGACGAGAGGGGTTGGAATTGGGACAATGAAGAGAATGATTTTTGGCAACCAGGCGGCGATGGTATTGTGTGGAGAAAGTGGGGACGAAATTGGACATGGGACGGAACTGAGAGGAACTTTTGGAAATATAGTGAGAATGGCACAAGAGAATGGGCGGGATATGGTACAGGGTGGAAATGGGACGATGGGACGAGGCGCTATTGGATAAAGAAGGGAGAAGATGAGGTAACAGAATGGGCGTGTCACTATGATGAATCCTGGGTATGGGACAAGAAGAAGGCGGCATATTGGAGGTATACACGACAAGGCCTCCAGAAGGAATGGGCAGATGAAACGCGTTCATTTGGTTATTAACAGAATAATGCGAGAATCCCCAATAAGCCAATATGTTTAACCCCCAGATGTGAAGGTCATACACATTGGTAACCCTTTTAGTCCTGCTCCCACTACTCGAGTATGATCGTAGTAAATGAAAATAGTAAGTAGATTCTCAGAATTGGGAAATTCAAAAGTTCTAAGATCTATATACCTGTCGTCGGCTTAAAGGGGCGCCGATGTGCTAAGAAACAGGCCAATAAGATTCGGTAAAATTTTCACCAAATGTAGGGACCTCGTAAAAAGTGAAAACAAAACTGGAATTTCTTAAATTTCTCTCTACAAAAATCCCGTTTGTGGACTTTTTGCGAAGAAAAAAAAAAGACTGGCATTTCTCAAATTTCTCCCTTCAAAGATCCCGTTTATAGATGTTTCCCCCTTAAAAAACCCCCCCTTCGTGTGGTTTTACACTAAACCACAAACGCTGATATTGATTCAATTGTGCCTATTGTCTTACAGATAAAAGTCTAGCGAGATTGGTGATGTATTTTCGCTGAGGATAAACAGTGTGGGGAAGTAAAGGTGGGGTAAACCACAAACGCTTTTGCCACCCAAATCTCTAATTGCTGAGACATCCCACCTTATTATTATCGAAGTACTCGAGTAATCCTTTTTATTGCAAACAACACACGTTACATTGACGGTCGACCCAATGCTTATTTCTAGAGCTCAAGAGTGCTTATCTTGAAACCCTACGAGTGGCTAAGTCCGGCAACCAGCCACCTTCAACTTGAAGCCTCAATTTCCAGTACAACCATCGTCTGAGTAAGTATATGAATGGACGGCGAATCAACGGCCAGACGCTGCAAGTGTAGGAGCGGTCTTACTCCGTATCTTACTAAATCCATGCGTGAAATTGCACATGATTCCAAGTGGAGTTAGGTAGATAGTCATTGGTGTCGTCATAACCTTACACGTACATTATTGAAGTGGGGGATGAAGGCGAGCAACTCCGTATCCTGACCAGAATTCCGGGTGTAGATCACTACGATTTCTCTCCTTATCAATATATAATTGATATTACTGTTTTCCTTCTGCCAAGTATTTGGATGATATGCCGGATGTTGCACAATAACGTCCGCTAATAGGGTAAGGCGTATCGATGGTGGAAGCTTAGCAGCACGTCGTGCATCAGCCGTAGTACGGGGACCTTGATTTCTCAGAAAGTCCGATATCCAATTCTGTAATATCGCACCATTGTTCCTTCTTCCCTTTCTTTCTAAATGAAGAAGATTTCAGACGTTTGAGTTTCGAGAACAAATGTTATCAAACGCAATGGACGATACGGATGCTGCCGAGTTGGCTAGGCTGGGACATAAGAGCGAGCTGAAAAGGAGATTCTCTCCATTGTCAATGCTGGGTCTTGCATTTGCGATCCTCAATTCTTGGACGGCTCTATCTGCGAGCTTATCACTGGCTTTACCTAGTGGTGGTTCGACATCAGTTCTTTGGGGGCTGATCAGTGAGTCAATACATTGCTCATTGGAATTCTTCTGACTTGTCATTAGCTGCTGGGGTATGCAATCTCTGTTTAGCTGCCTCGCTTGCCGAGTTTCTGAGTGCTTATCCTACTGCTGGGGGTCAATATCATTGGGTGGCTGTCATTTCCTGGCCAAGATGGGTGCCTTTACTCAGTGTTAGTTGTTTCAATCCTCATTGCATACCACGTGCAGATTTGAGGTTCTGTCTTATATTCACTGCCATGAGACTGCCTTCTTCTCCATATCTCACTCATCTGCTAATGCCTTCATAGTGGATCACTGGCTGGATCAATGTCAGCGGTTGGATTGCCTTGGTAGCTTCCGGGGGTCTGTTAGGCAGTCAGCTCATTCTCGGGGCCATTTCGTTGTTCAACCCAAATTACGTTTCTCAAAGATGGCACCAATTCCTCATATATATTGCTTACAACCTTGTGGCTTTCCTCGTTAATGCATTTTTGACAGGTGCACTGCCACTAGTCACCAAGTCAGCTTTTATATGGTCGATCCTTGGGTTTGTCGTCATTTGCATCACTCTGCTCTCAACTGCCTCCCCAAACTATTCGTCTGCCGAATTCGTCTTCACCGAGTTTCGAAATGAAACTGGCTGGCCTGATGGAATTGCTTGGCTTCTCGGCTTACTACAAGCTGGATTAGGCTTGACGGGATTCGACGCCGTAGCTCATAGTTCGTCTCCTGTTTCTCCCTTTACTATTGAAGCTGATTGGGCTAACTCGACCTCAGTGATTGAAGAAATCCCAAATGCCGCAGTTGAAGGACCAAAGATTATGGTTGCATGTGTTGCCATTGGAATCTTCACTGGCTTCATTTTTCTCATGGTACTTCTATTTGTTGCTGGTCAGATTGATGGACCAGAAGGAGTGATTGACTCCTCCGCTGGACCACTTCTCCAAATCTTCTACAATGCTACGCAAAGCAAAGCTGGAGCAGTTTGTCTGCTCATGTAAGAACCCCTGGGCTTTTGCCTCAAGCAACTTTCACTAACAAAAATAGGTTTCCTCTAGTGTGCCTGCTTTTTGCAACGACTAGTATCATGACAACGTCAACAAGAATGACATATGCATTTTCAAGGTACGAACCCTTCAGAAGGCATCTTTTCCTTTTCCTTCTCAAAACCGCCACACCAAATCCTTCTCCAATCATTCGCATGGCCATCTTCCCCTATTCTACGCCCTGACTAACACTATTTTCCAGAGACGGCGGCCTCCCACTCTCTCGCACATTCTCGCAAATCCACCCCAGCCTCAACCTTCCTCTGAACGCCCTCTACCTCACTGTCAGTCTTGTCTTGATCTTCGGCTGCATATTTCTCGGCTCAAGCAGCGCTTTCAATGCCATCATCTCGGCTTCGGTCGTTGCCCTCGGTGTGTCATATGGGATTCCTATCGCGATAAATTGCTTGCGAGGAAGAAAGATGCTGCCCGTCTCGCGGGCTTTCAAGTTACCTGAGTGGCTTGGGTGGGGTGCGAATTTAGTAAGTGAAGTGTATTACTAGGAGAAATTGATGCTAATGAAGCCTCACAGATCGGATTGGCATATGTCATCGTCACAACAATTCTATTCCTTTTTCCACCCGAGTTACCCGTCACAGGGTCTAATATGAGTATGTGCTCTTCCTCGCACGCTCGATTAGAATCATCGCTAATGAGTGTCAGATTACTGCATCGTAGTATTCTTCATAATACTCGTCATCTCTATAATTCAATGGTTTGTCGATGGAAAGAAGAACTATACCGGTCCAAGAATTGACATTGATAATTTGCAAAATGGGGAGGTGGTAGGTGTAGAAGCGAGTCGAGAAGAGGAAAGCTCTTTGGAAGCTGGGAAGGTGGATAAGTAATTGCTAGGTTGTAGAATACAGATATGGTGTTCTTCTTCAGAATGTACAGTAGATATAGCCAGACAGTACGACATGTGCATAGAATCCCAAAGGTTTTATTTGTTGAAAATGAATTAATAGTTCGCAGATCTAACGCAACAGAATATTCTTTCCTATAGATGTATCAACAAAAGTTTGATACACATTAGAAAAAAGTCCTTCCCTCTATCCAATCACATCATTTTATTCTCTCATTCAGTCTAGTCTCACTATTGCTTCCCTGTGCTGTCTATCCCTCGCTTAAGCACAGTTCAACTTTTCGCTTCCTAATTCTGTTATTCATCCCTTTATTTCCAGTTTACAGAGAGTGGATCTCTGTCCTGGGAATTGTGTCCTTCTGTGGTGAATTGCAAGACTTCTAAGTGTTTTGGGATTTCTAAAACAGGTGAAATACGGGTTACTACTGTAGAAGAATTGCTGAGAACCGCTGGTTTAGATATGATTCTAGACTTGAATCAAGTCTTTTCTTTGATGATAGTGAAGAGCCCTAGTCGATTCACCCTAAAGATTAACTTTCATAACTTTGATGAATTGTGAAACCTGCAGCGGAGACCCACTCGTAACGGTGGCAGGCACGCGGTGGACATAAAAAGCCGGACTTTTTTGTCCGTGCGTTTTCATCGCTTATTCATCAAAATCACACATATTTTCATAGCACTTTAATGTACATATAATAAGTACCTAGGTAGCATTACAAAACACATTGAAGCTATTCCCAACCCTCTAATGGCTAGTCATCTTTCCATCGGCATCGATTACATCTTGAAGGGGGCATTTTTAATTTTTAAACTTTTTAGCTTAATTTAAATAACTGTACTCGAGTAGAAGTGTACAAAAAGTGTTGTTGTTGTAGGTGGTTTATTTACATTACTATCCTATGACGTACGAAATGAAAGAGCGATGAAAACGCACGGACAAAAAAGTCCGGCTTTTTTTGTCCACCGCGTGGCAGGGAGTGTGATCTTGATCAGTGTACGGGTGCTGAATCTGAGTCTGAGTCTCCTGTCCCAGTCCGCCACGCACTCTCTCTGAGAAATGCTATCCCAACCATATTAAGGATTCCCTCGGCAATACATGTAAGCGCAGACTTGAATTCATCTACTTCAACCCTTTCAGCAATCTCAAAGATGTAGAGGTTTTACAATATGAGTAATCAGATTAAGTGAAGGAAATTTGGAGAATCGTGGGACAAGGTTCTCGTGTGTCCTAAACAACTGTATAATTATATCTACCCATAAGTTTATTTGAGTCTAGTTAGAAAGCAGCATTAAAGTTCATGAGTCCCGAACGCATTTTAAAGAAGAAAACTATTTGACTGACCTATCCCAAAGGTCACCTATACCAAGAAGGATCGACCCGATTCTACTGTCCCGCCAAACCGCAATGATGGAGCAGGAGCGAGCCTAGCTCAGTATGGTGTATATGTATAGCTGGATCATAGGCTCTCTCATCTCGCGTGGATCTTTTACTCGTACCTCGAAATGCTGAGGGAGACTCTCTTAGGAGTTTCAAGGGACGAATGAAAAGATCGGTGTAAGACTCTTAGACTAAGATTGAAATTGGTAGGTATATAGAATCTTCTATTTGTATATATACTACTTTGAGAAAGTATAACGTAAGAGACAAGAAATTTAACATAGGTACATGAGAGAATTAAGTTACTAAGGTAATTATGGGGAAATCCAAATATTATTTTAAAGGCTCTTTGTTATACTATAAGTTTCATGAGAACTAAAAGAATTTAGTTACTAAAGTAATTATTAGAGATTGATTGCCTAAATATTCTTTCGTTCATGCCGTAGATATAACATGTCTACTCAAGTACTATTGCGTCGTTATAGACCCTCTCTAATCCTCTCTAATCTCTTGGGAACCGCCTTAATCAAACGTACTGGCTGCCAGATTATACGTGTAGGGTGTTTGTCAAAGCCTTACATCTAAGACCTGAACATTCAAACAGGTGCCAGGCCATCTAGTAGGCTATTAGTCTAAACCGAGAACAGAACCCGTAAGTTTCCATCTACTCTCCAACCTCCCAGAAACATCACCATCCTTTACTTCACTATTATATTATTAACAAACGACATTAGCTGTGTCTCCTCATATCTACTTATCATCCAATAGTCTTACAATGCCCTCCTAAACTCAAAGAAAAAGCGAAGCAGCTCTAACAATAGCAGAGCTCGTCTATCCTCACAGGCACCAGCTAGCCCTTACCCATAAGACCACCCGAGCTTTCCAACCAGTGGGCATTCATAGACCTACTACAGCCGAGAAGAAAATGTTCCAACGCCCAGCTACTCGACCTCAGCCGATCCTTCGAAATCAGCTTTCAACACTAGGATGAAGGAAAAAATGAAATTCCGCCTCCTCTTCGAGGCTGTAGAGCAAATTACAAAAATTGTCTCCAGCTAATTTCTTTAACCTGTCAACGAGAAATTTGTCTGCAGGTGTAAAGAGTTGGGGATGGCAGGGAACATTCATAATAGCTACGAGGGTAGTTATAAAGAATTTAGTACCCACTATAGTGTCCATGTGAAGGTTCAATTTCGAGTTTTACGGTGAAGAGTTTTGCACGTGATATACCCCGCCCCAGTGAATAGGGGAGGGGTATTCTGTAGATATTTAAGTAGTTCTACCGCGGGAGTTCTCTCCTTCTCTCCTTATGGACAATACAATAGTTATCCTACCCTGACAGTCAAACTCTAACGTCTACAACGCCTTATTAAATAAGGATGGTACGATTGAAGAAGTCTAGAATAAGGGCGGTGCGACGAGAGACAGAGGAAGGTCAAACTTAAGATGTTAGTAGAAACGAGCGTGACACAAATCAAGGCGACATAGACGGCCAGTAGATTATACATCGCCACATATAAATCGCAAACGAAGCCTATATTCACATCATAGAAGGCTGGAAGCATGAATGAAGAACGGAGAAAGTGAATCAAGACCATAAGCATAGCCAAAAAAAAAACAAGCAATAGAAGATAGCGAACCAATAGAATATTACTAATCTAGACGATAAAAGCTTTAAAGGATCTCAAGGATCTTAACGATTTTCTAATCTTAACACTGATCACGAGCGCCGACGCCGTGCCAGACGTGAGCCAACTCGTGACAGGATCCCCTTAATCTCAGTTTATTCCGTCTCCTCCGATTTCTGCCAGAGAGAATCGTAGGAGGCGGAATAAACTAAGATTGGGATCCCCTGTTTCTATTGGTTTAATAGGACTAGGGTGAGCTACTTCCTCTACCTCCCGCTTGATATCTTTAGTAATTTAGGAGTTGGTCTTGTGCGAGTAAGGCTTAGGAGTTCCTTTGAAGGTGGGTGTTATGTTATATGTATAAAGCACGAGTTTGGTGGAATGTGTTTACAGGAATGTAGAAAGAAATTGGTTTGAGTATAAGAAGTTATAGTGATAGTGAGCGTTTTTTAAAGGGGTTAAGAGAATTTAGTATGTTATCTATTTAATAGTTATTAGAGGTGATTGATTTAAGGATTGATTTTAAAGATTTATTTATAAAATGTATTTTTATAAGGAGTTAGAAGAATTTAATCTCCTTTGTATTTACTAGATACTGGTTATATAAGGGGTTTATTTACTAGTTCGTGTAAAATCTTTATTTTCTAAAGAGATAAGAGAATCTAGTTAGTTATTTAGTTGTTAGATATTTATTGGTAAACTAATCGTTTGAAAGTTCTCTTTAGAATGTAAATTTAGTAAAGAGTTAAGATAATTTAGTTACTTTTCTAGTCTTTAGATAAATAATACTTAAATTTTTATCTATAAATCTATACACTATCTTTATTATTCTAAAGTAATAGAGAAATAAAGTAGAATTGTGTGACAACCTAGTCACGTGTTTCTGGTATAATCCAGTCACGTGGTGCGGGTAATGGCTTGGCATTGCCATATCCTTACCCATGGTACTCCAGTAGCTAGAGAACAATATAAGTACACCTCACGGTGACCACCACAAATTATTAATTACTAGAAATATAACCTCGAAGTATTTTATTGAAGGTTTAAATATTTTCTCTATTACCTAAAAAGCTTAAGTAAATTAAATTAAAGTTAGAACTATTAGGAAAAATATTGATATCTATAGAAATAAATAATCCTAACTATTAACTATATAATTATACCCTTACTTAATTACTTAAACCTAATAAGAAAATAAAGCTAGACTAGATACCTATAGATTAAAACAAGAATATTTAATTCCCAATTTACGAAGAGAATATCTGCACCTAAACAACTTATTAACATTACCTTAAAACAGTAGATAATTTAAAACATCTACAAGAATTCACCAGTATATTAAAATCACATATAAAGTCAACAGCAAAAAAGAATCCATTAAACGCCCTAATTCTAGCAAATCCCTGGGTATAATCATTCCTCTCCTCATCATCATTCCTTCGTAACCCATAATCCTATAACTACAAATATACAAATATACAAATGTATAATACAATCCACAGAAAAAAAAAAAAAAAAAAAAAAAAAAAAAGGAGAAATTCAAGCAAGAAAATCCCTAAATCTCTGCCACTCCCGAATCTCCTCACTACTAGGACGTACTTCCACACCCTGGTAACGAATAGGATCCTGACCAGCAACACGCTCCAAGGTAAACCGCTTCATGGGAGCCTTGGGATCTAGTACCTCACAATTGGTGATTTGGTACAGACCATCGTAGCGGATGCCCAATTTGGGCGCGTATATAGAGGTTTTGTTGGCGGCTCGAAGCACGCGCAACGGGAGGGCTTTGCGGAACGTTTCTTCCATGTATTTCGTTCCTTTTGATGCGACGCCGTCCTTTCCCTTGGTGCCGCAGTACTCGATTATCTAAGGGAGTTAGTTAGTGGGTGTATTGTGGGTTGTTGTTTGGGGGGTTGGAGGTACTTACATCACCGTTATCTCGGTCTTCGTATCCTCCCCGTGCGATGCAAATTGCAAACGCACCTGCGCCGACTTGGCCTGCGATACCTGCTTCAACCTCACCTGTAAGATGGAATATTAGTATAATCATCTTGAAACTCTGAAGGGGAAAAACTAACCGTGGGCGCCATCTCGCACCGCACAACGCCGCTGGGGCCACCATTGACCGTTTACAAGGCCGTTATTTCCAAAGACATGCGAGTTTCTCTTGAAAGGATAGTCTTGTTGGATTTTGTAGAGTGCGCGAACACTCTTGCTGACAAGAACACCTCTCATGAGATGTGGGTTAAAGTCTCCGGCCATCCAGCGAGCACAGAGTGCTTGAGCATCTGCGCGGATATCAAATGGGAAAATCTCGCTTCTGGAGCCGCTGAAAATCTCAGGTAAACCATTTATTTCAAGGATCTTGGATTCCTTGATGAGATTGGCTGCGAAATCATTTGGCCCGTTTGGACCGTCTGGTGTAAGAAATGCGAAAAACTCCATCTCATGGATTCGAGTACGCAGGGTTGCAAACAATTTCTCTCTTTCCTTGGTACCATTGGCTGACAAGCTGACTTTGATAATTTCTCTTGCTACTGCAATCAACTTGATATCGCCTCTGGCCAAAGTATTCTTGGTCTCAAGGTCGCCGTACCAATCAGATCTCTTTGTGAAATCAATGATGTTTGAGGTCTCAGGAGCCGTTGCTGCACGAGATACAACTCTTCGTTTTGAGTTGTCGTCGGCAGTTGGTGATGGGGGAGTGGGTGATTCGCTCTGGGCGGTGTTATCACTGTCTATAGTAAAGAACTTTATCCTCTTAGAAAGGGGCATTTCGTTGAGACCAGGCTCAGTATCCTTAGCGAAGAGGGTGACTAATATACGTTAGTAAAATCTAATAGAAAGAAACATGCAGTACAAACCTAGGAATGTGGTAATCAAGCCACTAAACTTCAAAACCATAGTAGTAGGGCCCTTGTTGACAACTGTAGCCTTGACTCCTTTTTTCCAGTCTGGTACTCTCTTGTCTGAGACAGAGGCTGGTGTATCTGAAAACCATGTCGCTGGCAACAATGGGTGATCAATTGAGTTGAAGAATCCATTGTTTGGGATTTGATTTGGTGTGGGTGTATCTGAAGGTGAAATCAATGGAAATTCGCCCTGGTATGAAAGCAGACTGTCTGCTTGGAGATCAACATCGCGTTGTAGATCGGCAATAACCTCCTTCGCAAATTCGCCTCTTGCCTGCTGGTGTTCTTTCTCAAATAGGATTCTTTCCCAGTCCCCTGGTTGCACGAAGTCTCCAGAGTCATCTTTCAATACCTCATATATGTCCATGTCAATGTCCATGTTTTCCTCTATGATTGCCAAGAGTGTAAAAGTAGTGCACTGTAGTACAGTAGAGTTCCCTGGTTTGTGGATGTGGATGTGGATGTGGATTTGGAGGTGCAGACCGGAGTCGGAGAAAGAATTGTGGTGGTGTTGAGGGGAGACGCGATTGCAGGAATAGAACGCGACCGACCAGGGTTGTTACCAGGGCGGCTCCACCAATAAGGTCTGATAAGAAGTGGGAGGTTGTTCCAACATTAGTCCGATCAGTAAGCGGTACCCAATAAAGATTCAATTGATTGTGACATAGATAATACTAGAGTTGGAGAGTGAAGATAGGGTCTATGACATCTATTGTTCTTCTTTAAAGCTTACGTAACATCCAGGCATTGGCCACCTAACATCAAGAAGAAGATTTCTTTATCATGACTCATGGTATATTTATTCGCCACATTACTGGTTAATATCTGTTTAGATGGTACCTACCTTGTGAGTAAAAAGCCATCCAATATTTCCCCGCTCCTCTTAAGTAATAACATAATGGATATCAACCAGTTAAAGAGTCAAGTAGTACACATCTAAAAATTTGTGCTTTTAGAAAGAGTCATTATAAACCTGAGTAGCACGACTTCTATCAACTCAAGCAAAGGGGTTGGCAAAAAGCTATAAGTAATCCTATTAAGATTCATTTTTGCTAACAATTACTTGTTGGCAGATCAAAGTTTATAACAATCCACAAACGCTTTCTCAAAATTGGGCTACTCAAAATCACCAAACAACCATATCTTGGCGGTACCAGTACTCCGTATACTTCCAATTCTGTGCAACGCAACACTGTATGGGTATCACCCAATCAATTACCAAAATAAAAGCCACGAGAAAAGAACAGCTGAACCGCTTCAACACCCAAGTCTCAACCCCTAATGTCTATTCCTCTACTCCCTTCCCCATCATCAGTATGGTCATCCTATCAACATGCCGATCCTCATTGGACTTGGAAGCACCCTTAAAGTGATAGCTCGCCGCCCTTTCGACATCCTCTTGGTGTTTGGCATCAATCTCATTGCAAGAATCAAGACAATCTTCGTGAGCATCCCGCCAAATAGCCCGAAATTAGCTCTCACCTTCGCACAGTTTCGCAAACCACTTTACAAAGATCTCGGTGCCAACGAACTCCGTATACTGAGGTTCTTACCCGCTCTGACGAATGAACCCACTGAACCAGTTCGACTCTTACTTGAACATGTCTCCCTAGAACCCACCCCCGCCTACAAAGCATGGGACGAGCAAACAGATCCGAATTTCCGGCTGTGGAAGAGATATGTCGCATGGGCTCAACACATTGGAAAAACACTGATCAGGGATCGAGATGTGTTTGAGCAGTTGAAACGATTCGAGTGGGGAGATTACACCGCACTCTCTTACGCATGGGGACCTAGTGATCCTAAGCGCTATATTATTTTGAATGGACGATTTTTCCCGGTTAATCCGAATTTGGAAGCCGCACTGCGTGCATCACGAGTTCAATTTGATCCTAGGATTGGTCTATGGGTTGATGCTTTGTGTATCAATCAGGATGATCTTGAAGAACGCGGTGTTCAGGTTCGACGTATGAGAGAATTGTATGGTGGTGCATGTCACATCTTGATTCATCTTGGAACCGAGTCTAATGATCTTGGTATGAGAGGCATTCGAACAATTGCCGAAAACCTGAAGAAGGGATTCGACTGGCGCAATTATTTCTTTCATCTGGCCACTAATCTGGAAGATACAAAGCTGGATAGCGATAGAGAAACTTTTTTTGCAGTCTTCAAACTCTTGGTTTTTCCTTACTGGACAAGAATGTGGATCATACAAGAGTTGGCTATGGGTCAAGATCATATCTGTTGCAGTGGGAACGAATGGGTACCGCTTGCTGATATCCGACAAGTTTTAAAGCTTTTTGTCCTCAACACAGATAGTCTTGGTACTCTCGTTCCCCAGGGTTTTCTTGAAAAACACATGTATGATTTTCAGTCGACAAGTGGTACTCTTTGGTGGATTGGACGAGTGAGAGAATTGACAATGCTACCACCGGACAGAGAAGACTTTACCTACGCCGAGATTCGCTCACCAATACTATCTCTTTCTCAATCAGCAAATGCGACTGATCCCCGAGATAAAGTCTACGGACTATTGGGGCTATTACCAAACAAACTTGCGTCTAGACTGGATCTGAAGGACAAGAACTACGCGATCTCAACCCATGATGTCTTTCTAAATTTTGCAAAAACTATCATTCAGGTTACGAATGAGCTTGATATCATTTTCGCTCGGAACTTCCGTCAAAGTGAAGACTCGAAACTTGAACTCCCTAGCTGGGCTACAGATTGGACGTTGAAGCCCGTCCGAACCACAGGGGCTAGCAATGCAAACGAATGGTATTTTGGCGTCGAAGAAGGCTACAAAACTGCGGAAGAGTCCAACAAAATGATACGAGAGTGGAATGGTGAGGCGAATGCCTTTCGTTGTGATGGTGGAAGAAAGCCCAATATCACATTTTCGGACGATAACAAGTTGCTTTCTTGTGAGGGGTTCTGTATTGGCCGGGCTGATAGCATAGCTGTGGAGTCACCTTCAGCTACCACAATGTCCTCCACACCAGACCGTTTCAGAAAGCCCACTACCGAACAAACACCATACGCAAATACTTCAGAAGCCACAAGCGCACTTTTGCGTACCATGGGTCTGGATCCTTCTGGGGAGCAGACAAAAGACTCGGGTTTTTTCCAAGTACCTTGGTTTGGCGCTGAAGCAGATTCTGATGCGAACGCCGAATATGCTGCTTTCAATATGAGTACAGAGGGTTTGAATCATTACTTTGAACTTCTCAGGGAAAGAGGGTGGGATCCAAATGAATTTATTGGGAGTTTTTTCTCCTTCGAATGTGCTCGTCGAAGCTTGGGTCTGAGGTTCTTCGTCAACCACAAGCCTTTCAAAGATTATTTTCCAGATCATGTCCCACAACGACCCGAGAAGACTGACTTCAGTATATTTCGCACAGTCGTGTCGGTAAGCAAACCCGTCTTCTCTTCATTTTCTTCTTCATTCTCGTTTCGATTGAAGCTTCTTTCCTCGCAGTGGACCAGAAAAGCCACAAAACAAGGATTTCCCACTGCTTCCCCTCTTCTAGGCTTATCTAAAGTGATTGTCCCAAATTCTTGGCAATTGCTTTGGTTGTCTTATAAAACACATCTATATATCGATTATCCGAGTCAAGATACGATAATAGAGAATTATTAACTATAGCCTTACCCCGCGGTGGCTTCCTGTCAATAAGACTTCTCAGCCGCCAAGCTAACCCTTTTTCATCAAGAATCTTGTAGGACGCCGTTTGATAACAACACAGACTGGTCACGTCGGCATAGCCCCTGCCACTATCGAGCTCACAGACAAGATATATATCCTCGTGGGATCCAGTATGCCAGTAGTTCTACGACCTAGTGGGGAATACTACGAAGTAGTAGGAGAATGTTACATAGACGGATTCATGAAGGGAGAAGCAATGACAGAACTGGATGTTGGTAAATATGAATTGGAGAGTATTACACTATGCTAGAAAAATACATTTGGATATATAGCTTTTCAATCATTTCATTTCCCTCGCTGCAAATACACGTCTTCATTACCCATCCCATTTAATTCAGACAATTAAATTCTCCTATCTCAACAAAAAACAACACACCCTCCTCCCCCGACACCACTCCTTCCCCGCAAACCCAATTCGTCCAACTAACCCCCGTCTCGACATCTCCCGTTCAACCCACATCTTCCTCCGTCTCCTCTCCTCCTCCTCATACGCCTCTCTCTGTCTCTTCTCCTCATCCATCATCTTTTGTCGCATCATAAACTCCTTTAATGCTTCCCGTCGTCGCCAATATCGGTCCTCGGAACTCTCTTTGAAATCCCTGTGGCTCGAGGTGGAATATTCATATTCTGCGCGGTCGCGACACCATTTTGCTAGTTGTGGTTGGTGCTTGGAGAAGGATGCGAAGGAGGGGTAGGGTGAGAGTGCTGTGGGGGGGAGGGAGGAGAGGTAGAGTGTGAAGGCTGCTTCGTCTTTGAGTTTTCGGGTGCGTTTGGATTCTTGGGGTCCTGGGGATGGGAATTTCATTGTTGTGGCTTTTTTTCTTTTCTTTTTGTGCGGGGTGAAGAGTAGATTTCCCTTAAGTCTTAGCGAGTTGATGTGGTGCTGAGAGATGACGATTGTCTTGTTCGTTGGTTCAAATGATCAGAGAAGCTTTGTAGTTGTTCTTGCACCCTCGTATTATGAAATAGTGATAAACTCCGTTGTAAACTAGGAAGGAGAATCTTGGAGCTCCTGCTTTGAGATTTATTTGTCTTCTTCATCAAAGACCCAGGAGGACCTGAAGGATATACATACATCCCCCAACAAAGGCCTGGACCACGTCAAAACGTACCGCCCACCAGCTCTAGTTCAGGTCCCAAGACAAAAAATCTAGATTTCCCCGTACTCCTGAGCATACTAGGACGAGCCAAGTGAGGGTACAGCCGCCGCCTACATTAGTGTGAGGATTCCCGAGAGCTCTAAGTGGGGAGCTTATGCTGAGAGCTAGGAGCTCGGGGCTCAGCTACTTTGCATCTCGATTTGGTGGATGCCCGTTTCGTAGGTTTTGAATGCTTAGCTATGCAGTCAATAAAAATCCTATAGCGGGATATCTACATGTGGAGTATATTGCTCAGAGAACTCGATCGGTTGTAAAGTCATCGGTTCTGACAGTATCACACTTCTCTTCCAAAATCTTTTTTTTGCCTCTCAAAACCGACGTCTTTTATCTACCAGTTTCAATCTGCTTTATACCGGAATAAAGTTTCGGAACATCGAGATCTGAAACGAAGCTAAGTAGCTCCTCAAATTTCATGTTCCTCTGACTGTAAATGAGCCAACTGACGATGGCTTTCAGCCAAACATGCAGATCTCGCTTATGATACCTCCATTTATATCTCCTATCACATGTTAGCAATTCTCAAATATAGGCATCCAATCAGAAGCTCAAGATTCATAACCACATGTGGAAAAACAAATGCACAGATATTATCTGGTCGGAGAAAGGCAGTCTTATGTGGCGATGGTGAGGTGCATCTAGGCCTTGGTACTCCTCAAATTCTGAAAATAGTATCTCCATACAGTATATTGGGATATATGTTTAGGTATCTGATCGTCGGCCCTTTAGGCATCCGAAATTTGTCACTGCGTCCCTCCTGCAATTATCTCTACCATGCCACATGGTGCGAGTGGTTCAAATGAACGATGATTTATTAGATAACACGTCTGAGCTGACATTTCTTGGCTCATGACACCACTCCTGTCATCCAAATGCCACAAGTCTCTACTTACCAGCACCTGTTTCACCCTGTCCTCCCAGGCATTAAGGATTACACTTTATCATGACTCCAAAGGCACTCCGAGACTGTGAGCGCTTGTGGGGAAAAGACTTACTTCAAATGGACAATAAAACCGACCTGTCAAGGATGGTGTACATGCTGCTGCGGATCAGAAGCGGTAAAAATAACTCTTCCAAGTTGTGTAGAGAAAACTCACCAGTCCTGAGTGCAAGAATTCATAACTGATCGCGGACTAGAATATGGATCGGATAAGCGGTGGGGAATCAAGTACTGTACAATTCATTCTAAAAAGGCCAGAACGATTGTAGTCTGCACGCTGCATTCCCAAGGAGTAAATGAACAATCGCAAACACGTAATAATTTTTGACACTCACAAATTGTACCCCTCGGCGCCTCTAGAGAAGAAGTCTTCACACATGGCCACAAGAGCATATATCTACAAGTCACCCAGAAAGTATGTATTTGGGCCGTGAAAGCTTTTTCTTATTCCTTGGCTCAAGTCACATTGATCACACTATCATCACCAATTGCCTCAAATATCTGGTCATGTTCAATATCGTCATTTTCGATGTCTTGCTTTATGCATTTATGCTTGCTGACCAGCTCATTGATGAGCAAAGGCTAATAAACAACCTTTATGCACGCAAACCCATTTGATTTCGCCCCGAACCCAACGTGAAATATCCCCCAAAACGCTCAGTAAAAGGTTGATGGTCGCTTTCCGACGAAGATCTTGGTGCCGGCAGCCTTGGAAACACGGTGAGGAAGAGGGAATTTGAGGTTCTTGGAGAGGAGTTGCTTGATGTATGGGCGCTTGACGTCTTCGGTCTTCTCGAGCTCGACGACCTTGAGGATCTGTTTTGATTATGTTAGCGCGGAAATTGGGGAGTCCGGATGGCGAAAAGACGTACGTGAACGGATCTGAATCGGGATCGATGTCTGGCTGCCATATCTAGGTAGAGAGCCTCAACTGCATCGGTTCTTGACATCTCACGGTACTCCTTGTACATGTTGTGGGTACCTGAGCGAGAGTCGTATCGGATCCAGATACCGAAGTTCTTGACCTTCAATGGGCGCTTCTCGTGGATCTAGAAATTTGCCATTAGTACTATATCTGTCGCAAAAGATATTATTCTACCCACCACGTTCAAGCTGACAATCTCTCCGTTTGCCTTCTTGACCTTTCGCAACTTCATCAAGAAGTACCAGAAACGAGACTTTGCAACCACGGTGTTTGGCGCAAAAATTCTCATGCGGTACAGCTTAGGCGCTGGGTTTGCCTCTGTTGGCAGATGGCGGCCAATGACCTGGTATTCTGTGAGACGACCTGTTGAGTGTTAGTCTTCATCCTTCAATCCACTTATAATCCCAGGATCCGGTATTTCGATCGCAGACATCGTTGAGCTCGTGAGTCGAATTTGGCGGACGAAGCCGAAGCCAATTCGCGGATTCACTGCTCTCGACTTGAGAAACCCCTCTCGATGATCCAGATTGATGGAAACGTGAGCGTTTGGAGGAGTGTGGTGGGGTCCTGTCGATTCGCAGTTTCTTGCCTCCCTTCAATGGCGGCTCATATCGATATCGTTTCCTTCCTAGCAGCTCTTGAAAGCTTCCCGCACCAATCTATCCTACCCAGTGGTCCCATCGTCGTTCGCGGCTGCTGTGTAAATCTTTTCCGAGTCGAGATTTGATGTTGCAATCCAGGTGCCGAGGGGAAAAGAAAGAAATCTGTAGCTTACCCATCTTCTAGGCATTAGCAGATGATCTATACGTCCAGCAGGAGATGTTAACTTACTGTGAATATGTGGCCGTTGTCGGTGTCGTATGTTGTCGCGATTCAACAATTTCTCGGGCAGAATTTCAAGATTTGGGGTAGGGCATGAATTGTGCGCTGCCCTGCGCTCGCTTGTCGAATCGCGCTTACCGGATCTGGGTTAGCGCCAAATCCCGGCGGAGCCCCAGAAGCTCCCTGCGGTCTGGTAAACAACAACACCTGCACTTTCATGTCGGGGAACTCTAATCGAGGTGATTGGTTCTCTCTCGTATCTCATTAAATTGGATCGATTTGGTCCAACTTTCGTCTGTTCAAAAGAACGTCTGTCGTCATTCGCTTTTGAGATGTTGCATTTTCTCCGTTGATTCCTTCTTCCGGCCTAAGGACAAAGTTTGGTTGAGCTTCAGCGAGACACCGCAAAAGACTATTGCATCAACACTATTTGATTTACGATTAGTGAGACAAGAAACAGCATAATTCATCATGGAGTCCGTCTTTCAGAATTTTCAACGAGGTTACGGAAATGGCGATGGTTATGCTCTTTCCGACACCCTCTCGCCCATTCCTCCCGCCTCGCAGCCAGATAGACTCAACACCTTCTTTCGAAGCACCAACTTTGCCAATGTGAAGAAAGATTTTAAGCAGGCATTGTTGAGAAACTCTGATGTTGGCATGTCAGAGGAAGAATACAATGGTTGGGTTGAGGTCTACGTTGCCTATTGGAAAGCAGTCGGTGAATTATTGGCTGCTGATGCAGCGCCGAAGTCTAACTCAAAGGTGATGAGACATTTCTTTTGGACCGCTCTTGGTGCTTTGGGTCTGCAACTTGATATAGTCTCTGAGCGACCATCGTTGAGCTTACTCGTCACGTGTTCGTTTCAAAGAGCATCCCCCTCGATTCCAAGATTTCATTTCAATTGCTGATACGGTCTTTGGAAGCTCCGGGCTAATATTCTCGTAGGCAGCATGGACAAACACTTATGATGCCTGGAAAGAATTGACGTCAGTCCTTCACCGCGGTTACAGCAATCATGGATTTCCATCCTGGACATTGCCTTGTCTATATGTGGCGGGCAAATTCCTACGAATATTTGCAATTAAAGCAGATGAGGCCACAACAACAAGTCTGAGTGCGGTAACGAATTTTGGTGACGATCTCAATCCAGACGCCGAGAAAAATGAGAAACTGGAGGATGCTGCGAGACAGCTCAACCGAATTTTCAATCTCTGCTTAAGTGACAGGTTTGTTCCCGCGATGACCTTTTCCTCTAGTTCTCAGTCACTAACCTCTTTCAGAGAACCAAATCTTGCCCTTTCTAGAAAATGGGGTATCTACTACACCACTAATCTATTACTGAAGACCTACTTCAAACTGAATCAGATCGGTTTATCCAAAAATATTCTCAACGCCATTCGGGCCTACAAGGGCGACATGCCACTCCTTGATAAATTTCCAGCTAGCCAGCAAGTGACATATAAGTACTATATCGGAGTAATTTGCTTTCTGGAAGAGAATTACGTCGAGGTAAGATTGACAGATCTGGTAATATTCGATACCTTGGCAGAGGCTAACAATCGCATTTAGGCCGAAAACAATTTGACAGAGGCATGGAATAACTGCCATAAAGACGCAACCCGCAATAAAGAGTACGTGCATCATCAAATATTCAGTCATACATGACATGTGCTTACAAACTCACAGACTCATCCTCACATACCTCATCCCGTGCCATCTCCTAACCACTCACACTCTCCCTACACTCGCCCTACTTTCGCCTTACCCACGACTCCAGAAATTATTCCTTCCACTATCTCGATGCATCAAGAAGGGTGACCTATCAGGCTTCGATACAGCCCTCGTAGCCGGTGAAGACGAATTCGTCAAACGTCGCATCTACCTAACCCTAGAACGAGGCCGCGACATCGCCCTACGCAACCTCCTCCGCAAAGTTTTCATCGCAGGAGGATTCGAGGAGCCAAAGGAACCCGGCGCAGCCCCAGTTCGCAAGACCAGAATCCCAGTTGCGGAATTCGGTGCTGCGATTAGTATCGGTAGTAAAGAGACGATGGATAATGATGAAGTGGAATGTCTTTTGGCAAATATGATATACAAGGTTAGTTAATTTTTTTTTCGCCCCCCTTTTCATTCTCACTTTCCTTCTGCGTCCTCTCGGTTCCGAGTTTCAGGTCGGGTGAGACGTACATAGCTGCCTACGCATCTGCCTTCTTCACAAGGCATCTTCCCCTTTCCCTCGCCACGACACCTCCTCACGCGGAGAATGTCGGGTACCACTACTTCTCCATGAGTCAAATCAGAACTAGAAGCTGACGACCGAAACCCCACACAGAATTTAATGAAGGGCTATATTGCCAGGGAACGCGGGATCGTAGTGCTGAGTAAAGGTGGAGCGTTCCCCGGAACTGGTGTTTAGCAAACGGGAGACCGGGGACCGGGGGCGGGTTGGCCGGTCAACGAACGAATGATGGAGGGGTATTGAACGAGTTGAGCGAAGCGATATTGTCGGTTAGCCTTTCTGAACGTATGATTGTTTTTTCGAGCAAGTTCGCGGGCGAGAATACAGCTTTTTATGGTTGAGACATGTGGACCGGAGGTTGACTCATAGATTACTCGCTGTGCTTCTTGGGGAAAGGACTGCAGTTCCGGTAGCTCGATACCGTGGTTCAATTCAGTAAGGAAGTAATCAAGAAATCATCTTCAGCGTCGCTTTTACTCGGTGTCTAGGAATATCTAGATTATGCCGTACAACCTCTTCTGTCTCATTTTCGTGAATCCTCACTCAGCTCAGCTGCTTGGAGTCGGGGGAAAGAATAGGGTACATGCAGTAGCAGTAGCTCGATAACAAAGATCAATTTGTCCATCAATAAATCAAGTAATTAAGTAATATTCCCATAGTCACTAGTACTTGGTGAGCAAAAATCCTCAAATCGCTTGTACACCTCGTCTATCTCCAATTCACAACTTCTCACCACCACTATCTTCCCCTCACCCTCCACACACATCCATACACTATCTATCACACACATCCAACAACCAACCCCTAAAGCAGCTCTCTACCCCTTACCTCAATCCCCCCATCCATCCTAGGCCTAACCTTCCCATACCAAAAAACAAACCTCCATTCATGATCCTAGTGTCTTAATTCGTCAATGGCAAGCTCTCAGCTCTCTTATCTGGGGTCCAAGAGCGAGAGCTGTGGGTGTGAGTGTGACTCATGGAACCCTGGGCTGAACGTGCTATGTGGCGAGATGCATGATAAGATTGTATGTGTGTGTGAGTAGGTGGATGAAGGCTTGGAAAAAGAAGTATTGCTCTTCTTGGTTAGAGGGTTGGTTTGGCTTGGAGGCTTGCAGGTTTGAAGGTATAGTCTAGGTGACGTATTGGGGAGTCGGAGTTGGTGACTGATGGAGTGAGAGGCGGTTTTAGGGTGTTTGAGATTCTGGTTACTGAGTGTGGATGGGTGGTGATAGGGTGTGAAGGAGTGATCTGAAGGTGGTAGACTTTGTGAATTGAGTTCATGGAGGGAGTTTGTACTTTGGGGGATGGTGTGAATGTGAGTTCATTTGAATCTTGATTATTCTGTGATCTGGGTTTGTGGTGTTTATGGTATGATGTGAACGGAAAGTTCAAGTTCTGAGTTCAGTTGATGGTTTGGAATTTTACGTTCCTCGCTTAGAGTAGATACCTCGTAGAGTGGTTTTCATTATTAGTACAGTACACTGAGAATCCGAGGATCTGAGTCAGATTTGAAGCTGGTGATACTCTTGATTCCCGCATTTCTCATGGTTTCAAGTTCTAAAAATTCCAGAATTTCAAAAATTCAAAAATCCAAAAATTTCACCAAAAATTGAAAATATATTCATTCCACCCAAAATCGAGAAATTCAATTTTTTCTCTATTTCAATTTCAACACTCCCTCTCACTATCTCGATCTAGCAATTTGCTTCAATCTGATTTAATCACAAAATCCACCCAGTAAAATGAGCTAACTCACTCCTTCTAATCCCATCAAATAGAACTCCTCGCGAGTAAGCTCTGCAAGCACAAAATATCGCAAACTCCAATCCATCCATCAGCGTAGCTACCATTCTAGAACCATCCATAAGTAATATACAAACAAATAAAGAAAATGTAATTGAAGAGAGAGGGGTCATCAATTTGCAACTCGATCAGTCCAAACCAGACCAGACCAGACGAAGCCAAGAGACTTTTCATCCTACACAATCTTCCCTTTTCTTTTCCATCGTGGTTTCATCTCGACCGTCCGAGGTAATTATGTTCCAACGATCCACCCAAACCCTCCCAATATCTTTGGGAATGTGATACCGCCAAATTGCAAACACCCAAAGAAATACAACCAGATCTGGAGATGTTCTTTGCTTCTTATCCATAAGAAGAAAACGCGAGAAATCAATGAAGCAGGGGAAAACCATCGTGAAAAAGAGTAATGATACAGTCCCAGATTCTTCGCAACACGCCCAAACGCCAATGTGGTATCAAACGAGGAAACAAAACGCGAGAGAAAGGAAAGACAAAAGGGAATATTGTGACATGAAGTGAGAGAAATGGGGACATTAGGTAGTGAAGTAATGAGAAGAAGAAATGTTGACCATGTCGAGTCGTTGAAAGTAGTCGAAGTTGAACAGTGCAGGGCAGAGCGAGAGTATGTTGGCGAGATTCAAACGAAAGTAAACGAGAGCCTCAACTCATATCATGTCGAGCTTGTGCTTTATCATTCTATTGATGAGTCCGGACGCTGCGTGGTGAAGCACTGGATTGATGTTAGCATGGTTGCCTTCAATTAGGTAAAGTGGTGATGGAAGAAGCTTACGCAACCAAGGCAACATCATCAACATGATTGCACAAAGCAACGAACAGGTCGAAGAACAATTGGCTCCCGCCAGTAAGCATCTCCATCTGCATCGTTCCGCTTCTCTTGAAAGTACCACGACTACGGATAATGAGAGCGAGGTAATGAGCTCGAAGCTTGGAATCAGTATCGGGTGTATTGGCATACGCGTAACGTGCAGAAGATAAGATAGTGTTGCATTGAATGCCGGATTCTGCAGGAGATAACCATTAGTGAGTGACTCACAAACCAAGGAAATTTCGAGGATGAGAAGGTACTTACGCAAGCCTTGTTTCCTCAATGCAACACGCTTCAGTTCTTCCAAGCCGTATTTCTCTGCTGCGCAATATATGACTGTGTCTTTCAACAAATGTCCTTCGACGCCGTGGTGATACACAGTGCTCTCAGCACCTCTTCCGCCTTCTATAGTTTCCAGCTCCCAAATATTCTTCCGCTTATTATGTATGAGTCGAGGAAAGTAATCGCCTTTGTAGAGGTATTCGAGAATGGAGGAGAATATTTCGGGTTGTTCGTCGGGAAGTGAGAGACGCTTGTTGGATGCCTCCATATATTGACCTCGGCACGCTGCCTGGAAGAAAGGTGAATAGCAGAGAACATCTTCGTGTGCAGCGAAAAGTCTTTGGTCGCGACCGACGACTAGGGTAATTATCGACGAGGTGATGGTGCTGTTGCAGGAATCTCGTTAGTGACTGTAGAATGGAATTTCACATGACAAGAGTTTGAGATTTGTTTGACTAACCCTCCAGCTACTGAACCCTCCTCTGCTGGTGTTCTGCGAGCAGTGCGATCCTGTCGGTGTTTCGAGACTCCTGCGTGCTCTCGAAACGAGGTTTTTCCCTTGGTCGAACCTCGCTTTCGTGAGAAGCTCTCGCTTTGTGGTTTACTGACATTTCGGCTGAACATCTTGGTCGGTCAGGCGTTTGTCTTCAGGGTCAGTTAGTTCGTTATTTGGGTCGTCGATCGGTCGTTCGGGTGATTGTCGTCGTTATAAGGGTGTCGAGGAATGTCGAGAATGGCGATGTTGGCGATGTTGGCGAAGGCTGTCGAAGGAACGAGAAATAGAGTAAAAGACCGAAAACTGGTGGGAGAAACGGCCTCTATTTGTATCGCAGCTAAGGTAGCATACAACAGGGCTCATAGGCTTCTCGAATCCTATTGCAGGTAGTGTGGGTGGGCGAGTGGGGTGTATCGGTTACAAAATTGCGAGGCCTGAACTCAAGGCCGACGGGGAGACGCGACTGGACAAGGGCTCATGCAACCACTTTACGCGGCATTGACACGAAGGCACCTGACTTTGACTCACGTGCATGGGTTTGTATGCCTGCTAGTTCCGCTTAGCTCCAAATAGCTGCGACTATGTCTCCATACTTCCTTGGACTCAGGTGGAATCCCAGGCTTCCGGCATTGTAGTATGCAACTTTATTCTCAAAGCGGCCACCGAAGTGGATGGTGGTGAGACGAAGGAGACGAGATGTGATGGAAGAGCCTCCACCTTCCTGGATGCCTGCATCATACCACTCGGATGGGCAGCACCTGTGTAACAAGAGAAGAAACCAAACGAAACTGTGGCGATAGTAAGCATTGAAAGAATGGCCAAAAATGAAGATATAAAAAGAAGCTGCAATTCCTATCAAACGGTTGTAGCTCATGAAGCTGTGAATATCAAAGTTCAGGAGTTGTTTCGGCTCCTTTTACGGCACAGTTACGGAAGAACTTTTAGCGTTGATTGAGTTTCTTAGACCCGAACCCTCGGTCCCAAACTTGCACCCCTGAAGAAGAAGAATTGATTGCATGTTGGTGCCACAAAAAAGAAATAAAGTCGTGCTGATCTGAGTGATCTCTCCCTGCGTCCGTTTGAACGACCCGAGTGGCCAAAAGCGATTATTCGTTCTCAATTGGTTCAATTAATCATTAAAGCAGCTCACCTTCCTTTCTTTTTGCGGGGTCTGACTCTGGGGGCAAAGGGGATCGGACTTTATTTCGCCGTTCTACCTAGAACTGTTACAGTCAACCCTCAATACAAGGATATGGTCGGGGCCGGACTTTTTCGGGATGTAACTGAGGATCTCCTAATGATGAGGGTACTTTTAGTGTAAGAAAAGATTTAGGACCTAAATTCTTGATGATATAATTGAGGTTATCCTTATATGGGTATCCTCCTTGCATGGAGGTTTTACCGCACTATGGATGTTCAAGTTAGTAATTAAGAAAGTATCAACATAATAATTGTGACTTTTCCAGAATGTTCGGGAACTTGTTTCAATCCCTTGAAACTGTTCTCACAATTACTAGTTATTATAGAGATCTAAGTGTGAACGCATTTAAAATTTAATAAGTCTAGACGTAAAATAAAGCCCAAATATAAAAACCGACAACGTTCGGCATCTGGAATAGCTTTCCATGGAATTCCAAAATTCTATTCCACCTAGATTACTTCTGGAGGCCTCTTAAATGGAATAATTCCTTCTATTGAAGAGGCTCTGGAATTCTATGGAAAAATGGAATTCTATATAGGCGGTGAGGATATAATCAGACTAATCAGAGAGCAGGATTTTAAGTACGGTAGTGAATTATTTATATTCGGTAGTGAATTATTTGTGTACGATACGATTATTATCCTACACCTAAAAATGATTTAGCTAAAAGAGTATTAATTTCCTCGTTACTACCTAGGTAGTTTAGTCGTAATGTTAATGAGAATCTACAATTCCTAAGGCTTATAGTGTGCGTAATACTCAAGAGTACGTACGGACTATAGTAAATGCGGCCTTCCTATTGGTCTATCGGGCCGGGTGGATTTTTTTCCGCGCCACGTGATTTCATTCTATGGAATTTCCATGGAATAGGGGGTATGGAATGGAATTCTTCTAGGCCTCAACCAAATGGAATGGAATCCATCCAGAGGAGGGTCCTGGAATGGGGAATTCCAGATGCCGAACGTTGAAAACCGAGATTCAAACTACCTATCAACGATCAATTAAAGAAACAAGACTCACTTACTTATTTCAACCTTGAAATAAAGCTAGAGCATATATTCAATCCATTAACAATCCATATAGGTAATAAAGCTAGATTTCGAGTCGTTTCCTGAATACCTATGTTCCTTTCTATTTCCTAAAGTCCATGGAAAATATACATAACCACATAAAAACCTATTAAAATTTATGTATTTACAGGTATTCGTAACTACTACTAGTTGGGCTTGGAGTATATATAAATTTAATCTTTATAAATATTTCTAGTGAGCTTCGTCTTCGTTTATAGTGAGAGTTGAATTCAACTAATGAGTGAATTAATGGGGTTTTTTCGGTTTCTAGGGTAACTTTCACTATTTGAACAACAAATCAGAATAGTGAGATTTGTTTTTACTAGCGAAAGTTGAATCTGACCAATCAGAAATTAGTATTTTTCAATTGAATTAACAAAGAAAGAAAGGGATTCAAAAACTATTAATTCTCTGATTGGTTAACACAAATCTATTATTCTGCTCACTATGAAAGATTAATTTATATATAGTCGGAGGCCAAATTGGAGTCTCAAGTCGCTGGACTTTTGAAAGTTAACCCATTTTTTTGAAGTAGAAAAGATTATTATTATAATTTAATTGTTTAAATCTTTTGAAATGATTGAAATGATTTAATTTATCCTTTGAGCTTAAGCAAAAGAAATAGATCTGGAAAGTAAATATTTCTTCACTCTTCTTCTGTTGTCCGATCACAGATTCTTATTAGACCCCTTGGGATGCCTAAACTATACTTGTATATGAAAAGTATACAGCAGTACGGAGTATAAATCTTTTTTAGGAATCCAATTCGTTGTAGATCCTAGTTTTAAGAGCTACTTACTCTCTTCTCATAGAAATATGTATGTACGTATTAGTTTCCGCAAGATAGCTCAAAAACCAGAAATCCCTGCTTTCAATACTATATCAATTCAAGAAATCCATTCTCACTTCTCACCAATCGATCATCTCACAACCCGCTCCCCTCCTCAATCCCCTCAACAACACCACCCACCCCCTCCCCCCTCACCAAAACCTCCGTATGCAACGCCCCCCCAACAACCCTCCTACTCACCCTAACACCCACCTCCCCACAAACACCCTCAAGTCTCTCTCCATGTTCCGGTGGAACAAGTTCATCCCTTCCAGCCTGCAAAATCAAAACTCTCGGCGTCTTCATCCCCCCCTCCTTGAATCTCTCACTCATAATTCGAAGAGCCTGTTCAGAATCAAGATGGTTCCGAAGGAAGGGATATAGATAGCGATATGGAAGCCATTTTTGTGGGTAGAGAGTACGTAACATGGCGCGGAGACTCAGGAATGGCGTTTCGAGGATTAGGGTTGTGAGGGTGAGGTGTTTTGATAAGGGGGAAGGGAGGGTGGAGGAGAGGGAGGAGGCGATTCCTGCGCCGATGCTTTGGCCCCAGATTATGAGGGGGGATTTGGCTGGTGATTTAGTTGCTTGGGTCGCTATCCATTGTAAAGAAGCTAGAGCGTCGAGTGCTATGCCTTTTTCTGAGGGACGACCGCGTGAAGTCCAGTAGCCGCGGTAGCTGCAGCAAACTAGGACGTATTTTATGGAGAGGTTGGAAGTGATAGCTCGCTGTTTGAGGATGCGTAGGATGGGGGAGAGGAATGGGAGACGTGGTGGGAGGGAAGAGGCATTTCCTGTAGCTACTTAGCTTATGGCCTGACCAGAAATTATGAAAGAATAAGAAAAGAAAACAGAGAGAAAAACCTTGGAAATACAAGATATAAACCGTCTTCAGATCACTGAGATCAGGCGAATCCGCTGAGGTATTGTTTATATTTTCCACACTTGCGACACACAAACTAATAGGAGTACCGTCCAAAGACCTGATCTTCTCCTCCCTCCAAACAATCCCTCCACATTGATTTTTATAATCTTCAATTTTCTCTCGTCTTGCATTTGGTGGTAGTCCAGGCATATAAATGATCTTATTCTGGAATAGAATCATCATGAGACATTTCCATGTCCATAACGTGACTACTAATCCTCCAAACACAATAGGAGGTAGGAGAGCAGTATGAATCCCACGGCGATTACCATATGCATATCCATAAGAATTAAGACGCATCAATTGCGTCCCAGGAAGCGCCTTCGAAATTCCTATAATTGGGGATGTCACGGATGTGACAGTTGACTGGGACAAGCATCGTAGTTGAAGAACGGCCCCAAATTTAGCTCGTGGAGAAATATTAAACATCGTGTTGTCCCTCCCACAAGGTTGGGTCCCACGTCATTTACGCCATCCCATCACAGCGCATGTTGAGTTGTTGAAGGGCGCTAGATTGGCGTGAATCAAAGGGAAGAGTTACAGTACCAGTACCACTCTGTACCCCAGGAAACCGTTCCCATCGCCGTTGCCCCGCTCTGTCATCGCATCCGGCCCCCTTGGAAACTTTTGCCCCTCCCCAGCCTTCCCAAACAAAACCAGAAACACCATGACCTTATGACGAAATAACTTCAACAACAACCGTAACTCTCCACCAAAGCAAAGCGCACGAACGATTTCGCAATGCCTTCCTCTGAGAAAGAAACAACTGCGCCGTCGCATATCTCAATTAACGGTGAGGATGCGAAAGGCCATGAGGCGGACTCTCCGAAAGGGAGTACAACGCCCAGGAGTAGCAGTGGATGGGATGGCAAGCTACGACTAGAAAAGAGAGCCGAGCTGGTAAATCCAGAGGCTATATCCGACCCAGAATACTCAGACGAGGAACAAGTGCTGGAGGGAGAGAAGATAGAAGCAGACGAAGGTTAGTTCCCCTATCGCATCGCGGGGTCATTTCAAACCGACCGCAACCCAAATCCTCAAAATAAAATTCAAGGTCCTAACAAGATACCAACCCCAGATCTCCTCGACGACTACCCCCTCGACACAGAAGAAATAGACTGCGTCCACTCCCGCGTATCCTCCATCCCCTCCCTCCGCCTCTCCCGCTTCAACGCCGTAACCCGGCTCTGCCTCCGCCAAAACACAATCACCGAAATAGAAGGCCTCTCCTGTCTCGCCAGCACACTGGTCGAACTCGACTTATACGATAACCTAATCGCCCACATCCGAGGACTAGAAGACCTCACCCAACTAACCAGTCTCGACTTCTCCTTCAACAAAATCAAGCACATAAAAAAGATATCCCATCTCACCTCATTAACCGATCTCTACTTCGTGCAAAACAAGATCTCCAAAATCGAAAACTTGGAAGGCCTTTCCAAACTACGGAATCTGGAATTAGCAGCGAATAGAATCCGTACAATTGAGAATCTCGACACTTTAACAGGCCTAGAAGAACTCTGGCTCGGCAAAAACAAAATCACCGAAATCACCAACCTCCTCCCCCTCACCAACCTAAAAATCCTCTCAATACAAAGTAACCGCATCCGCTCAATCCCACTCTCATCTCTCCCCCCCTCCCTCGAAGAACTCTACATCTCACATAACGCCCTAACCACCCTTTCCGGTCTGGAATCCGTGTCCAAACTCCGCGTCTTGGATATCAGTAACAACCAAATCGTCAATCTCTCCGGAGTAAAGCATTTAGAGGATTTAGAGGAATTATGGGCAAGTTATAATCAAATCGCGGATTTTAACGAGGTGGAAGGGGAGTTGAAGGATAAGAAGAAGTTGACGACGGTTTATTTTGAGGGGAATCCGTTGCAGTTGAGGAATCCGACCCTTTATCGGAATAAGGTCCGTTTGACGCTGCCGCAGGTTTTGCAGATTGATGCTAGTAAGTCTTCCCTTCCCCCTCCCTATATCCTTTCTCCTTTCTCCTTTTTCCTATATCCTATTTCCACAGTCGAGGGAGTGTCACCAGTAGAGATGATATTGTATGAGATATATATACTAACCAACCCACAGCATTTGTTCGAGTATCGTAATCATAATCATAGAAGCGAATGGAATGAAATGACATTGGAAATGATTATCATGATTATCACGAGAAAGCACGGCACGGTGTATGGCGCACTGGCACTGGCACTGGCGAGGGAGTTTTGGGGGGGGGGCAGGGAGGGAAAGTAACTACTCAAAGAATCACATCACATCACATCACAGGCTCTTGTCCAAATTAGTTTAGTCACAGCTATAGGTAGAGAGATACTTCAGACATATGTCAAGAAAAAAATATATAAATATGAAACAAAAATTTCAGACACAATGTGGATTTCATTTCATTTCATCACTCATTTCAATTCTCAGCATCATATCTAGAATTACTGACTAAGAATACAAAGATCATGAAGGCATTGCCTATTCAGCATCTCAACCATATGTCCCGTACTCTATGCAAAGATGTGCAATGTTCCGAGGTACTGTACACGTCATTAGATTAGCGTTGACACTACACGATTCAAGATCATCACTTACATCAGTGGGGTTGTTGAATCTGAGATGGCGGTCCAAGGCACTGATAGATTCCAGTTCAGATTTCTCCATGTCGAATTCGACGACCTCCAAGTTCTGTTGTAGACGCTTGGCGTTGTTACTCTTTGGAATGACAGCCAATCCACGTTGAGTGGCCCATCTGAGAAGAACTTGGGCAGGAGTTTTCTTGTATTTCTCAGCCAAAGAGGTGATGACGTCGTGCTCGAAGAGAACTGGGGTATCCTTCGCCTTGTCCCAGCCAAGTTCAATGAAGGATTGAGGTCCAAATGATGAGTATGCGGTGACGACGATACCCTCGGCCTCGGCGAGTTGGAGGAGTGTTGGTTGCACGAGATATGGGTGGTGCTCGATTTGGAGAGTTGCAGGTCGGATCTTGGCATATCGTAGCAAGTCCAAGATCAAAGCACCCTGGAAATTCGAGATACCAATGGATTTGGTGAGTTTCTTCTCAACCAAGTCCTCCATGGCTTGCCATGTCTCCTGGATGGTGGCGTTGCTGAGAACAACTTTGTCACCCTCGTAGTTCCATCCTGGTGGGTATCTAACTTCAGGAGCAACGTATTTGAGGGCAACTGGGAAGTGAATGAGGTAGAGATCAAAGTAATCAATACCCAAGTCTGCCAATTGTTTTCTGGCGATTTTCTCTACCTGGTCTTTGTCGTGGAAGGAGTTCCAGAGTTTGCTGACAAGGAAGAGATCCTCGCGCTTGACGAGTCCATCCTTGAATGCTCGTGCAAGACCCTCTCCGACCTCCTTTTCGTTACCGTAATCTGCAAACCACATCAGCTCAACTTCTCTTTAATTGTATGTATAGAACGTACCACAGGCACCATCAAACAGACGGTATCCAACCTTGATAGCATTGTAAACAGTATCGGCACAAGTAGCGTTATCAACCTTCCACAGACCAAAACCAACTTGTGGCATGTCATATCCGCTGTTGAGCTTGAGTTGAGGGGTTGAGGAAGCCATGATTGCTGTTGATGCGAAGAATCTGGATTGAAAGTGGTTTGATTTTTGTGTTGGAATTGAAATTGGGATTGAAGCTCGTAGCGGGGTAATGGCTGGAAGGGAGCGGGGCGAAACAGATGCTAGTCGAAGGAATGACGCTGGACTAATATACCCCTCAGAGTAAGTCTTTGTACCAGCATGTGGTGGGGTGAATGGTGGGGTTGGGGAGGGGAGCGGCAGGGGCAATTTGGGGCTTTGGGGCATACCATGTGAGAGTCCGGAGTTGGATAGAGATCATGAACGTACGAGCTGGAGGTTACAACTGTAGGTAAATTATTGAGGAAGCTATAGGTGATGTAAGTGGTGTAAGTGAGACTTTGGGCGAGATGCACAAAACCAATTCGGGAGGCGAAAGAGGGGGAAGGAGCTGACGTCTTGATATTATATAGGTATGACCAAACGGCAAGAACCACCGATTGCTCCTCCTCCTGCCACACTCGTGACGTTTCTGGTTTCGTTTCTTTCCTGGTACATTTCTGGAGCCGATGCCCCGCCAAAGCTCTCTTCCACCCGTACCAATGACCAACCGTAGTGTATTGCCCTCCCCATCCTCGACTTTTCCCGGCGCCTCTTCCCCCGAAATCCTGGGTCTCCACTGTTTGACCCTCGGTCTCCCTTCTACCTTTTGCATCGAAGGGTCGTCCCTTTTGCAAGCGGTCCGGATAAATTCAAATGATGGGTCATATCTGCAGGGCTGGCTGCCTTGGGCTGCTGCTGCGCGGGCTCATAACCTATTGAACTTAGGTATATGAAAGGTGGTAAAAGCCTGGAATATATTGAAGTGGGATCTAGCTAGATTATATGCTACATGAGATAAAGAAGAGTTTGGTGTGGAAGATAGATCACATATGATCTTCAACAGCCCCCTTCTTCTATACCAAAAATGAGGCTAAATAATATGAGGCTATTCCTAGCGTTCAACACCTAAACTTTTAACGTAGGAGAGCTTTTATAGACAGGAGTTGTACGATTTTTATAGAATGTGAATCATCTAATCGGTTAGTTGCAGACCGACTGAGGTAATGCCTTTATATGTTTAGCCTAAATTGTAATAAGTGCCCCTACAGTAGCAGTGCGAGAGTGGGTGGCGGAAACTTCCACAGAACTTCTTAGGAAAATCGTCGCGGCTAAAGGGAAGTTGAGCAGCTCGTTAGGTAGGTAGTATTGAACTTAGGTATATGAAAGGTGGTAAAAGCCTTGAATATATTAAAGTGGGATCTAGCTAGATTATATGCTACATTAGATAAGGAGAGTTTGGTGTAGAAGATAGATTACGTACGGTATGTTTTGGTTGATGCTTACTCGAGTAGATGGTCTAGGATGGAATATAAATAGAATTTAGAAATTGAATATTTTTCAAAGAATGAATCAAAGCTACCTAGGTTGGTTGGTTAGTTTATTTTTACGCACCCCTCATCTCAGGAACCATACCTACTCACGTGCTACTCAATAAGACCCACCCGGCAAAACCTCGGAACAAATTCCAACCAATCAGAACCCTCCATTCTTCCCACAAGCATTTATATCTCCAAGTAGCGTTCCTCCTGTCACCAATTCAACAAAACAAGTTGTCTTGGCCCAACGGAAACATCGACAAATGCTTGTGCTAGGCATTCAAATCTATCGCACATTTTAAGACCCATACATAGCCTAAAAATAAATTCAAAACTCAGTTCGTCTGGTTTAATATCCTGGGCGCTCTCCAAGTTGGGAGCTAGGATATTTTTTGCTGTTTTTTTTTGGGGGGGGGGAGGGGCGTGGGGGGGTGGAGTGAATGTATTCTATCCTGCAGACCGACTGAGGTAATGCCTTTATATGTTTAGCCTAAATTCTGAAATAAGTGCCCCTGCAGTGGTAGTGCGAGAGTGGGTGGCGGAAACTTCTACAGAACTTCTAAGGAAAATTGTCGCGGCTAAAGGGAAGTTGAGCAGCTCGTTACCTACCCTTAATAGAAGGGGGGCTACATGACCGTTGTAGGACTATGTAGGGATAGTTTCAGCATCTGTTACCATTTTTATAGTGTTACGGTTCTATGACCTTCCAGTTGCCCTTACAAATATATGATGGTATTTATCTATAATAGGTCTAAGGACGGTAACAAGTGTGCGTGACTATAACCATTTATGATGGTATCTACATATGATGGTCCTTGGGATAGTAACAAATGTGCGTGACTATCCAGTTGTAATAGTATCTACATATGATGGTCCTTGGGATAGTAACAAATGTGCGTGACTATAACCAGGTGTGATGGTATCTATTTATAACAATTCCACAGATGGTCATGAAAATAGGTGACAATTCTGTGGATGGTCATGTAGATGGTCATGTAATTTGGTGACCGCTTTATAGACCATCCTATAAATCGTCACCAGTCCGTCACCAGTCCGATTCATGGTCACCAGCAGGTACCTACTTGGGTAGGTAGGTAGGTGGGTGATATGGAGCTATGGCTTTGATATCAAGACTCTTTCTTATCTTATACTTCAATATTTTATATACCAATGAGAAAACAAAGAAACCCGTGAAAAGAAAAAGGACTTCAAAAAAAAACAAAAACAAAAACAAAAACAAAAAACGAATCAGGGATCATCATCCAATTCCAATCCAAAAAATACTCTTCCATCAACAAAATTTCCAAGGCATCAAACCTAACCTAGACCTCGGGATTCAATTGGAACCCACCTCGCCCACCTACCCATTCTCACCACGTGACACCCGCCCGCAAAATCATTCCCCCGTTCCAACCCGCCCTCATCTGGTCTTCACGGCATACCTCCAAAAGCCACTACCCGAACCACAATTGAACCACACCACAGGCAACCCACCATCCCAAGCAGCCTAGCCCATCATGCAGCGAACCGCCGCCCTGAGAATGTTCCAACCCACCAAGAGGATGTTGAGACCCGTGCCGGTAAGATCCCAATGGCCCGGCCCGTTTTTGGTTGGAGGTGTCAATTGCTAATTACTGTGTGGATGGGTGTAGAAGGAGGAGCATACTGGTATGTTGCGCTCGCTTCGAGGATACTTGAATATGAGACAATGAAGAGTTTGGACTTGGGAGGACTTGGAATGGGATATATACTTGGGGGAAGAGTGGGAAGGGTGGTAGGGACTTGCGCTGATATAAAATCTTACAGCACATACCATTTCCCAGCGTCTGCGAAGACTTAAATCGATTCCTCCGGAGTTGATTCCTCTCGGTATGCTATTCCGACAAACGCGGAGGTGAATGAAGACTAATCGGGTTAGGTGTCGTTGTTGGTGTCGCGGTGGGATTCGCTGTATACTCTTTGGGGAAGAAACTCGTGGTTGATAAGCAGATGCGTCTTACTCGTCAAAACAGAAAGGATTAGATGGCGCTTTTTGGGGGAAGGTTGTGGAGGAAGTGGAGGGAAGTTGGAGGGATGGAAAGCGGAAAGCTTGGAAATGGGATGGGGATGGGGATGGGGATGTGATACCGTGGGGAAAATGTGAGGAATTGAGTATGCATGGATGGATGGGGCAATGGGGGGAGGGGAATGTACAAATCAAAATCAAAGTGATACTGGGATTCTTTCTCTCTTGATACCAAAATGGAGGGGTTAACCAGACCAGACCAGATGTGACAATTCCGTTTCTCTCTCTTCCCTCAACTGTTCTTGAATACGTGATGTTTGTTATGTTACGAAGTAAATCCTCATGAAAGAAAAAAAGAACTCCAATTGAACTTCTGACAAGTTTTCCCGCAACGCCAATACCATGCATACCTACATCCCTTTGAAAATACCTAGGTAGACTTTTTGATTATTCTGGTTTTGGACCAGCAATATCCAATCCCTCAAGTCCTTGCATGGGATCCTCGGGTCTCTCCACTGCACTCGTCTTCGTTCGTTCGGTGGCTAGTTTATCTTCTTCACTGACGGCGTTTTCTGCTAGCCAGCCCTCCTAGAAAAATATTAATATTGATCCTTAAATGATCCTTAAAACATCCTTAAACCATCCTAAACCACCCCCCAAACTACACATAGGCGGGGAAAAAGAGATATTTTCATCCCCCCTCTTCAACCAACACAAAGATATCTCTCATTTTCTTTTTTTAAAAAAAAACACAAAATCATACATATAAAACGAAAAAACATACCTGTTCCCAAAGCGCCGTCTTACTTCCCAACCCCTCATTCACATTCTTCGGCGGTCTCGCGGCAGAAACCTTGATCGTCTTCCCGAAGAGTTCGCTTTGATCCATGTTATCAATCGCGTCCTGGACGTCGGACGCCGACTCGAATTCTACGTAGCCGAATCCTCGGTGGGGGTCTGTTGTGTTGGGGGCGTCGTTTTTACTGTGTTTGTGGTTAGTTTTTTTGTGTTTTTGATATGATATGATGGGATTTGGGGGGGTTTTTTTGGCGGGGGATGGATGAGAGGGTGAGAGGGTTGAGATTTTGGGAGTGAAGGGTGAAGGGTGAAGGGGGGAGGTTTTATATGAGAGGGGGATGAGATGGGTATAATGGGATATATGGGGATGAGAGGGAGACAAACGGGATTGAAACATCAGTTATCTCACCGAAGGGGAGGAAAGCTGCTTGGAGGTTGTCGGTGTTGACTAGAGGGGAGAGACCCCCTATGTAGACTGTTGCTTTCCATCGTGCGGCGTCGGTCATTTTGAGATGATGAGGGATTTGGATGGGTGTATGAAAGTCGAGGGTTAGAGATATAGATATAGATGGATGGTCATTGGGTGAATTGTTGATGATGTTGGGTGTCACGTGGTAAGTCGTAGGGTGAGAGTGTCACGTGATGGAGTGAAAGGCGGGAGATGGATGGATGCAGGTGTAGGTACGTTGGTATGATTGTAAGTATTTTGGATGTGAATGTATTTTGGATTAGAATATATTTCGGTTTTGGGGGAAGAGATATATCATGATATCTTTTTGGGTCAAGTACGAAGTCTCACGATGAAAATGAGACCGTGGTTGAAAAGTAAAGAATTGTGGGATTTCAAAAGGGGAAGTTTGTAGTCATATCTTCACCGAAACTCCAATCACCTTTGTAAATGTTGTTGGAATGATTTCTGCTGTCTTACGGACTGGACTGTGTAAAAGCTTTTGAAATGGATTTGTGTTTTTAGAGCTTGGATGTGGAATTTGTGCTTGTTGTAGCGCGATGCTATGTCATGTCTGACTTTGATGAAGGACGGTACCTTGAGTCTTTGACTCTACCACCGGAATAAATTATTCAAAGCATAAAGCATGTTTCTTTGCGCTCACTACATAGTTCACTTATTGAAACCAAGACTGCTATTCTGATTCTGGCGTGTTTTTTCAAGAAAAAGAATTTTCCCGTATTCGGCAAGTTGCGAGAATTGTTTGAACCAAGGTCGGCGGTCGCACGTAGAGGAATGTAGTTCTCCCGGAAAAGGAGAAAAGGGTTGCAATTCGATGAACCTAAAGTCTCTTATCCAGCCATTCGTGTCACATTTTGGTTGAATAGTTGCACTTCTGGAAAAATACCAGTAGTTAGAGGTTCCTCCCTTCATTTTAAGCTCGTCAGAAAAATAACCTTATCGACGATTTCTGAAATTAGGGGTATCATTCAAGTCATTCTGATGTCAGGCTCATCGCTCATCATACTTTGGCAGTAGAAGAAAGAGATCAGACATGCTAAGAACTCGATGATTCTTCTGTTACCACAAAAACCAGTATAACGATCCTGTAGTGGAGAAGTAATTCGCTTTCTCCTCGTAAGTCGACTACTCGTATCAGTTACGGATGGAGGAGGATTATTCGCCAAAAAACAAAACCCCACGAACAGGACAAGAATCCTTACGTAAGTGAACTGCAGCACGCACTAAGTTTCATTGTTGCAAGTGTCGTGGACTCGTGGTCACTACTGGTCATCATCCTCGAAATCGGCGACCGGCAAAAAGCTTGGTTGAAGCTTCGTAGCTGGGTCCTCCATGCACGTCAAAAGATGGGAGTTTGTTCCCGGTGGAGGGAGCTGCTGCAGTGACCTGTCTGACCAGTCTGAGAGCCTTCCATTCATTACGCGGCCATCTGAATAGGCTCTCTTCCTTCGAATGCCTGAATATGTCAGAGTGGCAGGAGAGCAATTGAAGATTGAATCCAGTCATACTATTTAAAGGAGAATACGGGAGTAATTGTTGGCCTTATTCTTCAATGGACGACGAAAGCGGAAAATAACCATCCTATTTTTAGGGTGTTAAGGTTGCGGGTACCTCAGCCAGGGGTTGGATGGCTTGTCCTGCCACTCTCCAGCAGTCCAGTCGTCGATCCTCCTCTAGGAGGTGAAGTAAGAGCGAAGATGCAGCGTGTCTGGTGAAACGAATTTCTTTTTCATCGAGGGTGGTTTCTTCCTTCTTTTTTTCCCCTCAGAACAAAACAATAAATTCTCTCGATCGAATCGCGACAGGCTAATCAGTCACCGCTAACCAACACCAACTTAACCGGATTCAGGACTGTCGTCATCGGGGTCCCTATCTTTACCCTTTTACGTTCGCGGATTCTTGAAACGACGACTCCCAAAACAATCGCACATCCCCTCTTGGCACCGGTCAAGGCGCGCCCCCCGTCTAACTGTCTTAGCGTCCGTGGCGTCTTAGCTTCTTAAGTGCAGCCTTCTAAAATACTTCTTACGTAGGGTACCCTCGTACTTGTACCACACCATACGGATACAAACAGATCTTCATCTCTTCCACCAACTGCTATTCGACAATCTTCTGCCGTCTAGTCCTCGACCTTTCGCAGACAGACGACGATCTCGACATCGGTAGTGTCGACATCGAAGCCTTATCGTCTCGCCAGCTCCATCTGACCACATCTCACTGCCCACCATGCTCACTTTCAAAAGAGCTCTAATAGCTGCGGCTGTCTTCTTGACGATGATCTTCCTAGTCACTCGATCACATCCCTCGCCACATCCTTATCGAGATCACTCGACATCTGACGATGCTTCGCAGAAGTCTGTAAAGGGGGACAATTCAGCAAAGGCGGGTTCAACACCGCCCGCCTCGAGTGGCTCTAGCAACATGGCTTCTCCACAGGGCAAGCCGGCCCAGAAGCCATTACGGGATTTCGAAAATGCGCCATTACGGGATAAATTGGCATATCAATTCCAATACGACGTCGAGTCCAAGTTTCCAGCATACATTTGGCAAACTTGGAAATATACACCAGCCTCAGGGGATTTTGGAGAGAATTTCCGTCCAGCAGAGGCAAGCTGGTCAGAGAAACATCCGGGCTTCATTCATGAAGTTATCACGGATCAAGTCGCGGTTCATTTAATACGCCATCTATATGCATCCGTACCAGAAGTGCTCGAGGCTTATAATCTCCTTCCTGTTCCAGTCTTGAAGGCTGATTTTTTTCGCTACCTGATTCTGCTGGCCAGAGGTGGCATTTATTCTGATATCGATACCCACGCTCTCAAATCCGCTTCTGAGTGGCTCCCAGACAACGTTCCTAGAAACAAAGTTGGTTTGGTGATCGGCATTGAGGCGGATCCAGATCGCGCAGATTGGGAAGAATGGTATTCTCGTAGACTTCAATTCTGCCAATGGACGATTCAGTCCAAACCAGGACATCCTGTTCTAAGAGAAATCGTGGCTCAGATCACGGAGGAGACGATGAAAAAATCAAAGGATGGATCGCTGAAAGTTTTCGCTGACAAGAATGGCGACAAGAATGTCATCGAATTTACCGGACCTGCTGTATGGACAGATATCATTTTCGATTTCTTCAACGACGAACGGTACTTTGACTTGTCTTCTTCCAAGAAGAACATTACATGGAGGGAGTTCACAGGAATGAAGGTCTCAAAGAAAGTTGGAGACGTCGTCGTTTTACCTATTACCGCCTTCAGTCCCGGCGTGGAACAAATGGGCGCTGGAGGATACGATGATCCTGGAGCTTTCGTGAAGCATGAGTTTGAGGGTATGTTTATTAAGTTCTCCCAGTTCTCGAATATGCCAACTAACATTTCTGTAGGTACCTGGAAACCAGAACATCTCAGACACATCGGAATCATCATCGAATAGAGGGAATGCGACTCTCACCAACCCCGCGTCCTCTCTAGGGCCATCTCGTTGTATATTATCCGACCCACAAGCGTCATCTACATCATCGACGCCCTTTTCATCGTACCCATTTAATTTGATTGCATTAGCGACATGGCATCCAAGTTCGGTCACTTAATAGCAACATACGGTCTTATCAGCGAGCGAGCACAAAACGGAGTTTTTTTCACCGTTTCTATTTTTGCTTTTTTTCCTTGGTTCTGGTTCTTGTGCATAGAAAAATTAGAGGCTAGGGGGGTTTCATTTGGGGAGTTCATTCAGCGGGGAGGGGCTTGTTTTTGTTTCGGACACGCTAACCCGTACAAACCGTTTTCTGGATCCGGAGTCCTCGTTCGTTCCTATGAGGGAAATGGGATTTATTTGGAAATAGGAAAAGGTTTTATCTGTACACCTGGGAATTTCAAAATTTCCTTGTGTTTTCGTCTTTTTCTTGGATCAAATGGGGGAAGGGGGAAGGGGGAGGATGACTGAAGGATCGAAGGAAGAATGGGGGGGCTGAGCAGATATGGGGACACGAGTTTTTCAAGAGCTGAAGTCTTGTGTGTTGTTATTGGAAGGTAGGGAAATGATTGAAGAGTTTGATGGGATGGGGTTATAGATAGATCCCCCCCCGTCTCTGTCGTTTTGGAAGCGAGTAAGCCGGGTGGTTTAGATGCTCGAGCTTTAGGTGTAGATGGAATGAGAAAGATTGTGTACCTACCTATTCGTATTCTTTGACTACGTCATCTTTCCAATCTTCTTTTTCTTTGCTTTGCGTGATGTGTGAAGCGACCGGGTTTATCTTTATCCTATCTTATCCAAACCACATACCTAGGTATGTTAGACTTTATCCCACTTTTCCGCCCGAGGGGATATTGATAGGGAACCGGTATGTACCTAGGTAGTGATGGCAAATTGTCAAGAACTTCCAAGCTTCCTCGTACCTACCTAGGTACCGGAATAGAAGCGGGCCGGTGACGGGGAGGAGGGGCCTTGGCAGTCGTGGTTGTGGTGCTGTTTTGACGTGAGGGCCCGCGGATACCCTACAACTTTTGAGCTAACGTTTTTTCACCAACCTTAGCGTTTCTTCTCGCAAAGCTAGCTATAGGTAGCTGGGGATCTCTTGACGCTTTCGATGAGATTCTATGACCGGGGTTTAGGGAACGATATTCTAGAAGGGTTTGAGAAGGTTATTTTGTTTGAGGGCCTTTGAGGGATGATGAAGATGATGAGGGGTCTTGGGATGAGAGGGGCGATGAGGAGGGGGGTGAGGTGTATGGCGACGGCTTCTGCTTGGGGTGGGTTGGGAATCGGGATGAAGTCGAAGATGAGTTTTAGCGCGAGGAGGTGCTCGATCGTCACGCCTACTACTCGAGCAAATAGCCGTTTGCAAGCTGGTACGAATAATGGGGTTGGGAAGAGAGGGTTGCTTACTCGATCTTATGCTCAAGGTTCTACTGATGTAAGTCTTCTATCCTCTGTCTCTTTAAATGGAAAGAAGAAAAAGGGAAAATGGAAATACTGTAATGGACTCTGGCTTATTATATAAAAAAGCGACCATTAATTAATCTCACAATACCAGAGCATTTCCATGAAGTTGTGATGGATCGTCAGGATGATTTAGCGGTTATCTCAACTACTACTTCACCTCATTTACGACCCGAAAAAGGACCTTTCGGTGCGACGTTTGGAATCGATGAGAGGAGACTTACGTATGTGGAGTTGTCTTGGCTGAGTCAGGGTATGTCCCTTACATTGAGTGATAGAGGTGTGAAGAAGGGTCATAGGGTTGCGGTTAGTTTGGGGAATGGGTGGGAGTTTGCGGTTGCTACTTATGCTATTTGGAGTTTGGGAGCGATTTTGGTAAGTGTCTTTCTTTTTTCTTTTTTGGGAAACTTTTGGTGCTTGGCTTTCGTGGGTTTAGAGATCTTCAAGATGAAGGTATAGTTTTTGTATCGAATCAACTAGCTGACTTCAAATAGGTACCCCTAAATCCTTCTTACAACGCGCCTCAAGTTATTGCAGCATTGAATCATCTCGACACCGCTCACTTGATCATCGGAGCAGAAACCAATCTTCCTTTCAAACCCCCAAGAGAGAATATCACACTTTTGAAGGAATTGGTACCAACCCTCACATCCAGGAAAGATCTGCGATCGCCTGCGGTACCGTCGCTAAAGAATTTGTTCCTAGTAGACAACTCGGATGGAAGAATCGATACCTCAACTCTGAAAGCAACAATTCCATTTTCATCCCTCTTCGACTGCAGTGTCCTTAGAATGGTATACACGCCACCCACGTCATTCTCACCAGACGATATAATCAACATCCAATTCACATCCGGTACCACCTCCGCCCCCAAAGCCGCCGCCCTCACCCACCGTTCTATTCTCAATAATGGCTTCCAGATCGGTAGTCGAATGGGGTTAACACGCCAAGACGTAATTGTTTGTCCGCCACCATTATTTCATTGTTTCGGTTCCATCTTGGGGTACATGGCAACCATGACCCATGGCTCTACTATCGTCTTTCCCTCTCCGGCATTCGATCCTGTCGCCACTCTTTTGGCAGTTCAAGAAGAGAAAGCTACGGGTTTGTACGGTGTCCCTACTATGTTCACATCATACCTCGAACTTCTTTCCTCTGGTAAGATTTCTAGAGAGGGTTTCCAGCATCTGCGTACCGGGATCGTGGCTGGGAGTAGTATACCAAGTCATCTCATGTCTCGCTTAACCAAGGAGTTGGATCTGGATGGTATTACAATCTGCTACGGGATGACGGAAACTTCTCCAGTTTCCTTCATGACCTACCCCGACGATCCCTTGGAGAAGAAATTACACACCGTTGGACGACTACTCCCACACTTAGAAGCGAAAATCGTTGCTCCCTCTTCCTCTCCTACCTCAACATCAAACTCAAACCCCGACTCAAACACAGACGATGAGATCCTCCCCATAGGAACTAAAGGCGAGCTCCTCATCTCCGGGTACAACGTCATGAAATCTTACTGGAATGCCCCCGAGCGAACCAAGGAAGTCCTACAGTCTGACGGCGATGGCAAGATCTGGATGCGTACCGGCGATGAGGCATCTATGGATCCTGAGGGTTATGTCACTATCACAGGTCGTATAAAAGACCTTATCATCCGTGGAGGCGAGAATATCCATCCCCTTGAGATCGAAGACTGTATCCTCGGCCTGGACGGCGTGAGTGCGGTGTCTGTCGTTGGACTCCCGGATGAGAGGTATGGTGAGGTGGTTGCTGCCTTTATCATCCCAAAGGCCGGATGGAAGACTGGGGTTGATGATTTTGGTGGACACGTTGGGGGTGCAGAGGGTGCAGAGGGTGCAGAGGGATTCTTGGATAAAGAGTATGTGACGAGGTTGGTGGGGGAGAGGTTGAGTGGACATCTTGTGCCGAAGTATGTTTTTTGGGTTACGGATTTTCCTAAGACGGTGAGTGGGAAGGTACAGAAGTTTCAGTTGAGGGAGGTTGGGGAGAGGGGGTTGAGAGGGAGGGAGGAAAAGAAGGGGGATATGGGGCGTTGGGTGAGGGATCTGGGTGTGGAGGGGATTTTTCGGGGGGTTGAGAGGAGTGTTAATAAGATTGATGGATGACTTGCGGCGAAGGTTGTTCGTTAGCGACCTGGGGTGTGAAGGGGCGGGGGCGGGGACGGGGTGAAAGGTTGTGATGGCTTTTATGGAGCGAGAGGGTGGGGTAGTGGTAATACTACTGAGAATGGGAATGAAGTGTTTGTTATGAGATCTGTTCTAGAGTCCCTTTATGGGTTTCTTAAAGATTGATTGATCAATTGGGAACTTTGTATGAGTAGGGGGGTGAGAGATCTATGGGGAAAAACGAATGTATTATAAGATTTGATTTATATAGGCCCTGTACGGCTCGCACATGTAAAATGTGTCCTACTTTTAGAAGTGGCTGGTTGAGCCGATTTATTTATATGTAAACAACAATTTATTATTTTAAGCTGAAAATAACCTAACTTAGGCTCTGTTCACTCAGAATGTTAGACCTCGATATGCTAAGTAAAAAATACCTATTTTGGACGATATTGAGACTCAACATTGTGTGGATTAAGTGGATTAGACCTACACGATGTTGAGTCTTAATATCGTCTAAAATAGGTATAGCTCTATCCTTATGCCAAGTTCGCACTCATTAAGGGTGTTTATGTACACCTACTACTATATTAGAATTAACAGCGACAAAAGATATCGTAAAAATATAAAATAAATTCGAGTTAACTCTTTAGAAGCTAGGTAATTAATATTATAGTCGATACTTATAATATTACGATACGTTGTTGTAGTAATGCGGTGTAAATAAGGTAGGATACACTCGTGGCGAGCGAGTCTTAGCGGGATATTTCAATTAATAGCGGTAAAGAATATCGTAAAAATATAAAATAAATTCGAGTTAACTCTTTAGAAGCTAGGTAATTAATATTATAGTCGATACTTATAATATTATGATACGTTGTTGTAGTAATGCGATATAAATAAGGTAGGATATACTCGTGGCGGGCGAGTCTTGGCGGGATGTTGAGGTCGAAAACAACCTCTCGAGGTTGTTTTCGCTTTTACCACTAAAGCGATGTTGAGACTCAATATCAAGTGGATCAAAAAAGATATTGAGGCTTAATATCGTCGTTCTGTTCACTTAAGAGTGGAGACTAAGTTAAAGGCGCCGGAACACGGTCTTAATCGAGAATAGTGTATATTTACGACCTACACACCCTACAAATCTACCTTAATCAGGACGATATCGAGCTCCAACATTCTGAGTGAACAGAGCCTAGGTAAATTGACCTGAATTGTACGGCACACATATTTCAATGTAAATTGGTTAGATATACGGAACGGACTTGGGCGGGAGCGCTAGTACGAAAGTCTTTCTTAATAGAGCTCAAATTACGGGAATACTCCTATTAACCTGTAGACTTCCGTTAGCGCTCACTCCTTAGCGAGAATAAGAAAATATCGCGCCTCCCTCTCTCCCTCTCTATCTCCTATATTTTTTACGCTCTAATTAGAGGTAAGTAATACAAAAGCAAACGAGGTATACGATGGCTAGAAGCGGGGGGGAAGGGGGGCTGTAACAGTAGGAGCGGCTATATATATAGGCGCCAGGCTGACAGTGAGGGTGGCTCAGGTGGCTGGCTGATAAGCACTCTGTAGCGAACAGTAGTAATAAGTTAAGTACTTAGTTAAGTGCGTGAGGATTAATCAGAGCGAACAGTGACCCACTCGAGCGAGTGAGCGACGTGGGTCACGTCGTAAGCGTAACTACTTTAGATAGAATAAATGTGCTCTAAAAATAGATTATATAGGTTAACTATAGGACGTGTCTGAGTAGTCAATCTGAATGGCGGCGGTGTAAGAGAGCTAGTAGAATACTTGATTGGGAAGTGATATGCCTGTTTAGTGTAAACTTTTGGCTAAACTTACTGTACTCGGCTAGATTTTAGACGTGCGCTGCTCTAGTGCGTTTAGGTGTTTATGTAGGTTGACCACGGAATGTCTCTGAGTGGCTAATCTAAATGGCGGCGGTGTAAGAGGAACTGGCAGAATTCTTAATTTGGCTATACTCGTACTTAAGTAAACGCCAGCCAGCCAGCTAGCCAGATACCTAAACAGCGAGACAGCTAGACAGCTATATAGCTAGCTATCTATACAGTTAGTTAGTCAGTCAGTCAGTCAGCCAGACAGCTAAACAGCGAGACAGCGAGACAGCGAGACAGCCAGCCATCTATACGGTCAGTCAGTCAGTCAGTCAGTCAGCCAGACAGCCAGACAGCCAAACAGCGACACAGCCAGCGAGAGAGCCAAAGCCACCCAGCCAGACAGCCAGCGAGATAGCCACCCAGCCAGCCAGCCAGCTAGCCAGACAGGCAGTAAGCTAGAAAGGACGAGAAGGTATTTCAAGAATATACCTAGGCTCTATTCTAATACGTCCCCATTTTATACGTTTCTACTACTACAGGTACTATAGGCGGGTCGAGTATATGTTTATACTAATGTTTATCCTAAAATCTATAATATACTAATATGTTCCCTGGTACAAAAAAGCCTATATGCTTAATAGCGCTTACGTGACACTGTTCGCTTTGAAAATACATAAAAAGGAACGAATTTATGTCAACGTGCCGTGTTATTGAGGAATGAGGACTAGTGGCGATATCCGCCCAAGTCCGTTCCGCAGTCTTCTACTGAATGTACTACTTCTAAGCGAAGGGGTAAACAAAGTACTACTTCTTAAGCATCTCAATTACTACCATCTGCTCAACCTTAGGAGACTCAGGGTACCTAGGTGACCTAGGATATCAACGATTCTTAAGGCCTGTGGAAATAGTAGAAGTGGTAGAAGTGATACTAATTATCCTAAAAAGTCAGAATACTAGATGTGTGTAGGCACTTCTACAAGCTGGGCTATTTTAGGCCCAGCTTTATTTTTAGTGACGTACATCTAGTACTTAGATGTGTGTAGGAATTAGTCACAAATTTAGGTACCTTTAATATACGTGCCGTATAAGTTTTAGACTTTAGCGAGTTATTAGTCTACAACAGCTGAAAACAGCAATCTTTATATAGTAGACACAACCTAGATGTGCGTGCCGTACAGGGCCTTAAAAAAGACAGCGTTGGTAGAGTTCGGGTTTTTGTATTCTGATGATGTATTCTTGTTACTCTATATGCTCAAATGCAGCATCGCCTGGCTTCCAGAGAACTCCCCATTTGAATTGGCCAAGGACATATCTTCGCTTCTTCTTCTGAACCCATTATCCCTCGAACTTAGGACCAAGGTTTCGACAGTCTTCTCTATGCTATCATTGTGCGTAACACACAGAGCTTCTACATCCAAGCCATCACTCTCTGACAAATTCTCCGTCAAATCTTGTGCTCATTCATTGATCCGAGTACCCCACAAAATTGACCAGACAACCAGGATCGCGGTATCTCATTCACTGATATCACTGATATCACTGATGGGCAACCACGTTGGAGAAAGTAGGTAAACCCAATCCCAAATATCATCATGACGTCTCCAGGCATCATCATATCTCACCATATTAGCCTTACCTTCCGTAAGAGCTTCATACTTCTCTCCCAAGATAGATCTTTCCAGATCCTCCTCTCTAGCAATTCGTTCCTCCTTATAGGTAGGTGTCTCACCCAAATCCAGTTCCGGAGTCCATTCATTCGCCCAGAAACCTTTCAATCCTTCTAAGACTGTGATGTTATGTAAGCCCTCCTTGAGATTTGCTTGTTCGTATTCGTCAAGCCGGAAATAGCTAATGGAAAGGGTCAAAGCAGGAAGATTGGCGGAGTCCTTGAGTTGGTTGATGGCTCGTAGCCAGGAGTAATAGCTTCTGGTGGTTCTCCCGAACAATTGGCGGTGGGGTGAGATTACGATTTCTAATCGGCGTAAATGGGCGATGTTTGATTGACCGATGTACTTTAGAAATAACTCTACTTCTTGCGTATCAGGGGCGCGGATTTCAAATGCCCCCCAGGACAAGAATCCCATCGTTGGTACAACTACAAAATTGTTTCGCGAAAAGAAGATCGTTGACGCTTCCTCTTTCATCTTTTTGGAAACGAGGAAGAGTGATCGTGTTATGTGGTAGTTGTCGCAGCCAAAATCCAGGCAGGTGCTTGAGGTAGAGGCATATGCCATGCTGCATATGTCTCCACACAGAGGAGACCCATGTTGGAAAGGATGGAAGTATCCCCAGCGTTGATGCCAAAATATGTCTTGATTGCCATCTCGGCGGGGAGCTACAAGGCCGGTATACTCTAGTATGCGCGCGCGCAATTCGAAGGGAAGATCGTTCCAGCGGTGGAATGTTGAGGTTGGAGAACGACCGGTGATTCGATTATACACTCCTTCTGCGTAGGGTTGGAGACCCTCATCGTGGTACTTGGCCAGGCGAATTCCAAAGCGTTTGAGGGTTGGTAATTGGTAGAGTGGTGCGACTACTTTACTCGCCGTTGTAATGTCCGAACAGTCGCAGAGAAAGTCAAGCCGGAGTTCAGCGTTTGCGTGTTTTGCGAGTCTGGTAGCAACCTTTGTCCAGATCTCGATGATTGTTTTATCTTTTTCCTTTTTGTCATTCATAGGCTTAATATGATCCTTATGACCTGGCTCACAATCAAAACTATCCCACCTATCAACCAACCTAATAGGTCCAGGTTTCACGCCTCCAAACCCTCTATCAAACCTCTCACGACAACTGCAGGATCTAAGAATGACCGTTAGATCCATCATAGCAGAGAGAGCACGATCAGAGAGTCTATTCAACGCCAATAATCCCCAAGGAGCACTTTCCTGGACGATAAACTTGTTGCTGGAATAGAACTCTTCTTCAACCTCAACAGAGATTGCGCGGGATACTAGTAACAAGCTTGATACCAGCGAATAACTTGAAGAATGGACGCTCCATTTAAGAGCAGGATTTAGTTTTATTATGTGACTTGTACTACCTTGGAAGGTATGGAGACCAGCTTCGTGGTAGATTCGTAATCTTAGCTTCTTTGGTAGCGCGAGAAAGGTGGTTGTCGTAGGCGAGGTGCCTAGAGGATGAGGGGCCGCTTGGGCAGGTTGATGATGGTTTTGGGGGGGCCGCGATGACATTTCAGTGTATTTGAAGATGGTCGGATTCGTGGATGAGGATGGAGAAGATGGTATTATACGAAGATGGTATTGTACGAAGATGGTTGTAGTGTTGTGCGCTGAGATTTATCGCTGTTGATTTGAGCCATCGCGTCACTTGGCTGAAATGTTATTGGATTAGGAAGCTCCGAATAATAGCTGGAATATTGAGTCACTCTTTGGCTTTCCCCTCAATAAAAGAGTGGAGCTTTGTGTTGCAAGAGATGTTTGGTGACAAGAGGATGATTGTAGCGTTTTTGCGCTTTATTTTTGCATAGCTGTGAATGCTTACACTGTATATTACATGACAGTGCCGTTGTATGTACTTTTTTTGGGGCTATCTTAGTACTTATTCATGTAGTAAGAATGTTTTATTCATTGATCATGACATTATTCACACGAATTTTGGTGTTACTGGATTCCAGACTTGGGCACGTTGACGATATTTACCGGGTTATCGCGATATATTGTTCTACGATTACGATATCGATCGTAGAAAAAGTGAGATTTTGAAGGGATTTCTAGGAAGTTTTTAGGGAGTTTTTAGGCTTATTTTACGATTGCTAAAGGAATAAAGAGATAATAAAAAACGTTCAAATAAAACTATTATATAAAGAAAACAACTAATTACGTCCTAGCGTTGAACAATACTACCTTCCTCATTAATCTCTATTTCAACCTCGACGTTACTGTCCGCTATAATACTCTAGGAGGGTTCCTACGAGGTAGACTAGGTGCGTTATCGAATAGCGGCATTTTTAGATAATTTAAGAACGTTGTTGTAATAATAGTAGTGGTGTTGTCGTCTATTAACGGGTAGGAGCGCTAGGCGCTAGCGAGAATAAATATTTTGAAAGCTATTAGGTTAAGAATATATACCCAATGTAGCTTTGTGAAAAGATTAAAGAAATTAAACTAAATAAATACCTTATTAATGTTTATTACATATAGAATTTAAAGGCAATTAGTTAGAGACTTATTGCTCGGTATTATTATTTCTGTTGGTTTGACTACAAGTCAATGAGAATGGTACAATAATCTGGTATTGTATTCGTCTTGTCTTCTAACTAGCTGGCTACAGGTCTCCCAGGAATCACGTCACGTGATTCCTCGTTTACAACTTATTGCGATACGTCAACTTTACTACAATATGTCAGCTCATATATGTAGCTGGCGTTTCAGGCGAGGCACGTAGCCAGCCTGCGCCAGGAGATAAGGCATATCGCAACAATTTCAAAAGAGTAAGAAATCAAAAACAATCTCTGCTTGGTTAATAGGTATTATATATAAATTTTCAAAGCGAATATATAAAGAATATATACCTAACGTTGTTTTTTGAAAAGATTGAAAAGATTAAACTAAATAATAACCTTATTAATCTCTGTTATGCATAGACTTTTAAGGCAATTAATTAGAGGATTATTACATAGTATTATTGTTCTAAAAGAGTATAAAAATGAATTTAAGTAACTAGTTTGTATATACCTACTATGTCTCTACGTATCCTGATTAACCGACCCAATTTGTTCCGTGCCGCACCCCACCAAAAATCGGCAACACCACCACTTTTTTTATATACATATTTATTAATTAATTGATAAGATGCGATCGTTAAGGGCTTAAGGCATTATAGAGAAATAGAATAGACAATTGTAGTTGGTGTTACTATATAAAAAGTATAGTAAATAAGTGTGGTGGTAGTATAGGTCTCGGAACAAATTGGGTCGGTTAATCAGGATACGTAGAGTATGTATAGATTTCGGTAATGAGCTAAAGAGTGTTTACTTGATGTGGAATTTTCAAAGGTTTCGAAAAATCAAAATGAATAATCACATAAATATAGTCTGTTACATATAAACTGTTGAACTAATTAACCAGAGAATTATTACTTAGTATTGTTATTTTAAAAGAGTAAGAAAATGAATCTAAGTCGATAGTTTATTAATATTTGCTATATATAGATTTACCAAGTAATTAGCTAAAGAGTTATTACTTAAAATTATTATTTCAAAAGAATATGAAAATGGGTTCAAGTAAATAGCTTGTTCGTGTTTACTATATATAGCTGTCCGAGTAATTAGCTGAAGGATATCTACTTAATATTATTTTTTCGAAGGAGTATAAAACCAATCCAAGTAAACCATTTTTTATGTTTACTATATATAGATTCCCTTAGTAATTAGCGAAAGAATACCTACTTAATATCAATATTTCAAAAGTGTATAGAAATGAGTTTAAGTAAACAGTTTGCTTATGTTTACTATATATAAATCTCCCAAGTAATTAGCTGCAGAATATCTACTTAATATATTCTTTGAAAAGAGTACAAAAATCAATCTAAGTAAATAGCATGTTTATGTTCATTATATATAAATTTCGCAGGTAATTAGCTAAAGACTATACACAAGATATTATTATATAAGAATAGTAAGAAAAGGTGTTGCTATATATTCTACTCATTTTAGTCACGTTATTTATAGACACATCTCGGTCAAGTGCTTAGGGAAAATTAGATTACTTAGATTACTTAAGATTATTTCTTAGATCATAGAATAATCTAGAAAATAATCTAAATCTGAACAGGGGCTAAGTTGAGATTATTTTACAGCGTGTGAAAGAAATACTCAACTACTCTAGTACTCAAGTAGTAGCTGGGTTGAGTTGAGGTGAGGTGAGGTGAGGTGAGGTCAGTTGAGTAGTCATAAGTAGTAGTATAAAATAATTGCCCTTGAGTTGAGTTGGGTAGGTGCCTTGACTAAACTTAACTCAACTTATGTTGTACGCTGTGATAATAATCTTAAATAATCTACTATCTCCTGGTCTCAACATATGTACTTTCGTTTTTTGGCTCGGCTTAGACCTTGCTCCCTATAGGCTCAATTCTGCCTTATGAGCTTTAAAAAGGGTCAAAAGGCAAAATTGAACCTATGAGGAGCAAGGTCTAAGACAAAAAGTGGATATCGCAAACCTAAAAATCGAAAAGTACATATGTCTGTTCCATGGTGCGAGCGTATACGAGAAATATACGTACGTCTAATATCCGTATTAGACAGCACTTTGATTTTTAATTGATTCCGCGTATAAATACCCGAAATCGGTTTAAAATTGTATATACGTATAAAATTATACGTACAGGGGCACAAATACAGATCAAATGAGGCCATTCCCACCTACTTTAGGCCCACCTTTCTAGGTCTCCTAGCTCCTCAATTCCTCCCCAACATCCCCCCTTTACTTAGCGAGTTACTAAAAAGTCCGACCACCAGCCTCCCGATTACTAAAAAATGACCTTGTAGAAGCATTATATACGCGTATTATAGTTTCTGGAGGCATCAGACATTCTAAGACTATAGATACATTTAATTAAGGCCCTGAGTATGCTGAATAAAGGGGGTGGGATAAGGTGCCATAGCGATACGAGCGCCTAGGTCGATCTATTAAATCAAAGAGTGTCGATCAAATCCGTTTTGATAAATCGCTCGAATATACGCTCGTAAAGCTTAATATCTAATACGCGACTTAAACGTCTAATACGGCGATCAGACGTCCGATACGCGTATACCTCGTATACGCGGGCTCGATGGATCATGTCGAGACCAGGAGATACAAATTCGACTCTATTCATTCAAGGTGCTACTTACGAGATTATTTTGCCGTACATCGAATCACCCTATGTTACCACAACTACCGATTACCTTTCTACACTCTATTGCTACTACAACATAGATACTATAGATTGTTGGGTTTTAGAAGCCTTTGTTGCCGATTTCTTGCCCTTCTGGGTAGTAGGCGTCTTAGTAGTATTTTGGGTGGTAGTAGCTTGCGTAACGACTTCCTGAACAGTTGGTATATATTTATAACTCGGCGCCTCGTCTGTAGGAACAGACGCCATCCGCGAAGGGGTAGGTGTCTCTTGAGTTGACATTTTGTAATTTTTGGAAAGTAGTCATATTGAGAATTTGAGGGTAATATGTATGGGAATTGATTGTAGTTATAGAGCAAGTGAATGGAGAAGGGGGGTGAATTGTATCTTACAGGGGTACATCGGTACCTAGGGAAACAATATTCAATTGAAAATACTCTATACTATTTTGCCTAAAATAATTCAAAATAACTCAAAATAATAATCTAATCTAAAGAGGGCCTTAATACTCGAACGCTTACACTCTCTTAGAACCACAGTAATTGAAATACTATTTAAACCACACCTGAACTGCTTACGACACTACGCCAATGATATCTCCACATTAACACCAATCAGTGATCACAGATCAGAGATCCGATCAAGCCTTTAAATAGTATGATGCCTCAAGCTAGTTAAAATAGCCCTTTTCAGATTAGTATTGCGACTTCGACTGAGGAACAACCATAGTAGTAAGAATTCCCCCTTAAAACTACAAAGGGCTTTTCCTTGGTAAACGGGAGAACGAAAATACGAAACACTACGGTAACAGGGCACAACTGCTCCCCTAACCAGCTCTTCGGCACCTTTCCATGAAGAGGAAATGGATATTGGTTATTATTATGGCTATGGATAAGAAGTCCAGCCGCATGGCCTTATAAAAGTTATAATAAACGACTATAGTACTCCTACCTTTCCCTCGACGAAATAACCCTTTTCAGACAAGCATTACGTCCGTATGGAGGAATTCTATTATGTGTGGTAGCTATTGCAGTTACAGGATTATAACGACAACAAAACCTCCACCTCTTAATTAATTCAGCCCTGGTGAGACGACGACCAATCGGCGATTCGCACTATCAACTCAACTATCTAGACTCAGGACGACAGACCAGCGAATACCCTGCCCCCCCCCGCTTCTTAATCCTCGCCTAGTATGACACTCCTACAAAGACTACCCTAGAAGCGACAACTAGACCAAGAATACACATGGCACCCCCGTATCCCCTTACCCCTCGAGTAAACACTATAAATACCTGCGAAAGAGCCTCAAATCACGCATTCGCACTACAAAAGACCCTCACTTTGGAAGCCAATTATACCCTCTTTTTGCGAGGGATTTTCTAGCATTGTTTGGGAATAGTTTTAGGACTTGTGGGAGCAATTTTCCTAGTACTTTAGGGGCCAATTTCCCCTTCTACAAATAACTTTCTCTGCCAATTCCAGGGCCTATTCGCACTTTGCGCGAGTGAATATTGCCTACGACTTCTGGGACTATTTTGCCTGTCAGAGGGACACTTCCCACTAATTCCAGTACTATTTTCCGCCTTCCTCGAGGGACCTTTTCCCGATTCCAGGACTACTTTTCTTCTTCCACAAGAAACTTTCAGGACCGAGTTTCCCCGCCTACAAGCAAGTGACAATTTCAACCACTTCTAGCACCGACTTCCCTCTTCCAGACGCGCTTATCTATGCCTACGTAGTAGGTCACTTTACCCTGTCCAAGAGACGCTTTCCTGGCTACTCGTTTCAATGTTTAACTTATTAAGTATACCTTGGCTGGACAACCGAGACCTACATATAGCCTGGCTATACGGTACAGCAATTGGAACTCGGCTACTATAGCCATCGGAACTTGAGCTCCAGTACTAGCCTTTTGATCCTGTTTACGCTTACAGATCAAATAAAGAGAGAGAGAGGGAGAGCGCCTACGCCCTTTGCTGAACACACGAAGGATCCCCCCACTGTCGAAAACAAGCCTATCTTCCCCGCAATCGTCACCAGGAAGAAAGCTTTACGAGGGTTACAAGCCTATTGTACACCGCCAAGTATCTACCCCCCTTTTCGTCGGACGCGACTAGCGAAAGGACAAGCGAGGTACAAGGACGAATAGACAGAGTACTGTAATTGGTCAGATAGACAGTATATACAGTTAGACAGACGGACAGAACATTGGATAATTTGAAGGAAAAAAAGAAGCATTATGTAAAGAATCTATATCCCATCGATGCTACACATGTGGGTTTCGATTTTTAGGTTTGCGATTTCCTATTTGAGTGATGTTTCTCTAAATAAGCCCCTTTTAAAGTTTATCTATATCTAATGGCAAAATTGAACCTATCGTGAGCATGTTCCAAGGCAAAAAGTCGATAGGACAAACTTAAAAATCGAAACGTACATATGTAGCGTCGAGGGGATAATAGCATACGTAAAAGAGCTACATCGAATTAGAGATTCTATCTAGCCTACCTCCAATTAAGCTAAAGCAAGCACCTAAAAACAAATCCAACATGGCAAGGTAGCACTCATGTGCCAGTATTAATATATGTACAAACACACTCTTTACCCTGATCTTGGACACTGAAATTTCCTAAAGACCCCCCGCTAGCATCTATACAAGTCGGGATATCAGGTCCACTCATAGCCAAATGCTGAATCCTCACAGCATATGGCCATCCTGAAAAAGCCCCACTTCCAATTTTCGATGATCCTGTGTTTCCTTCGCTAGTTGGATATGTCTTAGCCATTTTCGTGTATAAATAACCTTGAAGAATGGCGTTACTGAAATTGCAGGTCGCAGCTATGTTTTCGGTCGTTAAGGGTGTGGCAGGGGTCGTGGGTTTTTGAATATTCGTTTCGAAGAAGAGATACTCATCCGGGCTACCGGGAGATTTCAGTGAAAGAGAGATATTGGTAAACATGATGGAGAAATAGTTGGGTGTTGATGATATGAGGTAATTGGGTGGTGTTTGAGAGTCTGCGGATATTATCCAATCGAATGTAGCCGCTGAATCCAGTTTTGATTGGGAATAGGTGGTGTATGGATAGCAACGCCAGGTGTCTGGTTTGGAAGTGCAGTTTGATGTGGCATTTGAGAGGTACGTGTTTATGGAATATGATCCTGCTGGGAATGCAGTGGTGATCTTTGGAGTGGTAACGTTTTCATTTACTTTTCTACGAAAGAACGTTAAAGAAGCCTTCAAGGAGCGAATTGAGTTTGAACTTACAAGTCCTTGCCCCGGTTTCTCAAACCGAAAGTTACTCCAACTACAAGTGCAATAATACAAAAAGAAAGAATCCCCAGGGCTATACAACAACGACACCAGCCATCTCTCCTTACAATATACTTGTTCCTAACAACATTCCGACTTATATGTGCGAGCTTTTCAGAATCTTGTCCCACTATTGAACTGTAGTCCCCCCCAGAAGACGTAGCTGTAGCATAGCTGGAAGCCGACAGACCCGATTCCCTGAAATTGCTATTTGAAGGTCTCCTTGGTGACCGTAAAGGAATCGCAGGAGGCTTTTGGATTTCGCAGACTTGTTTTTCTTCAGATATGATAGGGAGATGTTTTTTCAGTGGAGTGATTTTGCGAACTGACATTCTGTTGCTAAATTCAAGTTTCTAGAAGAGGTCGAGAGAAAGAGGAAAATCATACGAAAACAATAACATAATACTAGGACCAAGGTCATAGACCATTGTTCGTCATGGGGTGTAGATATTGATTTTGCCTCCCCGTACATTTGGAACATCTGGCTTCTGGGCTTAGGGTGGTGAACAAAGCCTAGGATTCTAATAGGGTTGTAGATCTTTGTGGCTGGCGGGATCAGAGACCACCGAGCCAATGACCCGGATTAGGGAAGCCACGGGGATCAGTATGAGCGTGGAAGGTCATACAAGAAGATAAGAAATATTGGACAAATGATGTTATGAGGGATTATGTTGGTGCTACATGATTGCCGGATTGGGTTTCCCAAAAGATTCAACTGGTATTGACAGAAGTGATGGTCTCTCCATTTTAGTTCACCATTGCGACCACCAGCCACAAGGGAAGCTAAAACCCCTAAAGATCGGAGGCTGCAACAACTGATATATTCCACATGCTTGTGGTTTTGATGTTTGGCTGGCGTGATGAGCGTAGAAATTCAGGGCCGGGAAAACGGAAAATACCCCACCTATTTTGGTGATAACTAGCGGCAGTACCGAGTGGGTAACCTAATTAAACATTCAGTTTTACAAGTGTCTTGTTAATTTTCAATGTAGATTGATACTGGGTGCTTAGGGCAATATCAAATTAGCATTTATATAAACTGATGGTTGATTCACATGTTGCGTGTGTTTAGAATACTTGGTATTAATAAAAGCTATGCGTTGCCGCTTTTATACCATTCATGGCACCCCTTTATTTTTCCTTCTTTTTTATATGTCAATCGACTGGTCAAGATTTCAACAACACCATCACCATCGTCACCACCAGCAGTTCAATATTCCGTGTAAGTTCCCGAACCTGGAAAGTGTGAAGATCATCCTCACTTATCATTCGTCCACTTTGAGCCATTCTTCAATTGTTCTTGCCATGGCAGCGGGCTCTCTGCCGGCTTTACCGGACCTACTTCTCCGTCCTCTTTACGCAATTCATTCCAAGCATCAATTTCCCTCTGGTCAACGAAATTGCCATGAAACCCAAGGCGTAGCTTGACAGGCATGTGAATAGCGGCAAGCGGCCCTTTGGCAAGGTTCAAAGCATCGAATATCAGAATATCATTCCTCAACTCATCAAGATGGTTCAGGAGCATGATGAGATAGCCATCCCCTTCCACATCCGTACCTTTTGGCACGAAAACCGGCTCCTGGAACGTTGTTGTGGGACCTGCCCAGTATGTGTCCTTGGTTTTACCATCCCAAGTGAAGTGCCCAATGACATTGAAAAACCCCCCAGCTGAAGCAACAATTAGCTGAGATTGTGGTTAGAGGATTGCCACATACCTGGGCTGCCACAGTTTTCAAAATCGTATGGACGGGTGGGCGGCGGCTCAATCTGTACTTGCCAGAAGTGGTCGTATGTTTTAGTGATATATCTGTCATCAATTCGAGAAAATTCTCCGTTGATACCAAATGTCGCTGATGGCTGCACTCGGGTATCGGTCTTGGATTTTGGATCAAATATCCAGCGATAGGTATCTGATTGCAACTTATTCCTCTTACCCAGCGTTTCAGGAGGTGCATTGTCTGGTGGGAAGAAAAAGAAAACGTTGCCATCCGCAATCGTCAAGTCGAAGACTATATGTCCGTCGGTGTTCTCATAACAACCTGCGACATGGCCGTGAAAGGCTTGAAGATATTAGATATGAACTAAATGCTGGCCTTGGAACTTGACTCACCATTATCCGCTCTCAGCCACACAATATCCTCGGATTTTGCATCTCTTCTTGGTACTATTCCATACAGTTGATCCTCCTCAGGATCCCAAGCCCAATGGTTGCCCCCCTTTTTGAGACGATCATGCGAGCATTTCAAAGGTGTCATAGGAAGAACAAGATAATTCTCGCTAATTCCGCAGTCATGGATGACTCCACAAAATGGAGCTTTGTACCATGTCTCTTCGGTTTTCTTACCATTTTTATCGATAGTATACACCACGATATCACACGAGCCGTCGTTTCCGTTTCCGCCTGCCTCGTATCCAAAGCATACCATTTCACCAGTTATGGGGTCTAACTTTGGGTGAGCGGTGAAAGTTGGTGACTTTACTTGCCCCTCGAAATCGTACCTCCCGATTGTCTCCAAGGTTACAGGATCCATCGCATACGGAGGACCATCCTCTTTCATGGCAAGCAACATCCCTCTCCAGAATACGACGTTGGTGTTTGATGCGGTCCTAATAACCCCCTTTACCGCCTCGTTATCTGTATACAGATTTCTATATTTCCCAAATAAACTCCTTCGGGCCTCTGTTTCCAGTTTGAATCTCTCGGTCCTGACATAACGTTGGCGAAAATCCACGTGTCCATTTTCGAAGTGGAAAGCAGCGACATTCCCATCCCCATTGAAGTGTATATCCTTTTCAAATATCGGGGGAAACCTGTGGTCGGGTTGTATTCGATAAAAAGTTCCGTTTATGTCTTCTGGAATCTTTCCAGTCACCTCGAGGTCAAAGATGTCTCCTTCGAATCGCTGAGGTCGATTGAACCCCTGAAAAGCAACCTCGTCTGGGAATTTTATCTGAGAGCTTGCTTTGCGACCATTCTCGTAGTTTGGTTCCTCCACGGGAGCAAAGGAGGATATGTGTGCCATCATGTGATCCAAGAGCTCACCCAGAGGATATGATTCCAAATCCAATGATAGAACAGACACAGATTGTTTTAGGTTATTCGATATGTTCCCCAGTTTTCTATTCGCTTACTAAAATAATTCTGGATAATATATGTCTTGGGGCCGCAAGTGCGGGGTGAACATGATGCCATGCCGGTAGTTAGATTGAAGTCGATGATAGTCACTAAAGAATACATCAAACTGTTGGTTGAATTTATCCCCGCCAGTCAAATTCAGCGATTATGCAACAAAACGATACCAAATATGCCGAGATAGTCTCTTCAAGCTCGGCATTCGTTCAATCCAACTTATTCAGGATTGTTATGCATGAGAACCCCTCTTCGTCTACATTATACCCGTGTGGCACCAAACAGGTGGGGCAATTTTGTCAACCAAAACTTCACTTTATGGTGCAGGAACAACAAAAGCACCTCCAAGGTGGGAAAAGTTTAGTACCTGCTAACAAATATTCAAAATGGCAGAAACCGCCAAAGAAATTGCAGACCTCAAAGCGCTCGTGGAATCCCTTCGGAAGGAAGTCTCGAAGGTCAGCGGTAAGTTCAATTATCTTACTTAGTCTTTCCAAACGCTAACTCACAGAATGAAGATGAAGCAGAGATAAAGAAACTTCATTTCAAATATGGATATTACTTAGACAAATGCCTCTACAAAGAAGTAGTTGATCTCTACTCGGACGACCCAGAAACCTTCGTCGAATTCATCGGAGGTCGTTACCGCAAAAAAGAAGGTGTGAAACGTCTATACATCGACAGATTTGCCGCACGTTTCGTCCAAGGACGCAATGGTCCCGTACATGGTTTCCTATTAGACCATGCCCAGATGCAAGATATTGTCGATGTATCTCCAGATGGCAATCATGCCCAGGCTCGTTTCCGAGCCCTCATGAGCGCCGGCACCCATCAATCAATCGCCAAGACCCATCCTCGTGGTTTCGTTCAGTGGTGGGAAGGAGGCCTCTACGAGAATGAGTATATCAAAGAAGACGGAGTCTGGAAAATCTGGAAGTTGAGATATTTCCCATTTTGGCATGCGGATTTCGAAAGAGGATGGGGCAAGAAGGAGGATGGAGAGTTCATTCCTTTCGACACTTCGACTTTTACCGAAGGGAATATTACGGGACCTGATGAGATTGTGGAGCAGTTGATGTTGTGGCCTGACACTAGGGTCGTCCCGTTTCATTATACGCATCCGGTTACAGGGAAGCAGGTTGCAGATGATGATTTGAGGGCCCCAAATTGGGGAGAGGATGTTGAGGATAGTAAGCCGGCTTTGGTTTTGAGCTAAATCATAGTGATTGTTGTGTTATGTCAGATAGCCCAAGGTATTGGCGATAGGCATTGGAGATATTTACTTGATATGCTTGGTTAATTGAAGGATTTGATAGCACAATTTGAGTTTCGATTCCGTATAAGGTATGCCATAATTACAATTCAAGAGGCAGTTTGAACAACCTGATTGCGTTTTGTCTTGCAACCAACTCTTTTCCCTTACTCTCCATATCCATATTCCGCCACCATTCTTGCGCTTCCTCAATGTTTTCATATGGATAATCTTAATTTCTTAGAATGGTCGCAACTCATGACAGAAAATAAAGAAAGTAACCTACCAATAGAATACAAACATCTTTCTACGCCAATTTGGTCGATGCAGAACTTGAGGGCTTCTGTGGAGAAGAAGCCAGAAGTGGTGATATTGACGTTATGAGTAAAGTAATATTTGTAATCTTGAAGACAACGACGAGATGGTCTTTTGAGTGGAGAGTTGATCCAGTGAGTTGCTCTCCACAGGTTGAAAGGGATGCTGGATTTACTTCAGCCACCACAAGTCGTGATTGAGATAGAGAGAAATTACATACCCTTCACCCATATGTCCAACAACTAATTGAACGCCTGGGAACCTATCGAGGACGCCCGAAGAGCAAATTGCATAGACATGCCAACTGAGATCTAAATGAAACTGTACCCCGGCACCAAGCAGATGCTTTCTTTCCCCATACTTCGTCCCAGGCAACAAATCATTCTTGACCATATACCTAGGGTGCAAATAAACCGGTACGTCCAATTCTTGTACTTCGGCCCAGAATGGATCAAATTGTTCGGTATCAAAATATGATTTCCCCTGACCATCCTCTCCCACACTTTGGAAGTCATTTAAAATCGCACCAAAGAATCCTAGTTCCCTAACTGTTCTCCGGAGTTCCGTGGCTGCGGATATGGCGTTATGCATGGGGATTGAAGCCAGGGCTCCAAAGCGAGAAGGGTTCTTCTTCACTTCGTTGGACAGATAGTCATTTGCTACTTGAGCGAGTTCCAAAGATTTGACTGGGTCTGCTTCACCTTGAGGACCGGGGGAGGTTAGCGAGAGGAGCATATATTCTACACCTTCTCGGTCCATAGTCTCAACACGCGTTTTGTGGATATCGAGAAGACGAGCAGAGTGGACGTCCGGTGGACCTTTGAAGTTCTGGGGTGCAGAAGTCAGGGGAGACAGGACAGCAGTCCATTGTTTGAGACCATCCAGACCAGCTGGGTCGATGATGGCTTCTTCGATTGCTATGGTTCCCTTCGTCATTTTAGACTGTTTTTGGAGGATATGAGAGACTTTTGCGAGTCCACCTTTCTTTTGGTATCAAGCCGATGAATAAATCTGCCTCGTGAGAGTGAGTCCCACATGGCTCTTAATTTAGCCACCATCCCGTCAAAGCACAGCCAGTACAGAAAGGATCCCGAAGCAAATGCCGAGATGCATTTTGCAATGGTCCAGTATGGATGTTTCTGGGGATTTGAATGATACCATTTTCCTCGGGTACGTTTATCCTTTTTTAATGCAGTGTAACATCGGCAGACGGACCTCCTGCTGCCAATCTACTTGATATCAGTTTAGCCGAATGATCTGGAACAGGTTACGTCAACACTGTAGCACTACAATACTCATCAGATGGCTAAATTTCATCTTTCGAATGTGCGATGTTAAATGCTCGAATGTCCATCATTGAGAGGATAAAAAAGATAAAATGGCAAGCGATTCGGTGACTGAGAAAGATATTGAGACACGTCTCTTCATCAACGGAGAGGTCAGTTTTCTAGGAGAATAACGAAAACACCTGACAATAGCTGACTTTGCAATAAACAGCATGTCCCTGCTTCAAGTGGAGAAACTTTTGACTTGATCTCGTCAAAGACAGGAGAAGCGATCGCAAAAGGCAAGACAAATTATTCATTCGACTTCATTCTCAAGCTTACTACAAACCAGTATCCGAAGCATCCGAGGAAGATACAAATCGGGCAGTTGCGGCAGCCAAAGCAGCTCAGCCCGCATGGTCAGCGCTGACAGTCCACCAGCGAGGGATGTACTTGAAAAAACTGGCAAGACTGATTCGACAACATAACGGGGAATTTGCAACGTTGGAAGCTCTATCAATGGGTCACCCAGTATCGACCTACTTCCATGCTAAGGCTGCTGCTGTGATATTTGATCACTATTCCGAAGCGGGATATGATATTCAAGGCACTTCCAGTTTAGCTACCCCTGGGTTTGTGAATTTGACTTTCAGGCAACCGTATGGGGTTGTTGCTGCTATTATTCCATGGAATGTTCCCCTTTTGTTTTTTGCGAAGAAGGTTGCCCCGGCTCTCATTGTGGGAAATACTGTCGTTTTGAAGAGTAGCGAGAAAGCACCTTTGACCGTAAGCACATATGAACCCAGCTCCTTGACACCGGAAGTGGCGAGGAAATTTACTGACAGGATTTCCGAGGAATAGTCTGCCAAGCTTGCCTGCTTGATCAAGGAAGCTGGATTTCCACCTGGAGTGCTCAATGTACTAAGTGGTCATGGAGCCACTTCGGGGTCTGTCCTCAGTCATCACATGGATGTGCGAGCATTATCCTTCACGGGATCTACAAGAACAGGAAGACTCATCCAAGAAGCTGCCTCGAAATCCAATCTCAAAGTGCTCTCCCTTGAGTTAGGAGGAAAGACCCCTGCTATTGTCTTCGATGATGCCGACCTAGAATCGGCGGCGCAAGCCACACAATACTCGATTCAAAACAATAGTGGACAAACATGTATGGGTAACTCCAGAATCTACGTGCAGGATACAGTTGCAGAGCGCTTTATCGATTTGTTCAAGTCGAAGTTCTCAAAGGCCAAAATTGGTGACCCAACGTTGCCGGAGACGAATCATGGACCTTTGGTAGATAAAATCCAGTACGATAAAGTTCTCGATTATCTCGAAATTGGAAAGAAAGAGGGGACTGTCATACTTGGAAACGAAACCTACTCAAGCGAGGATGGACTTTTCATCAAGCCCACCATCATTCTTGATACCCCAGAAGATTCTCGAATTATGAAAGAAGAGGTATTTGGGCCGATAGTCAACATCAATATTTTCAAGACAGAGGAAGAGGCACTGAAAAAGGCTAATGATTCGGAATATGGCCTGTATGCCGCTGTCTTTTCTAAAAACATTGACCGTGCATTGCGGGTTGCAAAAGGGTTGGAGGCAGGGACGGTGGGTGTCAATTGTACCAGTCCTACGACTGGTTTGGATACACCTTTTGGGGGGTATAAAGGATCTGGAGTGGGTAGAGAAGGTATGCCATATCATAGTATGGACTTCTTTCTCGAGACGAAAGCGGTGCTTGTGAAAATTGGTTAATCGGGCAATAAAATGACTTCTTTCTCCGTGGATGGAATTTTGTTGGCGATTTACAATTAAGCTTGTCCCGTTATCCCAATAGCAATTATTCCCTTCGCTTGGATCTGGACATTTGTACCAAGCTGCAAGTTCTGTTATTGCACCCCACGCATACCACTGTGTTTGGCAAGTGATTTGACAAGGGAAATATATAGACTAACTTTCAGGCACTAGAAAAAGCACGTAATACTTGAAAAAGCCATACAAAATGACATAAGGAGGAATCATTGCGCCACTACTTCTTCGTGGCTAAAGTATTGAACGGTACACAAGAGAATCATCAAAAGACTCGTAAAGACGCGATTGATAGATTACAAGGATACTCGCAAGTCGAAGTAGCACAGCATAAGCACGTAAGAACGTTAAGGCAAGTAAGATATAAGTGTATACCAAAAAGCGCACACCCGTAAGAGAGCTTTCTCAGGCGAGGTCGCTTAAGTAAGTGATGATGCATATGCATATGTATGTAAGACGGCAGTGGGAACCAAACATTCTCGGCGTCAGCGGGGAAGCCAACAGGCTGGAATTGTTACTACCGGTAGAGCATTTCCCTCCGCAATCGGATCTTACTTATTAGACTTGGTACTGCTTACTGTAACTTAGAGCCCTGTGTAGAGCATGTCAAGAAAGTTCAAGAACATTATATTGTATATTTCTTGTGCCGTCATGGATAAGGGGGAAAAGGCTGCTGTAGACACACTGTGGCATAAACAAAAAGATGTCAATGGATTCAACATTATGGATTGTAAAGTACGAAGTGTATTTCTGAGGAAACCATAGGGCTTTGGATCGTTTAACTATAGCCATTATTATCAACAAGGGTTATAGTCCTCATCACATAATGCAGGGGTTCTGACCCTCTATTTCACATGTACTGGACAACTCCCACCAAAACAGTCAGCACTTGTGCATCTCGCTTGTTGGCCATGCATCATGGATAGAACAACAGAAGCTAAGCGGTGTGATCTCAAAATCCACTATAAAGGTATTCGTGCCCACGGACTTTCCAAGAGACCGTGAATTCGTATCCAACGGACCTAATTCAACACGGTGTGATATTCATTCCGCCTATACTAATCATGATATAGATACCAGACCACTTTTGCAGCAATATAAAATGTAGCGGTGAAGACGTAGCATTCCAGGTGTAGTAACTACGAATGAAAATCTCGAGAATGGAAATGTTCTTTCTTGCTTATACGATTGGGACGTATAATTTCCTGACTGGAACGTGATTTGAATTAGTTGATTTCGTGGGTATTTTAAGTCGACCACTTTAGCTTAGACCGAACCCTCGATCTAGACCTCATCAGGTCATACTTTCTGAATGTAAACTTTGACTCTGAACTACTAAACGTGTTCATTTTCAAGGCACTCTCGTGACTTGCTCGCCAACTTTGAGGCAATTAAAGTTCAAATTTTCTCACGAAGCTAAACCTGCCATCGTAGCTCAGTATTATGTACAGGATAGATTTACGAAGATATCCTGGAGCCTAACCCAAGGGCAGTTTCTCATTTTCTAAAATCAATTTACTTCGGGATTCCGAAAAGCGTAACAACTCCAACTGCCGGTTCCAGGGGTTCTACCCCAACCCGATCATCTCGATGTAGCCATTATACCGTACGCCATCTACCTTTTCCAACCCTCTCAGCTGGGCTCAAATATGCATGAGATTTACAACCTACAACATGCAGTGTATGTTACGCGACATATCCCTAGCCTCACGATCATCCCCATCTCAAAGAACCCAGCACCAAATCCAACACCGAAGTCTCTAGTTAGGCCGAATCCGTTTCGAGAATTTTCAGCGCCTTTCCCGGGATACGAAAAATAGGCTTTTATCTGCCTTTAGATATGTATTTACGTAGTTATCTTTCCCCTTCTTACACATATATAAGAGATGGATCAAGTTGAAGCACTATGGTTTCCTGCAACTGTCTTTCCTAGCAACAGTTGACTTGCCAATCTTCAACTATGATACTCCCCAAAGTTCTGGCCTCCGCTCTCTTTTGCTTCACGACTTTCACTTCAGCCTCTCCTATTGTGAGTAATGGAGGAAATTTGGCAAGGGATTTGACGGCCAGACAAGCATATCCAGAGACACGGGTTCGAAAAGAATGGTTAGTGAGGAGTTACTCTCAGGATAAAATGCTCGCATGGTAATGGTAAGGACTAACAGAGGCATGTAGGAGACAACTATCCAATGACGAAAAACACAGCTGGATTAACGCTGTTAAGTGTTTGATGAACAAACCAGCACTAAACGGTGCTCTTTACGGCGGTGCCAGAAGTCGGTATGGCGATTTTATGGCATTGCATATCCAAGCTGCGGATTATGTTCATTTTAATGTTGGTTCCCTGTCTTCTTGACCAGATGTTTGAGCTAATGTAATCAATTAGGGTCCTTTCCTACCGTAAGTTCAATGCCGTCGGAAGGTTTTTGATAGGAGCTGAACTCGTTTTTTTAGATGGCATCGACATCTTTTGATCCTTTGGGAGGAAGAGTTGAGGAACACTTGTGGATACACTGGTTCGCAGCCGTGGTGGGACTTTTCGTTGGATAATACGGTTGAGACGTTTCCAAAGTCTCCGCTTTTTGACCCGGTGAATGGTGTCGGAGGTAGGTTTATTATTGATTTGATAAGTCAGATGGCTTCGAGCTAACGCTGTCAGGTAATGGTCCTTGGGTTGAGGATGTTAGCTCCATCCCTGTCAGTAATCCCGCGGTTATTCTAGCTGATAGAACTGGTGGTGGTCTGTACACTCCTTTCTAAGCTCATATCTTCCACTTATTAATTGAAATTCAGGTTGTCTGGACAATGGTCCTTTCGCTAATCTAACTGTAACCATGGGAATCGGTAAGTAGTTGACAAATCTCCATACCCAACTCTTGTTAATTGCCACCAGGAAAAAACCTCGATTACAACCCTCACTGCCTCCGTCGAGATTTCTGCCCCGAACTCATCGCCAGCGCTCTAAGCGATGAACGCCTCGCAGCAGTTCGAAACGCCCCAACCTACAATGACTTTAACATCGCTATCCAAGGAAAGAGCTTGACAGTCCCAGACACCGTGATCCATCTTGGCCTACACATTGGCATCGGTGGTCAAGTAGGTGAACTTGCAGATACCTGGTCTTCTCCTGGAGATCCCTTATTCTACATCATTCATTCTACTCTGGATAAGCTGTGGAATGACTGGCAACGTGCGGATTGGGATAAGAGACAAACGGAAATCGCTGGTCCGGATGCTATGTGGGCGTATCCTTTCGACTTTTTTGGTCCGATACCGTATAATAATATCACTCTTGACTATTCGCTGAATTATACTAATTTTGGAGACTCTGTTACGATTCGGAGTGTAATGGATGTTGAGGCTTTGGGGTATACCTATGAGGATTAGATTGGTGATAGAGGTTGGAAGAGAGAAATATAACTTTAATTAATTGGTATTCTTTGGTATAAGGAGTAAACTAGTTTGACGAAATTCTCATAGTATACTCGGATTCTCAACAGAACAGAATGGCTCCTTTCTAAAGTCTCGGTGTTCCCATGGTGACTGACAATATTAAGCGAACGTTGAAAGAAAAGATTGAGTTTGATTAATAGTCGGTGCATCCGTCTACTACGCACCGACTATTACGGATTTTCTACAATTATGCTAGAAAAGGCATTGCTCCCTTTTTTGTCCAAGCTTTATGTTTCAGAAGTACGAATCCAGCTGAGTCAGGGGTAATATCACGTGGCCGGTTGCCAGTAGCAACTGCCGTTCCAATGCCCAACGCGGCATGATTTTGAGGCTCACCGTTCCCGGTGTTTACCCATGAGCTGCGGAGGTAAACACCTGCAAAGGCTGATCATGATCCATTGACAGCAAACGCATCATCCAACAATCAACGACATAACGGAGTCGGATCTTTGCTTTAGAACTTGCGATTGAGACTTCTCCCTCATACCTTTCATTTCCCTCGAGTATTGGTTTCTAAGTTGCTTTGCCTAGGAATAATTTCATACGAGCCAACGGTTTGTTTACGCGCATTCGAGAGGAATCCCCTCGTTGAATGACAGGACCCCCTGAACATCTTCAAGATGTCCGCAGATGCAGGAGCGTCTTCGATATCGGTTACTGGTATGTCAAACATGTGTTTTTTGATATCGTACTTGAAAGATCTAACAACTCATAGTTCGTGTTCGACCATTCACAATCCGTGAAGCAGCTCAAATGTACTTGGATCCCCTACCCCGATTTCCCTAGGACAGCAGCTCACTATTCATAGTACGAAATCAGATGGCGGACAGCTCTTTCTTGGAGATGGATCCCTCGCGGGCATTCCGACTCCAAAACTTGGACAGAAGGGTATCAGAGCAGTAATCAAGGTCCTGGACGATAAGTGTTTGTAGGTAAAGCCCTTGTCGTTTGGAATCTGCCAACTGACTCTGCCAGAATATTCGACCCCCCAGAAGATAATCCAATCACAAGATTTTCGAGATCGGTAGTTCCAAATATGGGTAAGAAGGTAAAGGATCAGCAATTTGCTTTCGACAGAGTCTTCGACGAGAACACGACACAAGCAGAGGTTTACGAATCGACGACAAGAGGATTGATGGATAGTGTTATGGATGGATACAATGCGACAGTGTTTGCCTATGGCGCAACGGGGTGCGGAAAGACACATACGATTACTGGAACTGCTCAGCAACCTGGGATTATTTTTCTCACGATGCAGGAATTGTTTGAGAAGATTTCCGAACGATCCGACCTCAAGCAGACCGAAGTTTCATTATCATACCTGGAAATTTATAACGAGACCATTCGCGATCTTCTAGTGCCCGGTGGAAGTAAACAAGGGCTGATGCTCCGCGAGGATGCCAACCAAACTGTATCTGTAGCTGGTTTGACAAGCCACCACCCCCGAGATGTTCAAGAAGTTATGGATATGATTGTGCAAGGAAACGAATACCGGACGGTGTCTCCAACTGCAGCTAACGCCACGTCCTCCCGATCGCATGCCGTCCTTCAGATCAATGTTGCACAAAAAGATCGAAATGCGGATGTCAACGAACCACATACCATGGCGACTTTGAGTATCATTGATTTGGCGGGTAGTGAGCGTGCTAGTGCGACGAAGAACCGTGGAGAGAGACTCATCGAAGGAGCGAACATCAACAAGTCTCTGCTGGCACTGGGTGGTTGTATTAATGCGCTATGCGATCCACGAAAGAAGAATCACGTTCCATATCGAAATTCTAAACTCACCCGACTATTGAAATTCTCGTTGGGAGGAAACTGCAAGACAGTTATGATCGTCTGTGTCAGTCCTTCGAGCGCCCATTTCGACGAAACCCAGAATACGCTGCGATACGCCAACAGAGCCAAGAACATCCAGACCAAGGTCACACGAAATGTCTACAATGTTAATAGGCACGTAAAAGACTTTTTGGTCAAGATTGACGAGCAGAGAGCATTGATCAACGAGCTTCAAGCTCAGCAGAAGGATGGTGAGGCTGCGGCATTCGTCAAGTTCAAGAAACAGAGCGAAAAGCGGGATGGAATTGTTCGTGAGGGTGTCATAAGAATCCGCGCCTCATTCGATAACGCTTCTCAAGAAAGAAAAGAGAAGATTAACGATATGAAGAAACTCCGTCAACTCAAACGCCGAATTTCAGTTTTATCTTCTTGGGTTGCAGCGTTTGATTCTATCTGCGACTCACGCGAAGACGAAGAAATGGCTCCAAGTCTGATGGCAATGCGAAAAACTGCTCAGGGTATTCTTCTTGAGCTCGAAAATAGCAGACAACATTTCCACCAGCGGCTCGACAAGTGCAACTGGGAGCGAGCAATCGATTCGGCGCTTCAAAACAGTATCAAGCAACTCAGGGAAGTGGATGGATCTGAAGGGGCTGATGCTGCAAATCTAACTAGAGAAGCTGAACTTCTCAAGTCGAATGCAGAAGCTCAGGGTTTGCGGGAAGTGTTGGAGCAAGAGAAGGTTGGTGATGCGGACGTTATGCAAGTGCTGCTTTCTGCCCAATTCGAAATCATTTCTTCTCTTCATGATATCCTGAGTATGACCGAGGAAGATGCCATCCAGCATGCCAAAGTAACCCTCGGGCGTTTGCTACAGACCTGCTCTACCTCTGTATCCGAAATCGTCAAACCCGATGGATCTTTGAACGTGACTGAAAAGTTCGCACCAACAAAGCGCGGCACACCGAAGCGCAAGAAGCAGGCCAATCTTCTGGATACGCAGTCCCAACCGATTCCAATAATGCCGTCACTTGCTGCGGTCGCCTCCCAGGTATTTGCATCTCCAATGAAATCTACTCCCCGACGAAAAAAGTCCGTATTAGGAAAGAAGGGCATTTCGTTTACCCCTAAAAAGAAGTCGCCTTCAAAGCAACGAAGTGTCCGATGGCGGGATGACACAGATATGGGTGCTCTGGCTGAATTTGAGAAGACACCACAGAAGCCCACCTCTCCAAGTGCATCATCGCCAGAAAGAAGCATTGTTCTACCAGCTCTACCTTCGTATCTAGCCGCCGATGTTTCAAACGACTCTTTCGATTCATCTCCTATCCCCACTGCACCACAATCATCACTTGACATTAAACCCAAGGCGAATAGATTTCAGGCCGGATTCCTCTCCAAGAAGACAGATGGCTCATCACCTCCGTCCAAGCTGGCGCGGCTTTCCTCCTCCGATACGGAAACATCGCCGTTGCGCACAATCAGTCTAGAATATGCAACCAACCGCTCTCCGCTACATTTTGTACATACGATTAGAAAAACTTCGCCCCCTACTGATAGCGGAAATAATTCCTCCTCAGAAGGAGAGAATAGCTTTTCAATGAATCGATCCGAGAGTGCAAAGATAGGAAGAGCACTGAAGAGAGCCGGGTCTGTTTCTCGTGCTTCGAATGAGACAACCAGCCGAGCTCATCGTCGAAGAAGCCCAACTGCGGCCACTATGTCGGGATCACCCCCAAACGAAAACATGTTCACGGCTAGTCACGCTCGAAGAATGGTGAAGAGTGATAAAGAAGGTTCTTTTCATTCTAGCATCTTGAGTCCTCGTACACAACCTGTGGTTAAGAATAATCGTCGCACCACCATTGCCGAACCTCGAGCTATTAGTGGTAATATCCCACTTGCGGCTGCTCGAGTCCCGAGTGGTACCCAAAAGCCTAGAGAGAGCGTTGCTGGCGTAATGGGTAAAGGGGGATGGCGTTAATCGAGTCGTATTAATATAGTCGAAATTGTGGGATTAGGGTTTCTGGTTTTTTCCGTCTTTGAAATATCGCTTTTTTTTGTTTTACCATTGCATAGGCACGGACGGCTGCATTATGATAATGATTCTTCTACTATTTCTTTTCTCTGTAGAGATTTTTGCTGGTTCCCTGGCTGCCTTAACGATTCGTCGCACGCACTGTAGGAAAGTATGGTAGTATGGAGTCATGAATGAGTGGTGTGGGCGTTACAGTTTGTCAATGAGGAGTTCTTGCATAGTTCGGCTTCTTGGGGGGGCTTTTGATTGTATTTTAGTCTCCTTTTTTCTGAATTTTAATTTTTTTAGTGATGTTTTTCTTGACTCTTTGGGGATGTGTGATTTGATGTGATATGACGTGATGTGAGTTTTTGTGTCATTTGGAGGTGTCGTTGATGAGTGAGCTGGGCACTTCTTGAGGAAACAAGTATGTCTTGAGAAGGGTGTTTTGGTAAAGGCTGGGTATTAGGAGCTGTGATTTCAGACCAAGTATGGTTGAACTTGCTGGCGTTCCCAAGAAACCTTCCACTTATGGTTCGGCACTTGGAATTCCATTCCATTCCAAGACCCCCCTTGGAATATTCTATTTTAACTTAAAGAGGTCTTGAAATATTCTAAAATTCCAGCTTTGAATTTGTTTGGATTTTGTCACATGACCTGTAAAATAGTTGTTCCGGTCCGCTCGACCAATAGGAAGCCTACGTTTGTAGGTCACATGACATGCTGCCTGATTCCCCTATACAAACAAGTGAATGACTATCAAAGTCAACGGTCTAAGTGATTGGCTACAGGTTCGTGGATATACTTTTAGGCCACGTGGTTCCCCCTATAGTACAGTAGCTGAAATTACTACTACTAAGACAATTACAAACAAGTGAATATAGCATTATCGCAATAGGTATTGTTTCTGAGGATATATTAAGTGAGAGATGACGATAATTAATTAGGTTTAGGAAATAATTAATTCACTAATTTCACTTGTTACTTCGGTATAAATAGAGCCCTCTTATTGGTTAATCTATGTATATATTCTAACTGGAATTCCAAATTCTAAGGCCTCACGCCTTGGAATATTCCACCTTGGAATGGAATGTTGGAATCCTTGGAATCGTATTCCAAGTGCCGAACCATGCTTCCACTGCTCAAGTATAATTGGTGCCACTACTCTACTCAACTAACTACTTCACTTTCGTACAATATGCCGACAATTCGACTGATTGCTTGAGACAAACCCATTTCAAGGATGAGAGTTCTGAGTTCGGATTTTGCAAGAGACATGGTGATTACTCTATCCCCTCGTTCATACCTGAGCGATGATACGATATTTATCGCGATATATCGACGATAAATTTATTTCCGATACGATCATTATCGTTTAGAATGTGACGATATTCAAGTAATACCGGAATTTGTACCTAAACCCTCCACGCGACTCTAGGGAACTAAACAGTTAGTAAACTTTAGTGATATATAAGACAAAAGTATAATCGTTCTTATAGAAATAAAAAGATAATACCTATATAATATATATAGTCGCTATAAGCGTCCTCAATTAAATGGGTATAGTTATATAACAAAAACGTGACCGATATTTTTATAACAAAAGAGTAGTAAGTTATAGAACCAAGCACTCTTGTTAGTCAGGGTCTGGATTTACTATTTTACGATAACCCGGTATTATATCGTTTATCGCCAAGAATTCGATATATTATCGTCAAAATGTTTCCGATACGATTATCGATCGTCGACCCCCCGATATTATATCGATAATATCGTGCCCAGGTCTGGCCTCGTTGCTACATATTTACATTTCGATTCTTGGGTTGGCGATTTCCTATTTGTTGGTTTGACTTCCAGAAGTCACGGAGATAGGTTCAATTAAATTGGGATTGTATTCGCTTTTCTGTATGCTAAGGAAAGTGGGTGTGACTACAGGACCTACTTCTATTTTACCCCTAGGTAACATGACAGGCCCCCTGTTTACTACTAGCAAACTAGTTAGATAAAAGGTTAAAGGCCCATATAAGTCACGGGTCTAGATCCCTGTAGTCCTGATATCATGACACTAATTAAGCAATATCTTTTGAAAATAAGACACTTTACAAGCTCATGTACATCAAAATATGAAGAACAAAGGGATGTTTCGTCTGAAATTGTGTACGAGGGGCGGGTTACTACTTGTAAGCATCTGCTTATACCTATCTTTCTCTTAAGACTTACTAGGTTTTGAGCCTTTTTTGGATTCTTTGGGGTACTGAGTTTTTGAGGATTTGATTAGGGTTGGGATTGTTGTGTATAATTTTTGGACTCGTGTCTTAAAGCTGGGCTAATGTATATACTACTGTCCGTAGGGATAAAAACTATCTTCTAAGAGTAATAGTAGATACGATAAATTTACACATCAAAGTGTATGTTTGTAGGAATGGGATATCTCTAGGTTAGAATAATGTTATCTGAAACGTCTCGTATATCTGAAAAGGTTGTGTGAAGGGTTGGAATAGTTAGTACCCTTTGCGTTGGGTTTATCCTTGGTATATTGGGATCATTGACTTACTTTTGCGAGATGTTTGGTATAATGGTATTCCTTGTAGTGTGTATAGAGTGTTACTGTGCAGTGATATTAGACGTTCGTACGGAAAGAAGTTAGTGATTGCCGTGAATTAGATTCAATTCTGCAACGAATTACTCTATAGCTAGGTACTATAGCTCTTTATCTCGATTCCTCTCTGCTATTGCCTATAACTTTACCACGCCCCCTCATTTATCCTATTCCTCCAGATGTACTCTCGGCGCCAACCATTCTTGTTCCTGCTCTAGTTGCAACATCGCAATTACCGAGCTATCATCGATTTCGGGAGGTTCCGCCTTTTCAGAACGTTTCTTGACAGCCTCAAACCCCTTCTCCAATATCGGTAGATGGAGATTGTAATTTCTTGGGTCTGACTTAATCCTCGGACACGAAAAGCGGATTTCCTTTAGCGAGGGAAGCCCCTTAGCAAACATGCTGAAAATTTCGCTGATTGTCTCTTCGGCTTCTTTCAATACGTAATAAGGGATTCTCTCAAGTTCGGTTCCAGCAACGTCTCTGTAGGGCCCTGCTAGAGCCATGTCGTTTCCATCCAGGCTCAGACAGCTAAGTTGAGGACATAGATGCTTCAACATGATGATGATACCCTTTAGAAGCTCCTTGAATCCTGGCTGGTAAAGGATGAAATACCCCTGTAATCCGATCTTTTTGATATGAGAGGTGTTCTTGATGCCGATCTGTCGGAAGAATTGTGGAAGGGTAGAGTTGTAGAAGATCAAGGTCTCTTGTCGGATGCCACGGTGGAAGATATTGTAGTAGAGCTGTCGAATCATTTCGTGGTTGTTTCCTGAGTCTTCGTTTTCCCCATATTGGGCTGCATGAAGATTGTAAAAGGCTCCCAGCGACGAATTGGTATGTCCATTAACGCGAAAAACAAAATAGTTCGCCTCGTAGAGGATCTCGCATACTTCTGCCGAAACCTTCTTGCAGCAAGTCACCAAGCCGAATCCCTCGTGTGGAGCCATCTCGTCTACAGGACATTCGTACTCTTCCAAATTGTCTGGATAGATGAATGAGAGTCTGCCTCCGTCTTTGAAGTAACCCATTCCGTCGTATGTAGGACTTTCGTATGGAAGGGCTGCGTGCTTGAGCCGGAAGAACATCCGATAGATTCTATCGCGGACTTCTATCTCACATAGTTAGAATCTCGTACGTTGAAAGTCTCGTCAAACATGTTACTTACCTCGAGGACACCGATCCACAAGATAGCATGCTTGAGAACCAGCTGGTTTCTTGGAGTTATTGACGTTCCCATTCGGCATAGTCCCGATGACGGCAAGTTCTCGAGAAAGCCCACTCCCTTGGATGTTAGACGACATTCTCTCAAGTTTTCGTAAGCTGTAGCTTTATTCCTGGTCTCGATATAAAAGGACGAATCTGCGATATGGACGGCAGAATATTCTGCTGTTAATGTAAGTATCAACTCACCAACCACACATTCAAACATATGCGAGACTTACCAAGAGGCAGTGAAGGATCTAGAGTACATTCCCTGTCTTACAAGAAAACTCGGTATGGACCAACCAGAGGTGCAGGCAAAGATTCACGTCAAATCTGGATGAGTGTTCAGGATGTTGATGGGTGGTGGGACAATAATCAGATTGGTTTCTGGGAGTGTGAAGATTAGGGGAAGTAGATTTTCCAACCATGCCTACCCTCCCTTATCAACCAATCGGATGTAAGCCTGAGACGCTAGCAGGCTTTTCCTTTTTCTTTGAACTTGTTGGTTTTTGGCTAGACCTGCAATTCTTTGGCAGGTTGTGGGTCTTGATTCACTGAAGCTGCATAGTTTGAGCAGTAGAGACAACACTTCACAATAAAAGCAACTTGCACAACAAAGAACTGTTGGAGAGTGTGACCTTATACCAATAATCAAAAACGAAACAAAACAGAAGTATAATAGTGCCTTTTTGGTAGAAAGTATCTTTACAGTTCTTCATTCCTGAGCAGAGAGCCCCCTTTCTCTACCATCACCTAATATCTGCCAAGAATATAGTCGTCACCAATGACCCATTATTTTACAATTAGAATAGGTGTTATCTGACTTAAAAAGGGAATACGAATTATCAGATAAGAAATTACTCCTGAATTATGACTAAATCAATCAAATGAACAACTGTCCTATGTTTCCTATCCTTTCGCTTTTGTGGATGTTCTGCCAAGCTCGCTAATCGCATTGGCAGTAAGACTTAACTATCTTCTTCCATGCATCCCTCCTCACATGCAATCATCTGATCTCTCTTCCTTTTGGTTCCTTCTGGTGGTAGTTCTGCTTCTATCCTGCTCATTTTAATCATGAATTTCAATGCGCTATAGTCCACTATTGCTTCGCGACCCTCAACATATTCAATCCAACGTTTAGATTTTCCCCAGTTCAGTGGATGAGTCTTATCTTGAGCGTATTGTCTTGGCCATTTACGCCCTATGATAAAGCTGAATATGAGTGGAGATAATTGAAGCCGGGTTAGAGAGGGAAGACCCTTTGCAACCATCTCAACCATTTCATCAACCTCAGCTTCGCATTTTTTGGGATCCTCCAAATATGGTTTTCTGTGATCAAGATCGCGACCATCTGTCAACGTCAAATTTAGGCGGCAAAGTCCAGGACATGCATGCTTCAAAACTACAATAAGAATGCGTAAAATCTCTGAAAATCCCATTGGCAGCTCATGCTCCCCGTCCTCATGCCAGCGGGGGTCAGAAGGCTTCAGAGTTCCTTCCAATTGCAGTCTCTTGATGCGTGAAGTGTTAACGATCCCGATTCTGTTGAAAAATCGCAACATTGGGTCATGATACAAGAACCGCTGTCGATATATCTCGTCACCAAATATCCGATAAATATTCAGAGTCGTTTTTTGAGGGCTCGGAGGTCTTCCGCAACGGTCTGGATAACCCGGAATGCGGTTTCTAGCCTTTTGCACCTCTTCGGGGAAACGTTCTTTTACATTGCAGTCGAACACAAAGGTATTTTCTCCGTAAAGAATTTCGCTTGCTTCGTGGTATATCTGCCGACAAGTGACCAAAAGTTCATCAACTTCTCCAAAAGGATATATCAAGAACTCTTCTCCCTCAATATATTCGGACTCGAATTCTTCGTACGGGTCCCAGGGCTCTGGTGGATGCTTGAATCTTGTAGGATCTGCGACGTAGTAGTAGTAGGGTTGATCACGTTGGCTCCAACGTTCCTCGTCTCCCCGGCTCAAAGGGTGCATCTTCCAAATATAACCCCATCTATCGGCCTTCTCACCACGCTTTAATTGCGTTCCTCGTGTTTTTCCCCGGCAAGAGAATGGAGAAATACCTACTGGTCTTCTTAGTAGCATCCGGTAAATTCTGTTTCGTACATCTTGTTGGCATAAGTCAGTATTCTTTTTTTCACAGCGGGTCAGAGGATATATTTTCGTACCTAGCGAAAGCTTATTGAGAAATAAACATTCCTTGGGATGATCAAGGGGCTCAAGCGCACCCAATCTCACAGAGAGTTCTGTCGTGTCAATCTTTGATTCATCATAATTGATTGGCGTTGCTGGGGGGCTCGGATCCAAGTCACACGCCCAAGTTTCTTTAACTTCCGGTGGTCTTTTCTTGTTGGAAACAGGTAAATAACGCTGAAATGACAGACTGGTGTCAAATTTGGTCTCTGGGTTGTTTATTGCAGGTTCGAAATCCGAATCTTGACCAATACCTTGTCCATAGATATGGAGCGGGTATTTTGTACCAATATCGCCTCGCCAGGTGATATACGCATCCAAGGCACAATTGTGAGGCACAAATGCATGCAATGTTGGCTTCTTGCCATTTGCAGGGCCGCCTATCTTCAGGAGGAACTCGCAATCCACCTCGATGCTGCACTTGAGTATGAAGTCGAATCTATTTGACTCGGCGGTCTTCCAGGACTTGTCGAGCTCCCATGATTCATGCTACTTGTAGATCCAAAGGTACATAGCCTTTCTTGCCTGCTTCATGGTAGGCCATTGTTGACCAATCTTTGGAGCATCAGGGTCGTCCACGTCAAATTTGACTAAGTTTACTGCATCGACAATCTCCACCCAGTCTTCTTCATCATCTTCCTCTAGATAAACTGCTTGCTCTTCTTGCTTGTCGACTTCTTCCCCTTGCTCGTCTCCTTCCTCTAATTCTGGTTGCTCCTCTTCTTCCGTCTCTTCTTGATCTTCCTCCTCCTCTTGCTCGTCTGATTTCACATCCTGTCTCTCGTCCTCTAGCATCTCATATGCCTCCACTAGCTCTTGTTGTACAACCTGTTGAAGTGCAACACGCCGTAGCTCCGCCTTTCTTACTCGATAGCGCTGCCTATTTCTCTGGCGTCGTACTTTCCTAAGGTACTGCGCTGGTAACATGTTGACTGTGTTGGCAGTTGCCAGTGGTGTGGCGGTAGTGTGGTGGTGTAGTTGTGCGATGATCTGATGAGTTGGGACTACTTTCCAGGTTAATTATAAGAAGCTGGGGAGGGGGGTTGAAATTCTGACGTAGCAGTTTGATGGGATCGCCAAGAAACGAATTCACCTGGATATCGCTATGCATAACCCTAGAAGGTGAATATTTGGGCGGCGAAAAGATATTCAATTCCTCGTAAAAATCTTCTCAACCACCACATACTGTCGGTCCTTCCTTCCAGTTCTATTTCGAAGCCACACCCCATCCCATCTCAACTCTGCTTACCTCTTCCCATTCCATCATTTCAAGTACCTATCAAGCAAGAAATAGAACCTAAAAGACGTAGAGTTTTTGGCCCTCTTAACTCTAATTTGCTGAATACGCGCACCACCTATCAAGAACTCCCCCATAACAAAAACAACAGTTCTTCACTCAACAATCGACCAGGGCCCAATAGCCATCTATCAGAAGCCGCCAGGTCTTTTTTCCTTCCTCTCACCAACTGAATATGAGTACCCAGTTCACTAATAACTTTTGCTCTCCCACTTACACCTAACATAACAAACCTAAAACAAAACAAAACATAGAGCAAGATTTTAGAGTCATCTTACTTGGCCTGGAGACTAATATAAAAACTAAGCTTCACACTCTTCACTAGTGTCCTGTCGCCCCTTTATTACTTCCTCTATTGGTCAAATACGCCAGAAACCAACAAGCGTTAGTAAATCTAGGTTTACTAGTAAGTGCTAAGGCTTGGTATGTCCACTATGGCAATAAGCTGATGCTAAAACATGTTATAAAAGTTTTACTTTCTTCGATCATCACATAAACAGGAATTTCCAAGTATCTTTCGTCCCAGCAGACTCGACATAAAATAGACATGTTCAGTATTCCAAATTGATACTGCTGCAGCGTGACTTCTTTCATAGCTTCAATCCGGCCACACCAAATTCCTTGAGGTACAGGGATGCTATAAATACATTGGATACCCTGTGGGTAAGACCTCATCACGGGTTCTTTTGCGTTATTGAGTCTACGCTAACCTCTCCAGACATGTATGGGTTGACAACAACAATAGGATATTTTCTTGTCATCAAAGACTTTGAAAAGCCTGTTAGTATTCAAGGCTTTCTGCAAGATACCGGTATCGCAGGGTCATCCTATAATCCCCAACGGACCCTAGGCAAAGGCTGGATATGGGAGTTCTCCACCACCTCTGGAATGCTATCTCCTTATACTGTAAGATTATTAGAGCTATATAGATAAGATTAACTTTCCACAAGCCACTTATACTAACTTGAACCTCCAAAGTTTCACGATAAGACTTACCCAAAACTTTTCAGCCGGCCGCTTACGATTATCCCAAGGATAATTTAAGTTCCTAACAAGCGGGATATCAAAAGCCAGCCAACACAATTCATCATGCCCCAGCACGAAACCGACCTCGGGGAGTTCCGTAAAGGTGGTTGTTCTTAACGTTCAATCATGTATCAGGTAACTGGGAGGAACACGAAGACATTGTTAGGAGTGATCAAGATTTCTGGATAGGCACAGCCTACCGATGGCCTACAAGCAAATACGTCTCGAAGCGCGCGTAGCTTTGGCTTATGTAGCATCAACAGCCCGAAAGCCCCAATCCAATTAGGCTAAATTCTCAATGTATTCTATCTTGCTCAGCCTTTCTTTGATTCAATTCAATTCCTCGGTAAACAATTGACTCACGCCGATCCCTACATAATGAGACTGTGATATGCTAGGTTCCCCTTCTCATCCGGCACTATACACCTTATAACCTGCGTAGGCCAATGGTCTCAGGCCAACACGCACAGTACCCTAGCACGTGACCCACTATTGCCATTCACCTAGCACCCAATGCAATTTATCTTTTGAATTAAGACGATCGCTGTCAACCAACAAGTATAAAGCACGGGAAACATAGCTCTTTAGCCGTGGCCTACTGGTAAGGGCGCCAGTCAGTGTCAGTGATCTTGTTGGCCAGCCATAAAGAAACCCAGGTAATGCTGTGTTTGACCCGAGCGGTGGTGCAACTGATTTAGTTGTACTCCCAGGATCTTTTTGCCATTTTATTTTACTATTTATTCATTTTTTATTTTTTTGGCCTTGTTGCGCTTTCTTTTTGTAGTTTTTCGCTTTTAATAGTCAGTGCGTCTTCCTACTGCGCTGTCGCTTGTAGTCAGTTCAAGCAAGTGTCCCGCGCCACGGACTTTCTTCGGAACATTAAATTACTATGTAAACCACACCAAAAAGATATGTTCAACGACTTGTCGAGGGTCTATAGGATTCCCCTACTGACTTAGTACCACTTGTACGCCATTTTCTAGTATAGAAAATAATAAACAAGCTCGGGGGATCCCCTCGATTTAACAGCTAAATGCACTTCAATTACATATGGCCAAATGCCCCTCGATTTGACAGCCAAATGCGCTTTAATTAGGTATATGGCCAAATACCTATTTTTTAGTGTGGTTTACGTAGTAATTTGATGTTCTGACGTGGCGCGGGACACTTGCTTGAACTGACTACAAGCGACAGCGCAGTAGAAAGACGCACTGACTATTAGTTCTTTTCCATTCGTTCTAAGCGAAAAGTGTGTCTATAATAAAACCTACAGTACAACAAAAGCACCTATCTCTTCACCCCCACTTAATCATTCCGTGGTCGACATACCATAACAACACTCTCATTCTTAAAATAGAAACACGCCGAATCCTGCCCATCTCTTCGACGAACCCTACACATCGTGCACTCCGAGTTATCCGTATACCCATCCGGCTCCCAGAAGACATCTAACTTCTTATGTACGCTCATCCAACATATTCCCTTTCCACCTTGATTTGCCCGAACGCTTTCTTTCCTGTGGGAGTAGGTTTCCGTAGTTGTTTTGTCTATTTCCAGGATTGCTCGCTGGATGGACATTGGCAGGCCACCGAATCCTAAATAGGACTTAGGCTTCTGGTAGTGACCGATGTACACTTCTATCCAGACGTAATTTGTTTGGTGTTGGATGTTTGGAAGGGAAGCCGGCTGTGGGAGAAGGGTCTGACGAGGACGAGGAGTAATGAAGTGACGTTGTTGTTTTACGATGGCAATATGCTTTTTGGTATCTATGTATGACTCGGTACTGGTTTGACTGGTTTGGAGAATTCGTCGGCGTTGAGGGGTTCGTGGTTCGGTGTTTACTTCAGATGGATTGCGCTGTCTTTTGTTATTGTTTGCAGTCGTTGTCTGTTCTGCGGATTCTTTTGAGGATTCTGGTTCTGCGCTTGTTAGCCGCGAGGAAAGATAATATTGTATTCATGCAACTTACGATGATCATTTGAAGAGTCCGATAATGCCGGGGTCTGATACGTGGAGTTGATTCTGAGTTCAGCTTTCACAGCGGAAATAATCTCGGACTTGATAGATGCGATGATGTCGCTTTTGAAAGATGCACAAAGTGCCTTTCTTGTCGCATTGATCGTCTCTTCTCGAACAACGTCGAGGATCTCAACTTTGAAAGCGCTGAAAATCACCTGAAACTGCTCCCTGAATTCTGCTTCTGCTGGGTGTCAACAACGTCTGTTAAGGACCTAAGGATTTGATATATTGAGATGGTATTGCCTTACTTGTATCATTTGCTTGTTTTTGTAGCAACCCATCCATAAGAAGCTCTATTCGTGGCTTGAGGGAGTCGAAGATTGCATCGGGTCGGACTTCGTCCAAATTATCAGCTTCTATTTACTATCAGCGTTGAGGTGCTAAGCGCACAACAAGACGAGTAGAAGTTACCTTGATGGTGGTTTACAAAGCCGCGCGCTTGGCCTCCACTCTCGACCATAGATTTCAACAACTGGACTAACAATTCTGGCGGTACTTCCGCCATAATGAAGGATCCAGTCGCTCAAGGATATTACTAACGAATGGTAGAGGAAGAATTAGAAAGGATAACGTAAACCTACAAGATTTCTCGTTTCTTGAGGTCGTGGAAGTGAAATCTTCAAGTTGAGATGGATGGCAGTTCTTAGGTGTTGACGCTGGCGCATCGCGCTTTCCGTGAATGCCTTTGCAAAAGTGGGTCGGCTACACCACCCTCAAAGTCACTTAATTAGGCAGTCAAATCCTATAGAAAGGTAGATTCACCCCATTCTGTCCTCCACTACCCGAGTGGTTAGCTAAGCAAAATAACATGCAAAAATCAAAAGAATTATAGAAAAAGATAAAAACCTGAATTAGCATCTCAATAGAAGTATCCCGCCTCCCTGCCCCCTTACCCACGCTACCCCCAAAAACGAATACGAGTGAGTACTGTACATTCAACAAGCGTGAGAGAAAATCAGCTTGACTTTGCTTTTGTTCCTTATACCTACAGAGTAGAATAGGGATGGAGAGTTCCACTTGGTGGAACTTCTGTACCAAATATGCTAACCACGGCCCACACAATATTACCCCCACCAAGCGAGATAAATATAAGATGTCAAATAAGCCGTTTCTTATCAACAACAAGAATAAACTCCACTTTGAACGTCAGTGACTTAGTGGTCTTGTTGCCAAAGAAACCAGGCGCTTAAGCCTTGTTAGACCCGGCGGCTACCTTCCTCGCGGATTGTGAGGTTGGACGGTCAGGACTTTTTTGCCATTTTGAACCTTGGTTTGTTCTATTCGTGTATTGGCTACCACCCTAATCTCTGGAACTGATCAATATCTAATCACAAAAAGCCTAAATACCGAAAGGAGCCTGAGGGCGAGTTTTGTTGCACTTCGCAACAACTGGAAACTGCCTAAATGAGAAATCTTCTATGGCTAAGCTTCAAGATTACTCGATTAGGATCGTAGAATAATTTACCGCCATTCCAAAACGATGTTTGGTATTTCATGGGAGAATTGTTGAAATGGCCCATGTTTCAACCTACAGGGCACTTGTCAGCGATTTCAGGATTGCGGAATCAAGATTGATCGCAGTATAATTGCAAGTGGAAATACTTGATTATCATCTTCTTGGTCGGGAATTGAATAAATATACCTAAAAAGGAGTGCTTTTACGATCCCTGCCCGCTAGCATGACACTCCTATCCCACATTATCCAAATCGCATATCAAGTGGCATTTCTGCCCATGGGTACATTAGACTAATCAGAGGACGAAGAAAATTAGAATTTCTTGTACGATTCACCTTATTCACTCTATTACGGTCAATCTGAATAATCACCATACGGGAGAGATCCAGTCAACTTGACGGAGGCAGAAGAGGATTGAATATTATAAAATTATGTAGATTATAAGGATACATACTTTTCTCCACCATATGTCAGGAACGGTGTCAATAATCCTGTCTCCGCCCCACAAAACAATTGTTGTCTATGTTTATGAATAAGAGCCTTTTTCATCGAATCAGTGTAATGAAGTAGTGGCGAGGGCGATGTCATGTGAAAGTTCATCGTGCAGATGAAGCGGTAGTAGGCCGTCCCGGGAGAAGATCCACGAAAAAAAGCCTGGTTCAACCTCTTTTTTGCTTTTATTTTATTTTTTAATTTGTGTTTCAAGCTTAAGAAAGTAATTGATTCTTTTTTGGCTCTTTTTTTTAGTGTTGTTGCTAAGCGAGATTGCGATTGTCACGCGACACGCATGTAGATTTGGTTTTGTTTGTGTCAAGCGACTGGGAAAAGTATGTTTACGACTTCAAGGTATCAGGGGGGTATGATAATCGCTTTTTGTTATAGTATGAGTGTATAGCAAACCTGAGGGTATTTACTACCGTCAACGTTAAATTTGATCCGTTCGAGTCTGTAGGAAGGAAGAGAGCGGCAATTCAAGTGGAGTCAGTATCAGAATTGGTGCGCGTGGTTCCCCTAACGTGAATTAGACCCTGATCTACCAACCTATATTAAAGGCAGTATGGCCGACTTGGGAAGTTCCTCTAGCGGTAAAAACACTCTACTTTTACTTGGCAGACTCTGCTTAAAAGGCAAGAGCAACTACCGTAAATAAATCGCTCTAAGGCATCTAGGTGGATTTGATGTGGGTAGAACAGAAGTTGGGAAGATCAATTTTCGTGGCTTTTTAGGCCACTCAGCTATCAGCTTACTATGGGTCGGTCGTCTGAAGCGAAGGCCTTCTGCTTACAGTATGCGTAGAGTTTGCGATCAGTGCGGTTGGACTTTTCTGTCTAGGGACCCTGCCGAATGCTGTTCTCTAAGTGGCCTAAAAAGCTACGAAAGGCGGTCTTGCCAACTTCTGCCACACTTAGTTCTACTCACATCAAATCCACCCAGATACCTTAGAGACGATTTATTAGGGTATCTCATTTAAAAAGACGAGATGGTACGACTTTCTCGTCAACACTGGCTACAAGTAGTGGCACTAATACAACTGAATCACTACTATATTTGACCACCTGATTGGAACCACTGTATTCCCTGCTCATACGTTCAAGAATTCATGTCCCAGCCTATCTAAAGGAAAAGCTTCATGTGGGATTTCTGCGAGTAGGAATGCTTCGCCAAGAAGTTCTAGTCCAATTGAGGGGATTCCGCAGTATGCAGCGTTGAAGCAAACTCCTTACTCTCTTCGCCGCGAGCAGTCTTCTTGCCATCACCATCTTGCTTCAAAGCGATAAACAGCGCCGCATTGGTAATTGGTTGCGCCGCACTCTTGAAAGGCCCGAGGTGCTCGAGTGCTGCCAAAAACACAATAGGTACACGCGATTTGGTTTTAACAAATATAGTACAGCTAGTGGATTACTAGATTACCAGAATTCGCAAGCCCTAAGTGACTAATAAATAGATAACCTCTAAGAGTTGTTTTTATTAGAGGTTACCTTTTGGTTTCACTACTTTGTAGTTATAATAGATAATAACGAAAAAGCTAATAAATTGATTTGAACGGTACTTCCTATAAGAAGTCATAAGAAATAGAGTTCTCAGAATAATCCTACTTAGTTAATACTTAAAACCTGGTTCTCTATAGACTAACAAACGAGTTTATGTTCACAAAAACCTTTAACTAATGTTGTCTATCATTGTAACTTTGGAGTAATCTTACTTTTTCTCTTATCTAGACCATCTTTAATACATCCACTTCTGGAAGAAATGATAAGAAATCGAATCAAATGTTATAGATTAAGATAGTTAGTATATAAGCTCTTGTCTAATCTCTATCTAATAGATTCCTATATATAAATAATATCAATAAATAGAGATATCTAGATAAATTGACGCTATTGTTACTATAACCCTAAGCCTGAGATCCTCATTCTTATCTCTAAACCCTCTTAAAACAACTATGATATACAAAAACGTTCAAGAATTAACAACATCTACCATGTCTCTTATATAAACCTCAAACAAGCGACTTATCTATTGCGCCGATGTTAAGCCGACAAAGGGGTCACACTAAGTTTCGGCTACTGTCCAATAGCAAAAACGCATATACATCTACCTGTTTACAGCTCATTGTAGATTCACGACATATTCATCTAAAATAAACCCCAAAACGCTCCAATCTAGCATATCCCTTATGAATTTATAGTATTCCATTCTGGCTGGGGGGGAATTATCGTAGTAGCAGTAGTAATTGAGATTCAGAAGTTCAATTTGGGTCATTCATGAATATATGGGCAGTTCTGCTTGTTGAATGATGATGTATTATTTGATAACTAAAGAGAGAAATAGTTCAGAAAACTCCAGCTTAAGTACAGGTGAAAACTCTTCACGTGGGCTAACGCTCATTGTGGCAGTAGTGTTACATTCGGACTTTCCTCGTGACTTGGATACCTGGAAGTGGATTCGCTTCAACGCTGCTCTATAGCCAATACCTTTGTTTTGGCTCTGTTAAGCATGGAATTAACTAAGGACTCACTGAGACTACGCAAATATTACGTTAATCATTGAGCATTCTTTTGCGAGGCTCCTGTCGCATTCCAACCACCCCCAGCCTCTATTCTCATCGCCAGCGCCCCTACCATCTGCCCTTTTCGCGTCTTCCAGTCCTACATCTCTATCTTATCGTAGAAACCATATCGCACAATGGCTCCCTCCTCTAATCCACCAAGCACTAACGCGCCTGAGGATCCTTCCCAAGATGATACCAGTGAGAAACAAAGCGATGAACTCACAACCCTCCTACTGTCCCACCACCTACAAGAAGCACCTTCAGAGTCTGACCCGCACCTCTCCTCTATATCCCAGTCTAGCCAGGCGACTCCTGGTGCCATCCTCCACCACATCACCACACGCTACTCAACCAAAATAACAATCTCCATCACGCCCACTACACGCCTCCTCCTCATTGACAGCGACAAGAAAACCCACACCCTCCCCGCAGACATCACCACAATGGAGCTTTACCCTTCCTGTCATCTCGCTCTCACACAGCTCCAATGTCTTGCTCAAGTCAACAATGGTGGAGGGGAAGCTTTCGAGTTAAGTTTCAGAGTTGACAGAGAGGATGTGGAGTTTTTTATGGAGCATTTCCCAGCTATTTTCATGCCTGCTTGTGAGAAACTTCTTGATCCTGATCGAGAATCGGGAATCCTTGGCCTTTTGACGGATGCAAGGGAGCTTTGGGGTGCGTTGGGGGCGAAGTGTCGAGAAACGAGATGTAGGGCTTCGTCTCTTTGAATTGGGATTTGGGGGTTTGTGAAAATGATATGAATAGGAACTGCTGTCAATGATTCTAGAATGGCAGGTTGGGGAGTTTATGGTGTTTTGAAGGAGTTTTATTGGTTTCTGTTTTTCAAGTAGATGATTTGGATGAAGCTCCTTAATTTCCATGTGGTTGTTTGGATTGGTCTGCTTCTCTTCTTCTTTTGTTAATAGAAAAGAGAATATAAAGTGTCATTTAGATATACCAATTTGAGTCCTTCTCTATTGACAATCCTAATGACATTTGTGTTCTTGTAATGCAGTTGCTGTATTGTAAACCTCTAGCTCTACATCTCTAATGAGACCCTACAGTACATCAGTAATATGTTGACCTTCCAAAAAGAAAAATGAGAATCCCAAGCTCAAAATCTCAAACTCCCATAAAAGACCTGCTTCACAAATAGCCCTTGAACGTACTTCTTAATAATTGATAAATCCTCTAACCTTCCCTTCCACCTTATACACACCTACCTAAAACCATGTATGTACCCAAACAAAACAACTCACCCTCACTGCCCCTGCAAGAAACCACATCCCATATTCATCCCATGCATCCTCCCTAGTTGAGAAGTGGGTAGGTATCTAATCCAAACCTTTGATCTTTTCACGTAAGCAAGCTACAACTCTGGCACACCCCACAAAAAGAACATTAGATCAAGCAATGAAGACCCAGTGATCTGCAGATACGCAGCTCTTAATCCATAAATATTTTCACATTCAATTCCTCAAATAAATAACCAGTAAAATAAAAAGTGATGACTAGCATTAGCATTAGCCCCAACTCAGACCACAAATATTTAGTGCTTAATATATATGGCAGGTAGGTAAATTTGTTGAGAGATATCCATTCATTCCACCTCACCTACCAAACCACTTGGCACTTCGTGATTCGCCCTTCCTCTTAATATGGAGTATCAGTATCCAAAGCAGCTAAATACCCATATCTATCTCCATAGTATCCATTGCATCCACTACTTCACACTCCATAATAGAGGATACAAGAACAAGTGTTTAAGACACGATATAGGTACCTTATTGAACCCCGCCTTGCCTTGACCCTAATGTCGTCAAAAAAAAAACCAGAAATCAAAAACAAAAAGAATGGTTTAACCATAAAAACCAAATCTACTTCAGTTCCCATCAAAGTTTTCCCATTCCTCAATTCTCCCCTGGGACTCCTGCACACAACCTGACCCCTCTCCCCTCCCCTCCCCTCTCCTCTCCCCCCACCACCCCACTAACCCATCATCTCATCAAGTCATCATCGTATCTTACAAAGAACCCTCAAAATCTGTCTCCTCTCGTCTCATAGAGTCATAGCCTGAGCCTGGTAAGGTGATTGATTAGTGGGGGTATGCTACCTATCATATCATATCACATCATATCATAGGTATCATATCACATCACATCACATCACAATTCCAGCATGTTTATCAGAAGCGGTGAGACCGTGAGAACCTAGATACAGATACAGACCTTACAGTAGTAGCGGGCGGTTGGTTGGTTTGCCTCTATAGTACCTATGAGATCCCATGAAAGATTTTTCGACACCTCACCTTACCCCTCTAATCGTGCGATGCCCCACTATACATGTATTGGTACTTACCTTCCTTACAATTTTATTTTCTTACAATTTTCTCTTTTTTCTCTCTTTTTTTCCCTTCAAAAAAAGATATGGAAAAGTAAAAAGAAAAGAAGAAACAAGAACCCCCACAATCTCCAGAGGAAGAACAACAACAACAACAAAATCCTATATAGAAATAAAAAGTTACCCGTGATACCATACATACCATACCTATCGACTTCATGCGACTTCATACAACCAATGGAATAAACCCACAACACCCACACACCCACCCTTCCTTTCCTTTCCTTTCAGTATTATTGATTACCTAGCCCTAGCCCTATACCTATCATATCCCTACAAATACTCAACTTCTTATATCCCCAATCATTTCCCCCAACCTACATGCATTCCACCCCCTTCCCCAAACCCCCACCCCCTTCCCCAAAAACCAATCAAACAACCAAACAACCAGCCAAAAATCCCCCACAACCAAACAGCCAACAGCCAACAGCCCAATAAAACAACCCAACCCAATCTCAAAATCTAGTCCCCCCATCCACAATTAGTAACAAAAGTGATAGACATAGACATAAATAAAACATTACCTGTGATCCCTTCCCACTCCCCACAACCCCCCCCAAAAACCAACCACAAAACCAAACACCCATCAATCAACCCAAAAAAACAATCCAATCCAATCCAGTCTCAAAATCCAGTCCCCCCATCCAAGAACCATAAAAAATGATAAACATGAACAAAATAAAATAGCAAGCAAGCAACCAGCTCCCCTACCCTACCCTACCTACAAACTCTCCCACAACAAAGATGGTCCAGTTGGAAATGAACAGTAGCCTACTCGTAAAGACCAACGAATCCATCCTCGCCCACCTAGCAATCAATCCATCAATCCACTCCCAAAAAAATCTCCAACAAACCCAAAATCCAACCAAAACCAACCAACCAAACAACCACCCATCAATCAGCCCAAAAAACAATCCAATCCAATCCAGTCTCAAAATCCAGTCCCCCCATCCACAACAAAAAAAAGTGATAGACATAGACATGAATAAAATAGCAAGCAAGCAAGTAAGCAAGCAAGAAACCAGCTACAGCAACCCCACCTACCCACCTACCAACTCTCCCACAACAAAGAGATTCCAGAAGAAAAATCCACAGTACGTACGAGTAAGAGTAAGAATAAGAGTAAGAGTAGCCTAAAGACAGACCAACGAATCCATGAATACCTAGCTAGTGGTTCCTCCTGCTACTCCAGTAAATCAATCCCAACAATGTCATCAAAAGAGGCAACTACAAGCTGTACTATACATTAAACATACTAAATTCACGACAATACTCAAGTCACAAAAGCAATACCCAACAACAGCAAAAATAAGAATCACATATTGGATGATCACAACAAATTTCAAGGGCACAATTCACCATCACATAAGACATGCATGTAGGGGAACGACTTCTGCTTCGCAGGACACAAGGAGACTTTTATTAAGTATTATGGTGGGTTGCCCTAATGGCAGATTGCGAAAGGACAGTCTGGGTATAGGGGTATCAATACGCAGCAAAAAGGCAGCGCGCAGTACAAGCGGTACAAAAAAACAACAAGACAAACAAAAATAACATCCATCAGTAATGCAAAAATGAGAGTGGTATCAATCAATCTTGGGGGTATTTCAAGGAGATCCGTTTTCCGACGATAATGAACTCGTAGCGATCAGACAAACAACACGATTCGAGGCTTGCATGTGTGTGACTTATGCGGAAGCGGTAACTTGGGTGGTGGCTGGAACAGTTGGAGCTGGGGTGGTGACTGGCTCCTCAACAGCTGGGGCGGCGACGGCAGCGACTGGGGCAGCCTCCTCCTCCTTGGCCTCTGGGGCCTTCTCAACCTTCTCGGCGGCCTTTGGTGAGGACTTGCCCTTGACGGTAGCACGAAGCTTAGCGAATGGGGACTTTGGCTTCTCAGCCTCATCCTCGCTGGTTGGCTTCTCCTTCTTGGACAACCATGGGAGGGAGGACTTGCGCTTGTCAGACTTGACGGCTGGGGCAGCCTCGCCGTTGGTGGCTGGGGCATCGGTAGATGGCTCAGCAATAGGCTCAGCAGCAGCAAGAGGCTCAGAAGATTCAACTTGTGGGATGACTGGAGCATTCTCGCTTACGGCCTCAGTCTCCTTGGTTGAAGCGAGTGGGGACTCAGCCTTCTTCTCCTTGTTTTGAGAAAATTGGGACTTGAGGGTTCCAAAGATGCTGTTACGCTTGGATGTGGTTGGCTTGACTGGGGTCTCAGCAGCGACTGCTGGCTCTTCAGTAGCAGCTGGAACAACTGGCTCAGTAGCGGCTGGGGTCTCCTCAGTAGCTGGGGTTGGTTCGACAGCAGCAGCGGCGGCGGTCTCCTCAGTTGCTGGAGTAGCGGCGGTCTCCTCCTTAGCGGCCTCAGCCTTCTCCTCCTTCTTTCCTCCAAATCCGATACCTCCAAAGATGGATGTACGCTTGCGGGAAGCAGAGCGAGATTTGCGTGCCTTCTCCTTGACATCTTTCTTCTCTTCCTTACCCTCCTCAGCACCGGTAGCTGGGACAGCTGGCTCAACGATCTCAGGGGTTGGGGTGGCCTCATCAGTAGTAGCCTTTGGCTCCTCAACCTTCTTGGCGGCAACTGGTGCGGTAACTGGCTTGGCCAATGAAGCGAGGGCAGTCTTGTACTCCTCGGTCTCCTTGACAGTCTCGACGGAAGCTTTGGCCTCCTCGATCTTGGTCTTCAAGACGGCAACCCAGTTATCACGCTCAGCCAAGGTGGTGGTTTGGAAAGTGTGCTTGTGGCCTCCTGAGACGAAGTGGAATTCGACAGCTCCTTCCTCGGTCAAGTCTGCAACATCGGCCTGGGATATATTAGTATGATAAACTAGATAATAGTGTAGAAAAGCGAGCTCACCAAGTTGAAGAGACCAGCTGGGCTGGCCTTGTCGGTGGCCTTCTTGCTGAAGAACAAGAGACCCTTTCCGGTGTGTGCTGCCCAAGCTGCGTTGTGGTTGGCAGATGTGGCATCCTTCTCTCCACGGAGGTAGCTTGACAAAGCCTTTGTCTCGACAGCGTCGGTTCCGAAGAAGAAAAATTTCTTTTGGAAAATGAGACCCCTAGTGAATATGTTAGTGGCTGTTTGCGGAAGGTAGAAGCGATGAAAGGATGAAAAGTCTGCTATGCAAAAAATAATAGGATGCTTTGGCAGATAGTATATGCCAAAACGGGGTTGAATGTATTCTTCCCCCATCCCAAATATGCGGTGAAAGTGTTGTAGTGTTGGTGTAACTTACTTGAGAAGACCTGGGCCCTTGTACCCAAGAACGCCCTCCTCAACTGGCTTGACCTCCTCCTTTGCTGGGGCAGCAACCTCAGCTTCCTCGACCTTTGGAGTCTCGGTGGCAACTGGGGCCTCAACAACTGGTGCAACAGCGGCCTCCTCTACTGGCTTTGGGGTCTCCTCGACCTTTGGTGCTGGAGCAGCTTCAGTAGCAGCAACTTCAGGGGCGACTACAGGAGTCTCGACGACCTTTGGTGCTTCAGACATCTTGAATGATTGTGGTGGTAGGGTTGAAATGGTATTACAAGAGTATTTTGATGAAAGGAAGTCGTAAAGGGCAGAGTGGGTTGAAAGGTAAAGAAGAGAGATGGTGTGGGAGGAGTTCTGAAGATGGCCCAGAGCCTGAGTTTTATTCAAAGAAGCGACAGGGGAACGTGAAATTACTGGCCCCCTAAATAAGCCTAGCGGGTCATCCATGCTCGTGCCTACCCTGGAGGGGTGGTGGTCGAGGATGGTTAGGGTGGTTAGGGTGGTCGAGGGGTGTGGTAGAACACCCCTGCAACTCTCGGCTCGAATTCCTGTCATGCACGCCCACCAGCGCCCGCCAGCGCCCACCAGTGCCCGGCCAATTAGGGCTCGTGTAGAAATAAAGGAGCGCCCAGCAGTAAATGATGGAAATGCTGCAGTGGACATCAATCTACCGATTCTACCAACATCGCTCCACAGATATCCCCACCCACAGCTTAAACTTTGGTGTCCAGCCCAATCAGTGCCAAACATATCGAATTTCCGTCACGAAATCCATTGTGCGTTGAGATGATCTCCGTTGAGAATTTGAGGGCACAGGATACGCGCCTGAGCAGAGCGCTTCTCAATATTCAGCACAGAGCAGCCAGCAGCTGCGCGTTGACTCTATTCGCAACCGACGGCGCTTTTCAGACCGAGTGTCTGTGAGCGTGGGAGTCGTGGGAGCCAGTGAGCCAGTAGCCTGTGAGCCTGTGATGAGCCTGTGGGAGAGGTCTGGTCTGAGGTTTATGGGCTATGGGCTACGGGCTATGGGCTATGGGCTATGGGCTACGAGCTATGGGTTATGGGTTATGGGATAGAGTGGTGGATGTGGAGGTATCGTTATGGTTATGGTTGGGTTGTGGTAACTAGTCAGAGCACACCATACACCGACCGTCCCAATGGCTCCAGCAACACTAGCACTACCACCAACACCACTACCACCATTACCACCACCATTACCACCACCATCACCACCACAACCACCACAACCACCACCACTAGGTCAACCGCTACGCTACTCTTACAATACGGAGGAAGATGCAATGCGCTAAATGCTGATTGATACTATGCTATGCTATGCTTGGGCTTCTGCGAGTCAAGCCAACTCTAACACAACCTATCTATTCCTCACACCTTCCATCTCCCTACGAAATGCGAGCCTCACCCACTCTGGATCTTCCCTTCTCACTGCTCCAGCCACGGCTCCAGTGACGTTATTCCATCCTCGGGCATGAAGAGTTTCTGGCCTGAGTTTCTGCTTAACCTTTCCCTCGCGCCCCGGAACCCTGGCGGATGTTGGGCGGAATGATGAAATTACGAAATTAGCATCTGCAAACCAAAAAATGTAAAATGGCGGGCAACGAGTACGCAATTCCGAGACCCAAGATCGACACAGTTGATCATGCGACAGTGGTGACAGCGAACGACCACAAACCCGCGGCATCACCACCTTCAAAAAAGGCCTAGCGAGGTCTCTCACCATCCCACCTCGCTCAACCCCAAGCTAAAAACCCCCTCAACCCAGACCAAATCGAGTCTACGGCTGCGAGGTAACGTCTGGGATTGGACGTCGCTTGACCTCTAAGAAAAACCAGACGACAATCGGACGAGCAGGAATTATCAGGACGTCCTTCTTTGCCACAAGGCACCCCCCCATTCCCCCATCTCCCCCCCCCTCCTTTTCGTACATTACTTCATATATTATTGGTCGTCTTCGATAGACGACGTTGCACCATCAGCATCATAGGCAAGGCTTGCATTTGCATTGCATCGCATCCATACCATCCCTCCACAAAACACTAATCCCCTTCAATATGACGATGCAGAAACATGAGGAAAACGGCCTTTCCACTTGCTGACATGGAGATACCCATCACATGTCCCGGCAGCAAGGTTATCACGCTTTTCTCCTGGCGTTTCTAGGCGCTTTAGGTTATAAAGTAGGTACCGGTATTATATATCCGTATTTTTACTACCGGAGACCGTTGAAAGATCGACCTCCGTCCCGAATCAATCTATTTTGTCCCATCTCTGTTTTCATGTGCATGTAGTCAGTACTCTCTCCCCCACGACTCCACCGGACCTGTGTTGTATACATCTCCTGCATTTTTAGTCGGGTACATTTTTCAAGGGGGTAGACTCGGTAGACCGTAGACCTTGGTGATTTACCAACGGTTCCTGCCCCAGTCGTAACATCCGGGTGACGGGTGCCCTGAGCCCCGAAAAATTGGGAAGGGTATGGGAAGGTATGGATGGTATAAGTACGGTATCGGGAAATTCGAGGTTTTTCGCTAGAACCAAAAAAGTAAGATGGGACGCACAGAACAGAGAGACCAGACAGACAGCCTTGCAAAATCATCTCTCCATCTCATTCTGGATTTCACAAAAGTATTTGCCACAGTACGGAATCTGGTCCCCGTCTCATGGAAAATCAAATATGTACGGAGTACAGTAAGGCCGTAAGGATTCTTCCGTGGGCCGTTTTTATTGTAGGATGTCATTTTATTGATTGGAATGATTGATTGATGGCCGGTTCCGTTTTATTGTATTGTATTGTATGTACACGGACTTTTTCATTACGGAGTACATTGAATTGGCTTCTTTTTGATTTTTTTGGATTCGAACGGTTTTCAATCTTCAATCAATCAATAATATTATTTATTGTTCGGGGAAATTCCGATACCTGGCTTCAATACTTCTTTTATGGTATCAATTTCATGACCAGTGAGCAGCGACCAGTGACCAACCAGCATGGAGGTCAGGTCAATCATAGCCCTAGGTTATCGAATTTTACTATAGGTTTTTATTCTTGATATTCTGCACGTGTTGTGTTGTATTGTTGACAGGTGGTACCGTGGTGCGATTGAGGCGATTGAGGTGGGTGGTGTGGTGTGATTGGTTTGTCGCAGATCTTCTCTTTTGAGTCTTTTCGCATTGAAAGATGTGTTTGTTTCGTAACTTTTTCGTTACTTTCGTTTCAGCGTAGGGGAAAATTTTCTTTTTATACTCCGTACGCGTCTGTCTGGATGAGGCATGAAAATGAGGCGATCAATACTAGGTAGGTACCTATTTGGGGATTGGGATGGGTTGGGATGGATTGGGATGGATGGCTGCAGGTACTGGTTGGTTGGGGCTGGGCTGGTTGGGACGGAGACGGAGTAGGTATTGACCGGTACCTACTGTACTGTACCTCGAGAGTAGGTATTTAGAGATGAGATGAGATGAGGAGAGATTATCGCGGAAAGTATGGTAGGTAGGTAGGTAGGTAGGTAGGTAGTAACCTAGGTAGCCACCTAGGTACAGACTACTTTACGAACCTACCTAGCTACCTACCTACTAACCCCCCCAAATCAAAGTCCTCACTCCATACCTACCTATTATATAGGTATAGATACGGAGTACGTACCTCCCATCCGTAACACTACATCACTCCGTACACTTCCACCTTGGCGCTTAAGTAGGTACATAGGTACATACATCAAGACATACATACATACATACCTGTACTCCCTCCGTACCACCACTTGTCACCTTCAAGTTTTTCATCAAACCGTCAGACCCTCCACTCTCTCCTGGGCCCCAGGTCTCAATTTTTACCGTACGCACAGACAAATCCTAAAATTTCAGCTACAGCATCGCGAATTTAGCTTTCGGGGCAAGAGAAATCGAGGTACCCACTAACGGAGGGTGCTATGGTACCCAAAATGCTTGGTTACGCTTGTGAGGGTGTGGAAGTGGAGGGGGGAACTTGGGGGAAGGTATGATTTGACGTCCTGTCCTGTCTTTTGGTTTGGGGTTTTTGGAATAGGGGATTTTGGATGGATTTTGGAAGGGTGTTGGAAATTTGGAGGTGGGAGGGGATTAGGTAGGTGGTTTTAGGTGTGTGGCTTGTATTATCTCCTTTCTTTTCTTTTCTTTTTTCTCCTTTTTTTTGGGTTTAGAGGGTTGGAGGGTTGGAGGGTTGGAGGACCTGGATGGATGGGGGGATGGTGTGAGATGTGCAGAGAATTATTTTATATCCTGTTTTCTACGTACCGTTTATCGGATGTAATGTGATTTGATTTGATACCTGGCTAGGTAGCTACAGTTTGATATGCGGGAATGCGAGACGTAGCTAGATAGGTAGTTGGGCTTTCTTGCTTGTGTAGGTACAGTATAGTACAATACTTACTAATACCAAAGGGGTAGCTTATAGGTAGGCTGCGGGGCGTAGTGTAGTGTCCGTACTGGTACTCCGTAGTGTAGTGTAGTTATACAAATCCGCTTAGCCTAGGCCTAGTCTAGCCACGTCTACTTCCTTGGGAAAGTGGTCCCGGGTCGCGTCAAAAGCCACTTAGGTACGGAGTACCAGTACTCGAGTACGGGTAAAAGAGAATACTAAGAATGAATGTACAGTAGTGGTTGCAAATTAAATCTGTCAGGTACTGTACTGTACTGTACTGTACCTACTGTAAGATTTTATATCTGCACGACACGAAGTCGAGTCTAAATTTTTAGGGATTTGATTTCTGGGGATTCTTACTTGATCTGATTAATTTGGGTAAGGGAGAAAATTTCTGCAGGAATTTAAAGGAGGATGTATGCATGTATACAGTATATTCATTGGTTGACAATGGTGGTACAGTACGACAGAACAGTACAGTACTGTACCTACGGATTCCGCAACCACGAATTGAAAATTGGAAAATTTATATTCCTACTCGAGTACCTGCAGAAGATATTATGACCTATTGATCTTCCTCTTTTCTTTTCTCTCGGAATTTTCTAAGGGCAAAAAAAAAAGAAAAGAAAAGAAAAGAAACAAAGAGAAAGGAAGTACCGAATCCCGAGTACCGTGATGATAAGTTTGGGTCATATGGCACCTATTTCGCCATTGAAAGTGGTCATGCGATCAGATTATAAAGACGTCGGCAACCTTAAAAGAAAACCGCCACTACAAGTTCCAAACTTTGATTTTCTGCATCGCGGATTGCCTCGGGGGTTTTTTATTTCTGGGAAGTAATCACTAGTAAGATTTATTTCTCTGCAGGATAGGAAGGGATTAGTATTCATGTATGTTTAAAATTTCCTCGTTGTGTAACATGTGTTGCATCAATTTCTTGTACGACTTAGAGCACGAGACTCACGATGTAAATTAATAATATAGCTATAGCGCGATTGCGGATTTGCCCGTCGGGTGATTCCCGATTCCTGTATAGCAAAGCAAGCACGTGGGAATCTCTACCTCTTAAGGTTATTCCCTATTTCTTTATCTTTCTTCCTCATCACCTTTTCCAGAAAGGAAAAACTCAAAGTATAAGTCTGATACTGATACGGTAAGGTACAGTACAGTATCACAAAATTTTCGGGGCAAGAAAAAAAAACCCCCTGTCATGCGATCAGATCAGATCAGATCGCAAAGAGGCAAAATCTAAATCTACAGTACTGTACTGGTATCGTCCGCCACGCCATTAGGTTCCCTTCTCACCGCCACCCCTCCCTCTGATAAGCATTGATAGATAGATACTGATATAATTGATACCTATATGATAGATACTATACTATACCCCCACTAATAACCTTACCTACCCTTTCCAAGCTAACAAGCTATGACTCCCGTCTTCTTGTACCAGCCAGAGTTCACGGATTTCGCGGGGTTTTTGTAGGATGACTCGATGAGGGGTAGTGGGGTGGTGGGGTTATGATGTTTGTCTTTGTGTTTTTTTTTGAGGAAAATCGAAATCTCTTTTTCGGGGGGGTTATGGGAGGTGGTTTTGAGGGAAGACAAGGAGGAATGTGGGATTATGATTTGGTTTTGCTATGCGGGGGTATTTGGTTGGAGTGTTGGGTGGTGAATGGTAGGGTTGGGGATATGGGATGGGGATATGGGATGGGGATATGGGATGGGGATTTTGCTGGCTCTTTTTTTTTCTCTTTTTTCTTTTTACAATTAATGCTATGTATTAGATTGGGTTTCTTTGGGGAGGGGAGAGGGGGTTTCTTCCACTCTATCGTTTCTTTTGTGGGGGAGGAAGTGGGTGAACATGGGATCTTGAAATCTTTAGTTGGGAGGAGAAAGGTTTGGAGGGGTTGGGGAGGGGGTAGTCATTCTGGACTGGACTTATTACTATTTCTTTTCTTGAAGCTTCACTCATTCTTTTGAGGGGTTTGAAAAGAAGAAGAAGATTTGATATTGCGTTTTCAGAATTAAAGAGCCGTATGTGAATGAGTGTGTATCAATGTTTTGAGATCCTTGGAGAAGATGTAATTACATACTTCACGTTGTGACACCACGTGGGATACGCAAGCGACACCATTCGGAGGTTTTTTTGATATCTGACCTACTGCCAAGGAACTGTTTGTACCCCCAAGAGAAGGGTGCGTCATTGGTGAGGAGTCAATCATATTGTTGGGTTTGAGAGTTTGGGTGAATTGGGAGTAGAGTGAATATGGATGGCTTGTTATTATATGGCAGCTTCTAGTATTGTCATTGTTGTTATTGTTACTTAACTATTGTGTTTGTTCTGTGAAAGTGAGCTAGTGGGTTCCTTCATTGGTCTCTGATAACAGAGTTTGTTGAGAGATGAGAGATTGATATGTCTTGTTTTCGCTTAGTAATAGAGGGGATGCTCTTTGATACTTGTTTGTAAGGTTGAGGCATTCTTGGATGTGTGGGGTAATGTCAATGGCTATGCAATTCCAGAGTGGGGTGGAGATTACTAGGTCTTATCTTCCTCTACATAATTGCGTGGAGTGTGATTGTGAATGTATTTGCATTTAAATGGCTTGCAATAAGAAGATATTGCATTTGAGCCCTGGTTTTGAAGGGGATTGAAATGGGGATTAAGTGATTTACATCTCTGGTTGAACGCTGGAAAGATACATCATATTGGTTAATTGGTGATAAGAGCGAAAGTTAAAATATGTGATGGGGAGTGGTTATGAACATGTCAGACTCTGGTTGTCTCGTTTCCCATTTTTATGAAAGCATAAAATTACTTTGGACATCTCAGCATAGACGAATGTGGATGGTATGAGACGAATGTAAACCACATTCGTCTCAATGTAATTTCTTAATGATCTTCAAAGCTGAAATCACGTCATTTTAGTTAGCTGTGTGAATAGATATCTCATGTCCTTTGCTTTTGCTAATCTCCTTGTGGTTTGTCGTCGCTCTTTCCTTCCATCAACACTTACTTAAGTCTTCTCCACCCAGCTCAACTTCCAACACATCCTCTTTACACCTTCTTGTGCTCTACAATACAGATTCTTTAGATCTGGCATCGCTTTCACATCTTGACTCAGCGTCCCCATAAGCTCTTGTAAGTCAACTTCAAAGCCCAGCTTTGTGGTTTTGCATTTTAGTTTCCTTCTTCCCCAAATTCACTTCCAAAAAGCTCCGCTTTCCTGTCACACCGCTGAGTTCAATAGACTGGCTTTATTACGTATTTCAGCTGGTTCTCTTGCATCGGGGTTTGGTGGATCCGTGGGTCCTGGAAGTAAGTTATATTCTTCGTCTCAGCCCCTTGACTCAACTCCTCTTCAACCACAACAATATCTTCAACCTCAGGTGTTCTTCAACTACAACTCTTCCATACTTCAACTATTGTTACGTCTCGAAGACTCTGACTCATCTTCTTCTCAGTCCCAATTTTGCAATACTACTTGCCTTGCTGCTGTCGTCATCTTTACCTTTTGTCCTCGTCACCTGAGGCAATTGAACTGATCTCGACTTTGCTATCCTTCACATTTGGATACTTGAACTCCACTCAACTTGAATATCTTACCATCTTGAAATACTCAACTTCACTTGCTCTTCAAGGTTGGTACGATTGAATCAATCTCAACTCCATCTCCTTCTCGTTTGTAGTAAGTGAACACACATCTCAACTTCATGATATTAAAACATTCTCGAAACCACAACTGACTCACATCCAGCAACACCGTCAAAATGGAAAAAGGAGCAGTTCCCAATTCCTACATCCCCTCCAAGCGATCCCGAGCCAAGAACCGAAGAAGACGTGCACAAGTCAACAAGCCCTTTACTAAGGACCACAACCCACCCGTATGGCACGACGAACAAACCCACGACACAACCTGGGCCGACAACCTGAACGCTGCGTTGTCACAACCCATACCATTTCAACCCTGGGTCGACACAACACCCCCCAAGACCGAAGAAGAAATCATCAAGGAGAGAGTTACTGAAGAGCTTAAGGATTGGCCTTGGAGAGATAGTTCAAGACAACCTGTCATGCTCGCTCCACATATGTTCAATTGTATGCCGCGAAGCGATGATGATCTTCGAACTCCTGTTGAGGCAGGGGAGGGCTGTGATCAAAGACAAAGTTTGTTTTTCACGATGATCGTTGCTAATGCCGATGTGTTTGCGATGATTATGGAGTTGGTTTGTGTGCATCATGATTCGGCGTGGAAGTTTGGAGCTACGTGTATTCAGGCGTATCACAATATGGTTTTTGGCCATATGGTAAGATATTTCTTTTCATACTCATAGTCCCCTTACCGAGTTTTCTGGATGAGTTTGGGGTTGTTGCTCGCTTATGCTGGATGCTGTATCCTTGGAAGGATAAGAGAGCTTTTCAGTACCAAGCATTTCATTTCTTCTGATATCAAAACCATAATTGGATACTTGCTGACTTTCATCCAGGATCACTGGGATATGACGGGGCGCTGGTTCAACGGCTGTTCGACAGCGCCTCTCCCAGACCCCAGTGGCAAGATCCAAACCGGAACCGTAAAACCAATCCTTACGGTTTGCGCACCACGACATGACAGCCACCACGGCGTAGGAAAGCCGAGAATAACCTACAAAAACCAATTATACAATATGTACAGACTCTGTACGTATCCAATCCCCTACCCAAGTCCCTCTTACAGTCCTAACAATTCGAATAGGTAAAGCAGTCCGCAACGTCCACGATAACATCCGTACGCTGCACTTCCACAACGTCCCATTTTTGACGGATGCTATACTTGCATTACTCATCCCAACGATGCGTAACCTGAGGAACTTGGGTGTGTACAAATGTCAACTCATCCATGTAGGCCACGCCATGCCCCTGCTAAACCTGATCACGATCGACCGTCCCAAAGGACGGGAATACCAGGTAAACCTGGATTTCTACCCTAACTTCCACATCGGTCCCCGTTCCACAGGCAAAGACTGGGAAATGGGCGGTTTCGGCGTGACATGGGATAATTGGGATCGTGACTCCCGTTTAGCTATTTGGCAGTTGGTTTCTCGGATTTTGCCTCGCGCGAGAGAACAGGGAATCGATATGGTCAGTAAATGGACCGGGTTTAGGAAGTGGCTTGATGATGGTCCTTGTTGGAGGGTTGAGAAGACACTTAAGGTGATGATGGATCCTAATGTTGAGGCGAGGGAGTTAGCTGCGGCGGTCGATGCGGGGAATATGTTGCATTATGGGAATGTGCGGACTATGTTTAATGTTAGGAGGGCTTGTCAGCCTGAGGGGATGAAGTGGTGAGTTTCTTTTCTTTTCTTCCTTTCTTTCCCTTCCCTTTTCATTCTATCATGTGAGAACTCGCTACTCGTCCCTCAGCCTTGACTATGTATCAAGACTTGAATTCCCCCTGAGAAACATAACCCAACCTTACAGAATAACTACTAATCACAAAACACAGGGCCGAATCAATCTACAATTGCCATATCTGCGGCCCGAACCTGGGCATTTTCTTTCACTATCTTGACCTCCGCGAAGCCCGCGTGTTGTCTTACACCCTAAACTGTTTCGGCTGCCAGCTAACGTACGTCCTAAATAACGAACTCGACCATTTCAAACGCCATAAACGCCATATCATCCAAAAATGGCTTTGTACTATCCTCCCCAACTCCAACGGTAACAATGATTACGTTTGGAACACCGATAATCTTACAAAAGCAATTGATGACTTCAGACCAGCTAAATATGGAGGTAAGGATATTAGGGAGTTAGGAAGAAAACTGGATGAGAGGAGAATGGTTTGGACGATTCAAAAGGGGTGGGATCGGGAGACGGATGAGAGACAGAAGCCTCTTACGCAGGAGGAGATGGGAAGAAGAGGTAACAAGATGAGGAGCCCACTTACGAGTCTTAAGGAGCAGGATCCGGAGGTGCTTCCTGAGGAGGAGAGGATGTGGTATGCTGTTAGAGCTGATGAGCTCTTTTCTCATGGACATATGTTCTGATTTACTCGATGAGACTTTGAGACTGTGAGACTCTTAGTGGATGGGGGTTTGGTGTAGGGTCTTGGGATGGAGATGGGTTATGAGGATGATAGACATCATCTTCAACCTGAAAGAACTTGTCACTCTTTTCACTTACCGGTTCTTGGACAACTAACTACCTCTATTCTCCACCAACCCTCGAAACCGAAACACAAATCAGCCGCTCGCTCCTTATCTCGCCAACTCTCAAATGACCTCCACGCATATACGTCGATATCGATATCGTCAACCCTCCAAAACGTTCCGAACGCCATGGTCTCAATAACACCTACCCAAACAAAACAAATTCACACACTCAACTTCGTTTCAACCCTCCACTCATATAAAACTCGACTCATCCACTCATCCCCACCATACCATACAACTCGCCTCTCACTCACACAACAAACTTCAAGCCTGGTGCTGGAAGAAAAAACACACGACATATTCATCACTCATACACCTCGACTTTCATACACCTAGCAAGTTTTCCTACTCTTCCTTTTTACTTTTTCATCAACCTCGTTTTTTTTTCTAGCAATGATCAAGGACACACAACACACAACATACCTAGGGAACGATGAACGAACTACCCTCCCCTACCGATACATACGAAATCAGAGTGCAGGCATGATATCGATCCGGGTAGTTACTTAGTTAGTGATTATTACGATACAATATAATAAAATGCATGAGTTTTATAAGATATAGTACTACCAAATGTGAAATAGAATGACCTTACAGATACTATGATTATAAATTCCCCCGCCCCCCTAAAAAGATCTTATCAACCTATTAAGTTTTCCTTTTCTATTTCCTTTTCCTTTTCCTTTTCCTTTCCCTTTTCCTTCCTTAATCTCGTTTTATTTCCTCGAAATTCCTAGTAATAATTAACATCCCTAAGAACACACACAACACGTAAACTAATTCACAAACTACCCACCACCCTATACACGCGAAAACGGAAAACAACAACGTGGGGGTGGTTACTTACTTACTTCCTTAATGACCATTCCAACAATACATTCCAACAACCCCCCCCCAAAAAAAAATCTTCATCCCCCATCCCCCCTCCCCCCCCTTCTCTCTAGTACAGTACATTACCTAACGCTCCAATAAACAGAAACAAAGCGCGTATCCAAATTACAATTACAATTACAATTATACGTTCCAACTACATACAAACAAATAAATCCATACCTAAGAAAAGAAAAGAAAAGAAAAGAAAAGAAAAGAAAAGAAAAGAAAAGAAAAGAAAAGAAAAGAAAAGAAAAGAAAAGAAAAGAAAAGAAAAGAAAAGAAAAGAATAGAGATAAAGATAAATAAAAATAAAAGACAGTACTGTACCTAGGTAGTCTATAATCTATAACAGTCAATCAGTCAGTCAGTCCGTACTTCTCCCCCCTACGTCGCTGTCGCTTGTACCTAGGTAGTTAGTCAGTGGAAGTCAGTGGAAGTAAGTTCAGTCAGTAGAAGTAAGTTCAGTAATGTACACGGATTTTCTTTCTTTCTTTCTTGGGACGGACTATGAAATTACTACGGGTATGTTATGTAAATAGTAAATAGTAAATTATATAATCTATAAAAGAAATATATAAAAAAATTAAAAAAAAATTGTATAACGATAAAGACTTATTAAACTACACGTCTGAATAGCTAGATAGATAAATAGATAGACAAGTAAAAGAAAGAAATCTTAATGAATTACATAAATTTGCTGAATACGTATGACAAGAGTGAATCATCGCTTATCTAACTACAGTACCACAAATCCTCTCAATCGCCTCAAATCTCCTCAATCAACTTAAAAAATCCAAACCCCCCAGTTTCTCCCCCTCTCCACCTCCCCAAAAAATAGCAAAAGAAATATCCCACACTAGGCGAGGATACCGAGAAACTGTCCAATGTTTACTCTTTCGGCCAACGGTTGATCCCTAAATCGTTCACATTTTTTCAATGTGAACGATTTGACTGGGATAACTGTGGTTGAGTGCTCGATGTGTTATTTAGATCTTTAATCAAGAGTTAGAGGATAGTGGGGGGTGTAGGGGGTTGTGGTTGGTTGGTTGATAGTAAAGGAGGATGGAGTGAGTGATGGGGTGTGGTGTGGGTGATCTGGATTGTGACTGCGAATGCGATAGTCGGTCTCGACTACCGCTTCGGCGATAGGAATGCGCGGCGTTTGAAGCCTCGCGTTCGTAGTCTCTTTGCTGCTGCGGCGGCGCTCTTTCTTCGCGCGAGGAGGTTCAGTGGTGACTGGAATGGCCTCGATGCGGACTCGAAGGCACAGATTCCTTGGTTCTCGTTGAATGGGATCGGGTTGAGTGGGAGTTGGAGTTGGAGTGGGAGTGGATTAAAAATACGGGAAAGCCTCGTCTGGATATCTTGCAGAGTTGTGGTTACTGGAGCAAGCAGTTCTGGTGTCATGCCAGAGTACCTCGTCCCTCGAAACAGTACTTGACGAAGTCATCGAACCATTAGGCTTCATAGCCGACAAATCAGGTAGAAGTGTACTCATCGAGTCGGGACTTTTAATAATTTGTTTGTTCCTATATTAGTCGTCTTCTTATTATTTAGAAATCCTTCTTTTCCCTACTTCTTTTCTACCATTCTTAGACTTTTTCTTTTACTAGAGATTTATTTAATAGAAAATATACCTATACTATACCGGTAAATTAGTACGTTATCGATAGTATATATAAATATATATAAACCACATCACATCACATCACGATTCACAATTCACAAGGCTCTCTCTATTCCACCAAACCATCCAAAACATCCATCCAACATTCAAAACCATTCCTTATCTCGGCGCACCGAGACATCAACACCAAGCAACACCATAATATAATAATACAGTTACACAGTACCTACAATACCTAAGAACCACTTAATCAACCAATCAATCAATCACTCAATCAATCAATTAACCAATCAACCCCCCCCCCTCCCCCACTCACTCACTCACTATACACCTAGCTCTACAAACTTTACTACCTAGGTACTTACTGTTTTTAATACTGTATTTAACAAGGAATTGTGATTCGTGATTAGGATTAGGATTTGGATTAGGAGTAAGATAGGATGGTAAGATAGGATTAGGATAGTACCGAGTTATTACTGTATGTAGATTTAAGTAAAGGTTTAATTACACACAAAGGTTTAATTACGGGTTTAATTACGGGTTTAATTAAAGAATATAGAGAGTTCGAGATCGAGACCTAGACCGAGACTGTTATAGTACGGTACGGTTTAAGGTTTGAGGGGGTGAAGTAAGTAAGTTATCTCTATATATCTATATATCTCTATACAGACAATATCTTTTCATCTCTCCAATCCTTTTTTTCCTTTTTCTTTGTTGTTTTCTTGGGGTGTACCGTAGTTTACATACATACATACATACATACATACATACATAAGAATTTCATCATCAGAAGATGTATTATCACGGTATTATCACGCACGGTATTAACTAACTAAGTATCAAGTACTCCGTAGTCCGTAAAGAACGCTTTATTCCATTTCCATTAAAGAAGTAAGAAGTAAGAAGTAACAAGGTACCTAGGTACAGTACTTACTTACTTACAAACTAAAGTCCTTCCCTTCTTATAGGTATCATCTCGCTATTACAGTACAGAATCCATCTCACCCATCTACTGTATATATATAAACCGGTCTCCATCCATCCATCCATCCCTCCCTCTCCTCCCTCCCTTGCTTCCCCCCACTCGCTAAGATACAAATACAAATACAAATATTGATACAATACAAAACAGAACGCACAAAACAATACAGAACGCACAAAACAAAACCAACAAACCCCTCCCTCCTCCCAAACTCACCCCCCACCCCCAAAAAACCACCCCTCACTCCCCACCCCCACCCCCCTCCCAAACTCCCCCAACCCCGCCCCAAAAAAAGCCCACTCCGCCAAATCCCGTCGTTCCCAAAAACACCACCCCAGATACCTAAGAACCTGCCGTCTCTTAGGCAGCGTATCTAAACGTCTTACCTCTCTCGGAACAGTATTACATCCGTACATAGGAACAACAAGTTGTTTCAAGGTCACCCCGGGGAAGGGACTAGGTAACCACCTCCTATAACGACTCGTTCGATAATCTGGGATTGGGATGGGGACGTGAAGGGGAGCTGGGAGTCTACTCTCGGAAAAGTGTCCATGATCTTCTGGATCGATGATTCGGAAGCCGGAGAAGGGTCTTTGGAGGAGGGTTTGGAGGTAGGTTTTTTGGAAGGGGGGGAGGGTTTGTGGACATGTTGTTTGGAGGGATGAGAGGATCGTTGGGAGACCACGGATATTACATCCCCATTCTCTTTTTCCGCGTAACGATCCACGTGCTTCGAGTTCAAAACAACAAGACGAAGAAGAATGTTCTTTTTTCTTGGTCAGGTATTCGAGGTGGAAGATTAGGGTGTAATAGATGCATTTACATTCCTCGACTTCCCACCATTCATATCGCATCCAAAAGAGTTCCTGCGCATCCCAGTTATCTTCCCATCCCCAGGTCGATTGGAAACTTTTCGGGGAGTCGTCTCCGGGGCCGTGGAAGAGTTCGCAGTATAATTGGAACCGGAGGAGTGCCCGTCGCAGTCGGTATTTGTCTTTCCACATGGAGAGGGGGAGGATGGGTTTTTGGAATAATCCGACGCACCCGCACCATGACCAGATCTCGGGACATAAGGTGGAGAAGAAATCTACGGCTTCGAGGACTTGGGACATGTACTCGATTGATTGACGTGAACGGGGGATTTCTTGGGGGACTTCATTCGAGTCTACGAGGTCGAAGCGTGCGTCGAGGAAGAAGCCCAGGTCGTAGGGCATCATACGTCCTGCTATTTGGGCTGAGACGATGGCGTAGAGATAGCATCGTAATTCCTCGTCTATTGATTTGCGGAGGATGTTGCTGATGAGGTCATCGAAGATTGCTATGCAAGAGCCGATGATTGCTGGGACTGCTTGGATAAGTTTGTATAATGATGGTATGGAATCGATATCCAAGAGGACATAACGAAGGAGTTCCTCTGGGAGACGTTCGATGTGGGTATAAGCTTTTGGTCCTGTCATTGTATTGGGATAAGTGATGTATGGATAACCAAAAGATATGAATGATGGGATGCAAGTTTAGAAAAATGAATGTATAATTACAACCAGGGTCGACTATGAAAATAGGAGACATTTTGGGAAAGCACGAGGCAGCATTGTTTACGCGAGACGAAATCATTGTGCACCCTCCCTATCCAATGAAGGAATCGAGTCAAGACTAAGGCAATCACACTGATGAATCCATTATCCTCCCTTCCCCTACTAACCTTCCAAGGCTCAGTCAAGTTTGTCAAGGAAGGTAGACAAGATTTATAGGGAAAGCTTGACCCTGAAAAATACGAGAATACGAGCACCATAGCCAATAGAACAATCCCAGCAGCCGAACAAAATTGAAGACCGGTACGGATCCAACAACCAATAAACTCAGCGCCCACCAGCCCGGGAAATACGAACGCTACAGCCAGTAGGAGAACCGGAAGTCGAATAGGAGTTGAATATTTACTTACATTCGAGCCTTATTACCCGAGAATTCGAGCATATATTACAACCAGTACGTAGAACGCGGTCACAAGTCATTGCACTACGGGGCCTAAGCCTGTAGAAATGGCCCTGAAGGGGCCGTGAGTGCCCTGAAGAGATCTCCTAATCCCCTATATTGTAGCCGTAGGTCCCTATAGTCCACATTTTAGTGGCTGGCCACTCTGGTTATAGGGTGCCCAAGGACAGTGATAAGCGAGGGGTCTACGTGCCCCATTGGAGCCCACCCCTAGTCCGCCCCTATATTTTACGCCTGTCAATACCCTGTAATAGGTCCTACAGGGCCCCTAGTACCCCCCTAGTGTCTATCAAACCTGGCTACAGGGGCCTTCTAGCCAATCAGAGCCTGGGGTTTAGGGCATAGCCCTGTAGTGCAATGACTTGTGACCGCGTTCTACGTATCTTGCAACATAAACCTCTCGATGCCCATTTTCTCTTTTTCCTCTGCCCCAACTTCAGATGGCTTATCAATGAGAAAAGATATCACCACTGGGGATCGTGATCTCAGCGCACTTACACAGAGCGGTATCTCAAGCCTACAAACGTTGTAATGGGAGGCTTTTGTTGCGAATACTCGCCATCATATGCACCAACTACAAGCGGAGAGCTTGTGTTGACCATTTCTGGTTATCCTCCACAGCAATCTCCAAGTCTGAGATGAATCGCACACTTGACGAAAGCATTGATGTCCTGACCAATTGAAGACACCACAGCTTGCTTGGAGAAAGCCATGCGTTTGTATCCCCTTATCTACCCATATGTGAGCAGGAGATATGCAAAGCAAGACTTCCCATCGCAGCAAGATTCAGTAGAGGCCTGGGGAACGATTGAATGCCCTATCGCCAACTCGTTTGGCGGGGCTATGCTGTGATATTTTGAGCTCAAACACATGTTCGACCAACTTTGTCAACCACAAAACAAGTCGACTTTGCTGAGTTATATTTGGCCCCCCAAACAAGGTACCAGAACGCCTCAAGAAACATGAGCAAAGGCCAAGACGGAATAGCGGCGAAAAGACGACCTGCGGCTGATAAAGGGAGCTCCCCTTACGATGTAAATCTGTACCTGGAGCTCAAGCTCAAGCTCAAGCTGCGATCACCACCGAGCTATTAAAAGCTTGAAGAAAGATGGGGAAAGCTGTGCGAAATACTACTTCTCGCTACCAGAATCCCAACAACATTTGCACCAATAGCAGGAGCTCAGTTGAGTTGATTGACCCGGAATGGCTGCTTCGGGTAGAAGGTAGTATGCAGATTACGACCCTCCCTGTTGGTAATTGGGGTCTGAATCCGTCTGATAGGACGGAATTCAACCAGGCCGCCAGGCGATGGCTGATGGAGATGCTGACAGAGTGGGCTTGAACCATAATGGCGTTATGCACGTAATTATTCTCGGAATACAATTACGAATGATCCAGCCGGTTTGGAACCGGTGATATTATGGAGAATTATTGTCAGATGCTGAAAGATGTTGTGGAAGGGCCGCGAAGACTTTGCAATTGCTGACCTGGATCGGCAGTCATGAAGGAAAGATTCCGAGAGGAGTTGACTGAGCGCTTGCTTCCAACACGTTGGTGATGCAGTGCATCACCAACAGTGCATCACCAAAACAATGGCCCCGTGGGAATCATGGGTTTGATTGAGGTATCACATACCATCACCTTGCACAGCGTTAAAACGAACATTCGGGAATGGGGACATTTATCAGTCGGTCGGCCGATGCTAGTGCTGATCGTGAGAGATGGGAGGGGAGGGGGATGTGACGGGAAGTGGGCGACTCGGCTGGGTGGAGAAGGTGGAGTCGTTTGGATCTCTTGGTGCCTTGTAAGGGGTCCTCGAGGCCTTGTTTTCCAGACCCCAAATCTTCCCATGCTGCCATGCTGCTGCATTGCTACTGCCATTGGGCCAAGACTTCTTCACTGGGCTCCCCGCAGCACGATTCACCCTTCTGATTGGCTTCCCTGTGTTCTCTTCATCGCTGTGCTGCATGTAAGCGCTGCCATCCCCAATCATCTTGTTGCGCAGCTATTGGACCATTCGACCATTGGGCGGCTGCGGTGTGCTGCTTCTGCAACCAAAGAAACCCTTCCCCCTTCCCTCAGCCATAGAAAAGGATGAGCACATTTTGCCTCCTCATAATGGGGGGCCACCCACAGGAAACCCGCTCACTCTCTAGTCTGACTGTCAATGTGAAGCTCTCGCCCGACGACGAAGTCGAACACTCGACATCTATCTCCATTTGCGCCAGCGACCATTCCATCCAAGTGCCAGTCCCAGTCCCATAACATACGATAATATAAAAACACCATACCTTTGTCCTTTGTCCTTTGTCTTCTGGATCCTCGTTGATCGAGATACCCGGAAGTCAGCCCACGCACATTCTCTCAGCAATCATGTTCCGACTACCTCATATTTCCCGGAAGTGGAAGTTACCCAAAGTCTGGTGGGGCCTTTTATTGCTGGAGTTAGCAGGAACAGTAGCAGTATTATCGCTATTCGGAATTGCATCTCCAAATTTATACCGGACCGCTTTATGGCAGGTGGGCGCTGAGAAGGGCTTCAACTCGAGTCCCAAGCAAATACTCTACGCATATGCAAATCATAGACCCATACCATCAACTCCATTTGTCTGGTCACAGGCGTAAGCTTCATTACCTGGATTTATTCTGTCAAACGACTAACGATTTCCTAGATTGACGGATTTCAACGTCGCGATATCAGTCATGTCCATGTTCATCATGATTGTCAAAGCAGTCATGTTCTCCCTGCACGTCTGGTATCCAATTCTATCAGCAGTCACCAATGCAGTCCTCCTCGGAATGTACATAGCAAGTGTCTACGGCCAAGCAGGACCCGACTATTCCGATCCACGAAGACCCTCATCCACAGCATGGTACATCAACAAAAGCTGTGACTTTGCCCCAGACGACAAGCTAAAACACTACTGTGTAATGGCCAAAGGAACATTCGCAGCAACAATCATCATGGTGTAAGTTCCCCCTCTCGTATCATTGAAATATCGCTAATGAAAATATCAGTGTGATATTCCTCGCCAACCTCGTCCTCTCCATTTGGTCATGCATTCCCTCCGCCGCTCAAAGAGCCGCGGATAAAGTCGACGTCGACGAGATGCAGATGAAAGGCGGAAATGGATCGGACAACGGCTCCGAAACTGGGACCCGCGTCTACGCCACTCCTCTCCCTTTTACACCACGAACCTTGGCTTTCAACACCCTTGATCGTCAATTACCCTTGCGCGCTCACCAAGATGAGGGGAAAGGGAAAGCTGCACGCTTTGTATGATTCCCTTTTTCTCACGACACGAATTCATGAGTTATGTTGCTTCATGAACTTCGGATGGTTGGATGGGGAAAGGAGCGGATGTGTAGGATTTGTTGGTATATATCACTTATTTAGTCTTTTTTTTTCTTTCTTCTTAATTTTTTCTTGAATGGGTGATCTCATCTCATCTAGTTGGTTGGGGTTCTCTTTTCTTTTTTCTGTATATATTTCTTTCTTTTCTTTCGTTACCTCAAGACTCTCGATACCGATACCAATACCAAAAACTCAATCCAAATCCAAATCCAAATTTAAAATCTCTCATATTCACTCGTGATCAATCTCTTTAAGCCCCCCTTGTCGAGGTCGAGATGCTGCGCTTACACACTTATCACTACACTTACACGTATTCACCCCCCCCACCCTCTTACTCGTAAAATACAGTAACCAACTGAGAAAGTTAATATCGTCATACGGAGTACTGTCATACTCGCTACCAGCTACTAGCTACTACATACCCGTACGTAGGTACCAATATATATATATATTCCTTATTTCCTTAGGTATTCTTACATCTCCACTACAGTTTATGAAATCATACCGTAGGTACTCACTAAAACCTATCCTATCTATATCCACTAGTAATCCGCTGCGTATCCCCGTATCATATTTAGGACTGGATGGACGGACTATCTTTCTATTTTTCATATTTGAGATTTAAGATTTAATATTTAATATGTTAATTACTATTTTCAAATACTACCTAAGAGAGAAGAAAAGAAGGGAAATATGATGTATGATATAGATATATATTTGATATATATATATGATATATGGATATATATATATCCTGGAAGTACTGTGAAAGAGAGCTTATTATTATTATTACTATTACTCTACTATTTATTTTAAGGTATTGTAAGGTACTAAGTGATAAGTATTTAGGAGATTTGAGATTAGAGAGTGATTGGAGGTTTTGTGTTTGGGGTTTATGTTTGGGGTTTATGGGAATGTGGGGTGTGGAGATATGGGTAGGTAGGTATTTTGTTGGAATGGAATGGAAGGTTATTAGATATGAGATTGAGATGTGAGATTGAGATTGAGATTGAGATTTGAGATAGGATCGCCGATATTTCGTGATAGTAATACTGTATATAGCGAGCGATGATGGATGGATTATGTTCGGAATTTGAGATTTGATTGAGGTGAGTTTGTATGTTGTGTGTGGGATTTGGATATGGATGGATGGATGTGTTGTTTGTTTAGGGACAGGTGTGGGATGCGAGAGGTAGAGAAGTTGTAGGAGATGAGAGATGTGAAGTGGGAGGGTTTTGGATTTTATAAAGAGTTATGGGGAGGGGATTCGAAGGGGAGGGTGGTTTCGACGGTAAAAGTCTTCTGTTTGGTTTAGTGTTTTTTAGGGGGTTTTATTTGTGTAAGAGAGTGTGTAAGAGAGAGAGGTACGTAGGAAAGGGGGTTCTATACGGGTATTTACTAGATGTAAATCTAATCTATATTTTACGATGATACCTAATGATACCTCTTGTTTAAGCTTGATCCACTGGTAGCAAAATACCTCCCTTTCTTTACAGATCGAAGACTGTTATGTTAGCTACTTTATACTAATCTATTCTGGGGATGAGGAGATGAGGAGATGAGGAGATGAGAGAAGGTCTATACTTAATTGATTTAGGATTAGGATCTACTTTGAGGTTTAGGGTTTTGTATATAGCTTGATTAGTATAGTATAGTATAATTCTAAGGGTTTAAAGGTTCTTAGAATTTATCAATAGATTATAATGTTAGTTTTTTATAAATTATATTTGTCTAGGATTTCGATATTAGCTTTTTGTTTAATAGTAAATATCTTCGGTTCAGCATTTTTGGGGGGGATTACTTGTTATACTGTTTGAGAGTTACGTAGGAAAGGGATTTTTATAGGGGTATTTGGTATATATAAATATAAATATCTCCTAGATCTACGATAATAATAATACCTCTCGTTCAAGCTTGATCCACTGATACTCTAGTAGAATAACTCTACTTATATAAAAGCTATAGGGTATAATAATCGATAGACATCCATCGTTCTCCTCCTCCTGACTCGTTATATATATAGCTTATCGATATCTCTTGCCACTACTCTAGTAGAGTTGAACTTTGCTCTACTACTTTACAGCTGTCCTTCATCTACATTGTTAACACCATCAATTATTCTTATCTATGATCTCGAGATAAGAAATACTATAACGTACTATACCGGTGGTCTCCTTAACACTCGTACTCTAATATATAATATATAATATTACCTATATAAACTAGATAGTAGGTATAACTCATTCACGCTTTCTGGATTATAAAGTTAATTAGATTGGCTATAGGGAAGAGGAAAACATTCTTAACGTGTCTGTCTTAATGTTAGAAATTTATTTTTTATTTTTCATGGCGAAGATTACTCACTAAAGTCGAAGCCAGCCAGAAGAGGAAGTTGTATTATCGAGTATGTATATATAAGTATAACATTACGATTTATAGTTACAAAGTATAAGCATATAATTTTAGGGTAAGAATAAGGTTATCTTATAACTTTCAGTCTCCGAGAATAGAGATGAATTATAAGGTTTTGAAGGGTTGGGAGGGGGGCGGAGGGGGGATGGCACAACCCTATCAACCAAGACCCCATCATCATCATCTTTATATCTTAATAAATAAGCAACCACCAACCAGCATTCAGATTCCGCTAATTCAAAAAGTACGTCCTTTACGTGGCCTAACGGAACGAGCTACGCGAGTTGCTTGTTAGAAAAACCAACTCCTGAGTCCTTACGGGGTGTAGGGTTTCTCGGGTTCAGAGGGTGGTTCCTGGAACCTTTCTTTTTGGGATTTTTTTTTTTTACTTTTTGGGACATTTTTGTAGAGATACTTAGGTGGGGTGGAGATTAATGAGGGTGGGTGGTGTCTTGAGAGGTTTGGATGATTGGGATGGTTGGGATGCGTGTTGGTGGTGATGGTGAAGGTGAAGGTGAAGGTGAATGTCCCGGCTCTTGACGCGTCGCTAAGCGTGATTTGGAAGAAAAAAATATTCTCGATTATGAAGACATGACAATAATGGTGGTAACGCCGGTATTTCACCGGTACCCTTGGAGATTGAAGATTGTCCTGTCCTCCCACTCTTCTCTTTATGTAGAGTACTGGTATATTGTTCCCGTGATAAGAAGAGATGTATACTTGATTGTGAGGGGGTACGGGGTACTGGTTAGCTGGGATTGGGATTGGGATTGGGATCTGCTTTTCTTCAGGAGTTGTTAGATATAGCTTAATTTATAAGTATAATTCCGTGTCTGATCTGAAAGTTTCTCCTTCCTAGAAGGAGTTTGTATCCGACTCGGTTCACTCGGACAGTAATAACATATCCGATAGGCATAACAAAAAAGGAAATAATTAACACAAACTATTAAATACCCTTCTTATCTACTCTCCTCTCTCCTCGTTTACATGTACATCCTCCTTCCTCCTTCCTCCTTCCTCCTTCCTCAAACCCCAACCCCCAGCCAAGACTCTTCATCAAAGTACCTTAATGCCTCAATACCTCAGTACCGGGTTTTATAAGGTATCGATACTACATATATATACATCCAAAGCTTCCTTCTCAAATCTCTCTCGAGCTCAGAAAAGAGGAATGATTGCTTTATGCTTTATGCTTTATATAGCTTAGAAGGGAGGACCAGGACCTAGAGTGATGTAATAGCATTTTATGAGCTACATAATGGGCTATGAAAGGTTCGGAGGTAGAGGTTGGTGTTTGGGGGGAGGGGGAGTGATGTGGGGTTTTCTTTGTTAAAGCGAATTTACGGTCAAGGGCGGAATATGTTCTTGAATACATCTGACCCGAATTATGAGGAAAGGTCCTCTGTGTTCATTATCAAGTATTTCTGCCTGCCTTTTCAAGGACTGATTTAGTTAGGTATATTAGCGGTGCTTGGTATGTTAGGTCCGTATCCCTTTAGCTAGGCTCGCCCTCTTTCCCTTACAGACGTGAGAGGTCCCAAAAAAGACGTACACTCAACTAAAGTAGAATATATTAAAAGAATGCGCTTTCCCACTACCACAAAGTCTAGACTGTATACTAGACATTTAAGGCTTAATTCGAAATAGTCATTGAGCTCAATTTAGTGCTTTTCCTCTACTTTAAGTATATATATAGTACGTCTTTCTGTTTGGCACCTCGCGTGTTTAGAAGGTAGAGAGAATGAACAATCTACAATCTACTAACGGCGGTGTTATAAAGCCTAATTGATGAGAAACCCAAGGGTTTTAAGCTTGATTTACCCCGTTATGGCATGGATTAGTGCGTTATACGAGTATTCTCACCCTCTGCCTTTGAGTACTTATCTTTCGATAGATACCGAGTCTATAATATATTCATTTTACTATACCTCTCAGTTAAATTTTGAGTTTTTCTGTATATATAGTGGACATCAATCATGTATACTTCTTATGAGATTGTCACAGGTTAGACGCTTGGATATATTTCTTTTTTTTTCTTCCTGCAAAAGTAGATACATAATTCACAGCTCTAAACATAATTCATATTCATGTCTCAATATAGATATTGACATGATCATCATCAGCAATAAATGAATTTTCGAAAGTAAAACTATAAAACACTTCGGTAGTGATGTATTCTACATCTTAGATATTTTGGATGATTTGGCTTTAACTTCCAGATTGGAAAAGTCTCGTGTATAGGGTTGGAGTGGACGTCAGAATCATAGTTCGATAGTCGTTGTCCGGGTAAGAAATAGTTTCATAGTCGTTGGAATTAGGTTGGAGAACAGAAGGGTTGGTTTTGAGACATCATCAATAGCAAGACTATTACAGTGGTCACAAATACATGCACGATATGGCGGTAATTGAATTCAGATAATGCTTGAATCTGTTTCTCACGCCATATGAGATATCTTGAGGATACGTTTGAACGTGTCTACTTTTACGGACTTCTTAGTCGTATGTTTTTCTTCTTCTTTTTTTTTTCGCAAGGGTGACTTTTAGAATTCGAGAGGAAAGTATTGTTGGTATAGAAATGGGGTTGATGCTATTAATTTTATTAGTGTGAGTACCTGTAGTGCAGTCAGCCCGGAGTCTGGTAGTCAAATATACTCCTGATATTTAGGGTGTCCACTTAATACTAGAACTCTTTGAAAGCCAAGTCATAATTGTGAGTTCCTACAAAGTTGGAAAGCTCTCCGTACTTTCAAGAAGAGTGACACTACCTGGAGATTATAGATTATCTACTTCCACCAATTCCAAAAATCAACCAAGTAAAGGGAGGATAAAGTAAATTCGCTACCAGTCCAATCCCCTCCCTCACACAAACCTCCCATTCTCTGACCTGACCTAAATCCCCAAACCCCAAACCCCAAACCCCTAACTCCGAACCCCATCCTACCCCACACTCCCCTTCCAAACACCGTCCGTGCCCAAAACCATTGACGCAATAGCGGATTCTCCCCCCTCCCTGCATCCAAGACCCCCAACCCCACCCCCCAAGTCTCCAAGAAACACGAGTCATATCTCCTTCATAAATGTACAAGGTACTAATAGTGGGTCCTCTTATATGCATGGTCGTCTTTAGCTTTGACCACCTCTTAGAGACATTTCTTTTCACATTTTTTGACTTGAAACGAGTTTTCTCCGTACTTTGGTTACTACGGACCGTACTTTGGTAAATGAAGGATGTATGAAGGGTATTAAGTCCAAGCATGTAGGAAAGAAAGAGTGGAAATTTTGAAAGTGTTGAGGTTTTGGATTTTCTTTTGGAGGAGGAGGAGGAGAGGGCTTGGGTATATTGGGTTAGTTAATGGGTTGTGGTGCGCTTGGGTATTCTTGAATTTGTTTTGAAACTTGTTGTTTTTGGGAAGAGGTTGGAGGTTGAAGAGAGAGAGAGAGTAGGGCAAGTAAGACGTACGTGTGTTTTGCTCTTAAGTCTTGGTTAGTAGCTCAAATGACTGTTGTTACTTGGCGTCGTACGTTTCTCTTGCTTGAAGAATACTTGGTAGAGAGATGGGATGAGTAACTATAGGTAACTACTACTTACGCGACGGAGACTGAATAAGGTTAGCTTTTATCCTGAGTCTAGAAAACAACTCTCTAATCATTCTTCGTCAGCGTGACCTTTAGAGATCTCGCTACCATGGATCTAGACTTATCTTCTTACCAATCACGCTATAGGCTTAGTAATCACAAGTAAAAGATCTCTTGGGCTATTATCTTATGGCGGTGTTAATGGTCTTACAGGATCGTCGGCTATAGCCTTAGGTCCTAGAGGACGTAAAATCCAACTTGTTACTCTTCTCTTCTCTCGCTCTCGCTAAGCCATAGTTCTTCTGTCAGAAAACTCATTAAGAACAGCAAAAGTTCCCAAATCAACATAAACAATCCAAAGAGCAGAAGAAAAACCACTCTAGTAGACTTCTAGTGTTATCTGCTATATATCATTTAAAGTGGTTGTCCTGTCATTACTCTGCATACACTATAGAGAGTAATTTCGATAACATTTTAGCATAAGGAACTTAGTTGTCCTAGTACACTTACTTGATGAGAAATGAGAAGTGACAATCAGTCAAAGCTATTCCTTCGCATAGCTATTCGAATATTGCGACGCTTCTAACCCAGCAGGGTTTGAGTAATTAATAGGTCTCTTACTACTCGGATAATCCGAAAGGACTTGCTCCCTCACCTTAATTCTTCTCAAGCAAAAGAATCCCAAGATCGATTTAAGGACAGCTTTAGGAATACAACCATTGAAAAGGTAAGAAGCAAAGAAAGAGCCGAATTAAAGATAAGGAACCCCGAAGAGAATTACATCAATGACTTTCGTGCCTTAGCGAATAGACACCCACGGTACTTCTTAACGGGTGTTTGCCAAAAGGAGATAACGATTATGACCCAAGTCTCCTCTTGATAAGAAAGGGTGTATTGATTCATAAATCTGGGCTCAGAAGAAGTGTTATTTTGAAAAGCCCGTGGAGAGAAATATCCGAGAAAGTTGAAATCCAAAGTCAATAGAGAACTTGAAAAATGGGAATCAGATAACAGAACTGGTAGCCGAGGAACCGTTATAGCTCAGATGACAAGACGAAAACTAGTGATCATTTCGGAATGATCAGGAGGAAGAAAATTGAACTAGAGCGATAGTAGGTATTGCGTAGTCCAAGCGATGACCGGTATATTCGGCTGTTCAAAGGGGTACATGGAGTAGTAGTAAGTACCATGCGTTTAATTCCGCATTCCGCAAGTAACACCAGATTCGGACGAAGCAAACCATCAACACCTATTGTATAGGATCAAGGGGTATTCCATGACAATGATATATATATCATTATATCAGTAAATCTAAAACGATGAATCAATATTATTGTTATTTGCCACAACCGTTTCGCAACCAGTTGGTGGTTCGTGAGAAGCGATTGGATGTAAGCGAAATTGAGGAAAAGAAAAGAAAGTTATTGAGGCTGGTCCGGTAAGTTTGCCTAAACAGGTTAGTGCGAGTGGCATTACCAAAAGCCAGCGTCCAAACTCAAGTAGAGTAGGAACCCGCGGGTAGAAACTTTGATTGGCTTCTCCCGCGCTTGTGCAAGAAACACTTAAACCATACTGTCGGGGCGTTAGCCCAAGAATAGCGCCGTACGTAAAATTATCGAATAAACGGCAACCACGTACTATGCGTGTGATTCTTTGGCTGCGATGATCTAAGCCTGGAAGAATTGCTGTAGCCGCGTGATATACACGTACTGGAGCAAAGTAAGACATTTGCTGAGAAATACCGTAATAGAAAGTACAAACTGCCGGAAAAATGGAAATCCGGTAAGAGGTGCGTGCTGAACATACGATTCGTGTTTATTTCTTCATTGAGGGCGAAGAAGAGTGATGCGAGCAGGAAACCGAAAAACATTCGACGATATTTGAAAATGACCGATTCCCGGGAAAAAGCGAGGATCCGAGCTGCGAAAAGACGATTCCGTAAAAGCGATAACAGAAGAGTAGATCGCGGCTCATACGTAGATATGACATAAGACGACGATAGCAACGATATTGGCAATCTCAGGAAGCTATCCTGGGAAAGTGGATTGTACTTCGTAAACACCCCCTTTCAAATCGTCCACTCTTGTAAATCTTACAGAGGCGGGAAGGTTCGCCCTGTCACCCGATCTACCGTCAACTCTAGTGCAGACAAGCACTGTAGAATAATCCCATGATTTCTAAAAGCAAGGTTCTCCGCACCCCGCTGTTTTGAATCAAGAGTCTTGAGGGAAACAAGAAAGAAATAAGAGGAAAGTAATGGGGGGAAACGTGAGAATGCGAGGTGTAAATCGTGGCTCCCATAGCCCGAGCGTCTGAGTTGGTATAAGCGCCCAATGGAAAAGAATACAATTACCAATATCGATTCTCGAATAAGGGTCCAGCCTGTCCAGGTTCTCCGCGTTTTCCAGTAGAGTCAGTAGAGTCATAGGAAAGAGAGTTTGGGAAACTGAGTGATATAAACGGCGTAAAGACTTGAAGAAGATATACGCTCCGAGAAGAGGTTGGGGGTAAGTGAGCGCTTCGAGGGAGAATGTGGATATGCACATCTTGTTCTGCGGGTACACCTTGTACGGAAGATGGATCTCGTATCAGGGTTCGGAGAAAAAGATTGGAAATAGGTGGATTCTTGGATCGAGCTTTGAACAGAAGGTAGCAATATTGGATAATGTGTTTCGATTCCCCAGGTTTTCGGATAAAACACATGTACGAGATTGTAATCTCCTAACTCTTGTGAGTTGTGGAATAACACCAGGTTCACCCAATGGCACATGCTTTTTTGCTATTCTGGGTAAGGAAGACGCAGGTGGACGTAAGCCATCGGATTATCGGATTTGGGGACAGTTTGCGGCTTTGCGGAGCAGGTGAGTGGAGATTTGGGCTGTGATGCATGGATGGTGCTTAGGGACTTGTAGGGTTCCTTGGAAGGATTCCTGCTGACTGCCTGTGTGATGTTATTTGGAGAATTGATAAACTTGAGGGAAATTAGGATCACCAAGGCAAGAAGTTTAACACAGAAGAGAAATGTCTTTACTCCTCTGAAACATTTCTCCACTGATCACCTTTCCCCATCATTGGCATCAGCGGTGAGAAAGAAACAGCGGTAGCAATTTTGAAGTGATTCGCATACTGTCGACACGTAAAAATTCAGAAGGATTTTTTTGCAAAAAGGATGGATACCGAGGTCTGCCTGACAGGGAAATCAGAGACTCTTTATGCATGTGAAGTCCTAAGAAACGTAAGCCAAATCTGCAAGTGAGAGTGTTAGTGTTGGTTCTTGTCGAAAAGTCACTCGACGTGTTGCAGCATTTCTCAACAAGCTCCCTCCAATCCCAACCACGTTGCCCCTGTTCGTCCCCAGATTACCCCGCACCTCCCCCACACCCAAGGAATCCTTGCGGATGATTTGTTGTATAGACGTACGAGTATTCTTGATTCTTGAAAGACGAAGGTTGCGGAGTACGGGACGAAGGAAGTAACTTAGAGTGTAGATCGCTTATTTGTGGACGAAGCAGCTGCCAGCCAAATCACCTTTTCAAGATATCAAAAGAGACCAGAAGAGAGAGCTCAACAACTGTTCAAAGAAGAAACAAAGGAAGAATAATCGCAGGTTGCGCGGCCACTGTATCCTCAAACACGTCGAACTCTGTGGCCCGCAAAAACCCGCACAAACCCCATCATGCCCCAGGCAAAGTGGGAATAGGGAAATACCCGCAAAAGAAGAGATCGGTACCCAAAAAAAAAGAGAGGTTAATCGTCGGGTTGCCTAGGGCTCCCTTCGGCATTCATAGCCGGACAAATCGTCCTAATCTGGTACCTTTCCCGCTCTCTAGTAATGTTCCATGTCCCTGGCAGTGCAGTCACCAGCAGTCTTATGCCTGATATGCGTGGCACACCACTTGGCTGTGGATGGGTGTGGATCGAATGAAGGGAATTATGGAAATGTCGCTATTCACAAGAGGTCCCTTGAGACGCCCAATCTTTTTCGCAAGACCTCGTGGCAGGGTGAAATTCGGACCCGGCTAGAGGCGTTGAGCCCCACCCAATCAGAACGCGGCCAAACCGGTCTTTACTATACGCCTAGTCGAATCTCACCAAAATCGTAGCTCCATCTAGGAGAAAAAGCTTCCACAAACCTGGACGTAGTTTACTAGGAAGACTTTACCCCAGAGTAAATCGGGATCACCAGGACAAGCGTGAGATTCGCCATGGGCCAGGACCCTAACTAGGCACCAAATGAGCTAAGCTGGTTTTAAAAAAGTGCACCACAGAAGAAAAAGGAAAATGCATATATACTTCCACAAAAGTCCCCTTCATTGGACTTTCCATCCTCAGTGCTTTACTGCATCAGGCTTGAAGTCTAAAAGAACAATTGAAGTAGAGCTTCCCCAATCGCAATCATGAAGTCCTTCTTTACTCTTTTGGTCGCCCTCCCAGCAGTCCTGACTGCTCCAGCACACGAACGCAGACAAGAAGCTCAGGAAGTTCCAGTAGGACCAACAGTATCCATTACTACACCTCCAGCAACAATCATCGGAAAGGTTTCGCTCACACGTGGAACTGAAAAGTTCCAAGGGATCCCATTCGCTCAACCCCCAGTAGGCGAGCTTCGCTTAAAGCCACCACAACGACTCAATGGCTCTTCCTTGGGAACAGTTCTTGCCCAAGATAATGCGCCAGCTTGTCCTCAGATGTTCTTTACCACAGATACCACCAATTTGCCCGTTGGTGTTCTCGGTACCCTTTTGAACACGCCACTTTTTCAAACAGTTACCAATGCTGGAGAAGACTGTTTGTACATCGATGTATTCAGACCCGTTGGAACGAAACCCGATGCAAAGCTTCCAGTGCTTTTCTGGATTTTCGGTGGTGGTTTCGAACTAGGTGGAACAGCTATGTGAGAGATAAACCAAGCCCCCTTAACCCAATTGACAGTCTTCTAATTTTTCCAGGTATGATGGTACATCACTTGTTGATGAATCTGTGGCTACTGGAAAACCAATTATTCTCGTTGCAGTAAACTACCGTACTGGTGGTTTCGGTTTCTTGCCTGGAAAGGAAGTTATGAAAGATGGCTCCGGAAATCTTGGCTTATTGGACCAAAGAATGGGTCTTGAATGGACAGCTGATAACATTGCAAGCTTCGGAGGAGGTAAGATCATTTCAGCAATAACAACTCGGGAAACTTACTGACGCAATCAGATCCTTCCAAAGTAACCATCTGGGGTGAAAGCGCCGGAGCTATCTCTGTCATGGACCAAATGGTTTTGTTTGATGGCGACCACACCTACAAGGAAAAACCCCTCTTCCGCGCTGCTATCATGAGCTCTGGAACCATTGTCCCTGCAGACCCATTGGATTGCCCGAAAGGACAAAACATCTACGATACAGTTGTCAAGACAGCAGGATGTGATTCATCAGCTGATACTTTGGCCTGTCTTCGAGGTTTGCCATATAACGACTTCTTGAATGCAGCAAATTCGGTTCCCGGACTCTTGGGTTACAACTCTGTGTCATTGTCGTATCTTCCAAGACCCGATGGAATCTCTCTTACCAGCTCCCCCGAGCAGTTGATCACACAAAAGAAATTCGCAAAGGTCCCCTTCATTGTTGGTGACCAGGAAGATGAAGGAGTAAGTTGTGAAAATATTTGAAATGACAAAGCAAAGGCTAATATAAAAATAGACAATCTTCGCTCTTTTCCAATCTAACATTTCGACAACCGCACAAGTGACGGATTACCTCACCTCGATTTTCTTCAACAGTGCAAGCACCGCACAAATGAAATCAATTGTTGATACATACCAAGATACAGGTAGCGAGAATGGCTCACCATTCGGAACTTTCCTCTTCAACAATTGGTATCCACAATTCAAGAGAATGGCGGCGATCTTGGGTGACCTCACATTCACATTGAGTCGTAGACTTTTCTTGAACCAAGTTGGTACTGAGGTTAAAAGTTGGTCATACTTGTCCTCATACGCCTATGGAACTCCATTTTTGGGAACGTTCCACGCAAGTGATTTGATCACCGTATTTTATGGGGTTCTTCCAAATTATGCCACAAAGGGTTAGTCCACCCTCTGTCACAATATCTTTGACTTTTTACTTACTCTTTCACAGCGATAAGAAGTTACTACTTCTCGTTCGTTTACACCATGGATCCCAACGCGGCTTCCGAATACCCAGAGTGGCCAGAGTGGAATGTGAAGAAGGAACTGATGCATTTTGAAAATGACAGTGGAGTCCCCATGGCGGATGACTTCAGAAAGGACAGTTACGATATGATTGAGTCATTGGTGGACGTTCTTCGTCTATGAGGAACTGGTTTCTGGAATTGGAAAGCTCCATGGAAGCTTATGATGGGTATCTCACCATGTTGGTTTGAAGATACGCCTCGGAATTGAATAATAGTAGCTAGCCTAATTTATTAATGCGAAATGATATTATGATCATAGTTAACATGTGTCTCCATATCTCACCATGGTGTTGAGGGTCCCCAGAACGGTTACAGAATGTTGGTCCTCAGTGATGAAGTTGGATTCCCTAAAGCCGACAATTACTCGATCCGGATCTGCCGAAGCCAAGATGCTGCTGCGGAATGTGGTCCAGAATGCGGCTGAGGTTTGAGATATCGATAAGGTTTCCCAGGTGATGTTACGAATAGAAAGAGTGGCGGCATACTTATTTTTGGGGTGCTGTAGGGAATATTTTCCAAGGTTGTCGCGCGGACAAATTGACGAGGCTGAGGTTTACAGAACATTGAGTGTCAAGGTCGTCGTCGAAACTTCCATTGATGTTTTCGATTATTCTTCGGCTTTTCTGGCGGCTCGGATACTCGGCTGGGGTTGGCCTCTAGGAAGTGCTCGCCAAGACCTTCTTCTATCCAACCATGAGATCAGATGGGCCATTATTGACTACTCCGAGATACTCCCAGGTTGTACCCCCTCCAAGCAGCTGAAGTGTCAGATCCAGATCCGGAGGTCATGTTGCCATTTTGCTAACGGGCTTCTTTGAGCCAATAATACGTTGCGAGGTTTAGTAGTGAATCATCTTTCCATTCATCGTTCTCTTCCTCCTCGAGTTCCGTGCTCTGTGTTACTGACATCTCCACCTTCAATCCCTCAATCCCTCAACTCCTTCAAAGTCACTTTTCAGAACCCCACCAAACACAACCTCAACCCCTATCTTCTTTTGTGCTGACAAAATGGTGCTCCTTGCGGGCTTGGAAATCGTAGCAGCAGGCTACTTGTTCAACAAACATATCAAGAACAAAAGGGAACGGGCGCGCCTTGAGGAAGAGAGCTTGCGACTTGAAGAGGAGCAGTACCATCTCTTCCCTCCTCAAGGCGAGCGCCGCCACCAGCGATCGCACAGCGAGGGACAGGATTCGCGCGAAAGAAGAGATTCGAGAGAAAGAAGACACTCGAGAGAAAGAAGAGACTCAGGAGACCGAAACGGTCGAAGGAACTCGGACGACCGCAAAGATTCCCACACCGGCCGCAGACACTCTCGCGATAGAAAGTCTAGGAGGGATAGGGATACAACGAGACCTGATTCCACATCTCCGGTTCCACCATACAAAACACATTCAGCCTCTCCACGTCCACACGTCCAGAGTTTCCAGCAACCTGTACAACAGCCTTACATGCAGCAACCCATCCCTCAGCACGTCCCTAGACCTCACACGCAGCCCTATCCACAAAGCTTCGCTGGTCCAGTGCCGCAAACGCCACCGCAAACACATTCCTATCCACCGGATATAAAATACGGTTGGACCAACGACCAACCAAACTCATCCTCCTCTCGAGAACAAGGGTTTCCACCAACCGGTTGGCCTTCGCATTGGGAACAGTCACAACGACCAGAACCCAACTCACGCCCGAACTCCCGAAGTCCGTACCAAACCCCCAACATGTCTCGAGCCAGCACGGAAATAAGACCCAACGAATCGCGAGTCCGATTCGCGGTGGCACAAGATACTGTGCAACCTGGTGAGCGCAGGCGTCGTAGCAGTAGCAGTAGAAGCCGCAGGCATAGCAGCAGTATCTCGCCACCTCCCTATCGGCCATAAACCCATAGAGTGAGTATTTATGCCGGTAGGGAAGGGAGTGGATGAGAGATTCTGGCATATTGCCTGTATTCCTTGTCATGATAGTGTTGTCATTTAGCGTTGGGGTATCTTTGCAAGCAAGGATTTATGACTTCTAAATTTGGTTGGTGAGAGCGACGGGGTACCCTTGGGGCCTCTTTGGCGTAGTTCAAATAGAATCGGTGATTTATGGAATGAAGGGACTTTTTTAACACTGATCGGGCAACTCTTGGGTGCTGGTACTGTACCAGTACTCTCTCAGTGATTTGTTCTATTATCATATATCTCGTTTCGGTATTTCAATTCGGTAATCTCCTCTTCTGGTTCTTGTGTCACGTCATTTTTTTATCTTTAGACTTTTATGGTATCTACGGTAACAATATAATATATACATTATATACGTGGTAGATGTCTGAATATGTGGATTTGGTTCTGTGATTTGAAATCATTTGAAATCAGGTGCTTTGAATCACAACTCGACTGATGAAATGTAATCCTTGAGATTTTGATACGTAGGTACGGTATGAATCGCTTTCATCTTACAAGAGTTTCTTGATTGGGTTCAGACTTGGTTTATTCTTCTGATAATCAAACCACCGTCAATACATGATTTCTATGTATACCGAAGTGCCTCGATTGAATAATACTATATCCTCGCATGTAAGTTGTTTTTCACGCTTCCTGTAGGATATCAAGTCTGCCACGGTGTGCAGAGGTACAGCGGTTAAATATTGTCACCACTGTACCCCTGTTTACTATGTTCAACTTACTATTACTTGAGCAAAACCCATTTATTCTAGTTCGTTTTATCACTGGAATTATTGTTAAATACTGCTCTATAATCCTCTCTTTTAAAGCGATTTCTGTTACATCGTTGCTGTGTTGCGAACGCTTGAGTAGTTTCTCATACTTGTTCTATCCTTCTTGCGTTGATATCCAGGACCCTTTTACTTCCCAGGAGAAGATGTCCCTGATAATTGTCTTTTGTCCTGGAAAATTGCTGGGTGGGATGTAATTTAGATGTTAATTATAGGCTTAAATTGATGGCTTGTAATAATATGTGGTGACTATGTTTAGTTGTCACTGCGGAAATTCATCCTGAATCTTGAATTTGAATTTGACGTGTTTTGGGGTGGTGGGTTTGCCAGCCTGAGAAAGAAATACGGGTAATGCTGTTTTATATATAGCGATGAACAATCCTTACGAGGGTGACTAGTACGTTGCTTTTGCTGTGTGTAACCTTTTTCTTTATGAGGATTGTTTTTTAGTACACGTGGGAGTGATGTTAAGCGAATAGAAAGGCTTGGCGGCTGCTGCATTCTGCCTACTCGTGAGTCGTGGAATTCTGGCGCTTCGGTTGGTTACTCCTTCACACTTCCAACAACATTAACTCAAGAAGGGCTGACCCAACTCTTGTTGAGTTCATTCTGAGTCAATAATTTTCAACATGTCACTCTCTGAATTTTGATCTTTCAATGACTCGGCATCATCACTGCATCCAAGATTTCATACCGCTCCATTATCTGACATTCAACGCGCGCGCTTAGATATATACAATCACAGACGTCCAGCTAAATAGAGCAAGGAAGACTTTTGAGTGCGCCATCCTAGCCCTCTACACCATACTGGCCCAATCCTACCATTTCATCGACCAATAGGCTTCCCTTCTGATTGGATACCACCCATTTTGGGACGGCGAATGGTCCTCAATTTAGAACAAACCAACCAACCACATAGCCGCGACGCCCCCACATCTCTAAATTTACAACCACCTCGAAACATTTCAAGAGGATATCAGAAGTCTTCTACCATCCCCACGAGAGTCGGCCACTTGTCTTATCTACCGAGAGCTAGACAAGTAAGTTTGGTCATTATGGCGTTAATCAAGACGACAAGACCAAAATCTTTTTTATGAAATTTTATCGCAGTGCTAGGTGAGGGCAAGAGAATATCGGTCTATTCACAACCGGATATTCACCCACGCGATGTACAGCTCTGAGTGTGCTGAATTTTGCCATTCCATTCCCATCCTTTGTATTTGGTATCCTGTTACTGTTGGCAAAAGTTTGCTATATATTGCGGCCATCAAGTTGTCGCCGCAATACACCGCATGCGCCGTATCTACCAACGCTGAGTGTAACCTCGTGCGGACCCCACCTCCACGATAAGCAATCTTACTCTTAAACAAAACGATGAAGCAAAAGCCATGCCCTCATTCTGTGATGCAGCATAGCTGGGAAAATGGGATTTCAGCCACAGTTGCCCGGTATCGTGTTGGTGCGAAGGAATGCTCAGCATGCGACTTCTTGTTGAAAGTGGTTGAGGAATACCTGCCGGGTTGGATAGATGGAGAAGAAAATGGGGACGATTTACAGGATAGAAGCTTACGAGTCATAGAACTTTGCTTCTCGGTAACTCATAAATTTTGGTCTCCACCTTTGGTCATTTTGCGTCAAGTTCCGCTGATCAAGAACGCTTCACAGACCTGGTCTGAGGAAGATGAACTGCCCGATGGCTGGGACAAGAATGCGCAAAATATTGGCTCTTTTTGCTGCTTTAGAACTCCACCAGGTGAGTTTTCAGTATTGTTAAGTTTGTAATTGTACATAACTTGCTGATCTAATATTTACCCAGATGGAGCTTCTTTTACCGACATCGATTCATCAATCTTCGACTCTCGTATAGTTCTTCGAGAAAGTCTGGACATTGCCCAAGATTCTTCTTCTGCCATAGCCTTTGAACGTGTTTCCAGCTGGCTTTCCCACTGTCTCCAAAATGACAACGAATGCAGGATCCCAAACCCAAATTACATGCCTCGTCGTGTTCTGAACGTGGGTTCTGTTCAGGGGCCAGACCCTTTTCTTTGCGAGCCCAAAAAAGCAGAACCATACGTCTGTCTCAGTTATTGCTGGGGCACGGATCTACACGATGTTCTCAAAAGTACAAAAGAGAACTTGAAGTACCACTATGACAGCATACCGCTCGCCGCGTTTCCAAAAACCATAAGAGATGCTGTGGTGGTTTGCCGGGCGTTGAATATACAGTACCTTTGGGTAGACTCATTTTGTGTTATCCAGGACGATCCTGGGGACTGGTTACAAGACGCTGCACAAATGAGAGATATCTTTGCAAATTCACATCTCACCATCGCGGCGCAGGAGCCAGCATCCTGCAAGGAAGGATTTTTAGGGGCACAAACGTTTGGAAAAGCAGAGTGGCAGCGGAAACTCGTCACCCCCGTTCCTTCCATGATTGGTGGACCAAGGAATGAGGTATTCATTAGGCCGACGAATGTCTCCAAAGAGCCACTCGAGAGGTATTCGACTGACAAACGAGCGTGGTGTCTACAGGAGAATATATTGCCAAATCGGGTCTTATCTTATAATGGGGAGGAAATGTCTTGGAGCTGTGTATGTAGGAGGATTTGTGAGTGTGGACATAAATCGTGGAACCATCCAACAGACAAACAATTGCATTATCACGAGTAAGTTAGTAAAAACGAGTTAACTTGTTCTACTGACCAGAAAACTCAGAATAGCATCCAAACTCAAGCGAGGCTATAATAGCACTACGCCGAATGCACCGTACGAAAACTGGATGGTAATCGTTGAAGACTATTCAAATCGTATACTTACAAAAGAAATGGATAAATTGACTGCCTTGTCCGGATTGGCCACAATGATTTGCGATACGCCAATGACAGCCAAGACCTATACCAATCTACAGGAGAGAAAAGAGGTCTTTACGACGGTTGAAAATTATGTGGCTGGATTGTGGAAGAATCATTTTATACAAGATCTTACCTGGCGCGCAGTAAAACCAAAGCCAGTCGAGGCAAAGTTACAAACGTACAGAGCTCCTAGTTGGTCCTGGGCCTGTATCGACGGGCCCATACTCTACGACTACCATCGAAGAATCCGTTCATATAAGATGTCTCCGACACCAAACCCAAAGCCAACGGTCAAAATGGATTGTACTGTCGACAGAATTGAATGCAAGAACGCTTTATCTTCGGATCCAACAAGCGGTGTCTTAGCAGCAAACGCAACCCTCACTGGACCACTTGTGGAAGTCGAACTAGTCACTCTTGACTTCAACCTGTCTCAACAATTATGCAGACCAGAAGAAGGACTGCTACGCTACCCGAAATCTCTCGTCCGTCCCGAAAGTCTGAAAAGTTTCCATGTTTCCCTCGATTACATCCAACCGCCTTTCCTGGAAAGCGGTAACCCGCAAGCCGAATGTTGGACTAGAGGTATTTGTCAACAGAAAGGGTGTTCCTGTAACCAGACCTTTATGGCAGGGAGTCGATACTATTGTCTAAGTTTATTCTCAGCCATGTCGAATCCCGAGGGTAGCGAGACTCAAGTTAGACCAGAGAGTTTCTTTCTTTTACTCAGAAAGTCGGAAGATACGAAAGGCAGATTTGAGAGAATCGGAATGGGATCTGCGAATTCCGCGGGATTTGAGTTGTTCGCCGAAGCTACAAACAGTGTAGTTACCGTTATTTGAGAATGGGGGATAATTGAAGTCAAGTTAACCGAGGAGTGAGAGGCCAAGCATGAGAGTTTATTAGGGTCTCTATAAAGTGAAACATCATGCGCTCTTGTACTAGAGATACACAATAATCAAGAGTAGATATATATGATGTATAATTGCTTTAATGTATTGTTTGTTTCTTTGAAGATGTGGAGAGTGAGGTTGTCTGAGGTTGGCACCAGCCACAGTACTGTATAGAAAATCTAGGCACGGACCGCCTTGCCAACGACGCTAAGGTTCGAGGGGTTGCGTTGCCCACCGCTGTGAAGCTGGTCGAATCTTCACTTGCCTATCTTGCGCCTACCGCAAGACCAGACTAGATCTGAATTCACTCTGAGCTGGCGACCCTTCGCCTCTACAATCTTATAGCCATCGCGCTACTGCTGGCTCCTCCCTCTCCCAGCCACCCATATCATCAACAGGTCCCTTTGAATCCGGCCAACGGTCCCCCGCATCAACCCGCCCAAAACATCAAAAGTTGCCCTTGGTCTTGGGAGGCAGCCTGCAGAATGGCGCGCGTGTACGCAGATGTCAACCAGCAGATGCCACGGTCCTACTGGGACTATGACAGTGTAAACATCACTTGGGGTGTGCTGGAGAACTATGAGGTAGTTCGCAAGATTGGTGAGGCGCCCTTTGCAAAACACCACGACCCACCAAGCAAATGAGCCACGATACTAATCTGCCGGCCACGCAGGACGAGGAAAGTACTCGGAGGTCTTCGAAGGAATCAATGTCGTCAACTACCAAAAGTGCGTTATCAAGGTACTGAAGCCGGTCAAGAAGAAGAAGATAAAGAGGGAAATCAAGATCCTACAGAACCTCTCCGGCGGACCCAACATTGTCGCACTTCTAGACGTGGTTCGCGACCAGCAAGTAAATCTCTCTCCTTCCTCAAATCATTTCGGCGTTGTTCCCAAAGCTGGGGTTGGCAGAACCGGCGATGATGGATACGTTCCTTCCGATCAAGAAACAGACGACTCATACATGATGCAGAGCAAAACGCCTTCCCTTATATTCGAGTACGTCAACAACACGGATTTCAGAAGTCTTTACCCAAAGTTCGTTGACTACGATGTCCGATATTACATTTACGAGTTGCTTAAGGTAGTGTTGTTGGGCTCTGTTAATGGGAGAATTGATTATTGATCGTGGGTAGGCCCTTGACTTTTGTCACAGCAAAGGTATCATGCACAGAGACGTAAAGCCTCACAATGTCATGATTGACCACGAAAACAGAAAGGTAATTGGTTGTGCTAACAATTTGGTCTTTCGGCTACTGACACGTAGTAGTTGCGACTTATCGATTGGGGTCTTGCCGAGTTTTACCACCTAGGCACCGAATACAACGTCCGTGTTGCCTCTCGATATTTCAAGGGTCCAGAGTTACTTGTTGATTTCCAGGAGTACGACTACTCGCTTGATATGTGGTCTTTGGGTGCTATGTTCGCTTCGATGATCTTCCGAAAGGAGCCTTTCTTCCACGGCAACAGCAACTCGGATCAACTTGTCAAGATCGCCAAAGTTTTGGGTACCGAGGACTTGTTCGATTATCTTGACAAATACGAAATCGAGCTCGATGCCCAATATGACGATATTCTAGGCAGATTCCAGAAGAAGAGCTGGCACAGCTTTGTCAACTCCGAAAACCAAAGATTTGTCAGCAACGAGGCTATTGATTTCTTGGATAAATTACTTAGATACGATCACCAGGTAAATTACCTTGATGCAATTGCGGTAATATCATCTGACAGTTTTTAGGATCGTTTGACTGCCAAGGAAGCTATGGCTCATGCATACTTTGCACCAGTCCGAGCCAACGAACAACAAGGTCGAATTACCTCTGGTACCTCATCTTCAGCTTTAGTGTGAAGCAATTACAGAAATGACAGAAATGACAGACACTATCTTCACCTAAGAAAAAAAAGCGACAGTTCAATTCCCACACTTCCCGATGAACGGTTGCTATGCGAACACAAAATAACCCACGTGCCCTTTTTTTCTTTTATGTCATTAAAGCATGATGGCAGTATAGACTGCTACGGGGGGTTAAGAATGTCGGCCATGGGAAATGGGGGGAGGGGCGTTCCATTTGATTATAGCTTTGATAGGCCTTGCATACCCTTTATTCCGACTGCCTCGTTTTCGAAGATGCATATGGTCGGTTAATTCTGTAGAACGAATTCTACTCATGTTTTTTCCAGTCTTTATTCTCTACTTGACTTTCTGCATGCGATCAACTAGTGTGATATTCTTTGGAACTACGTTTGAAACTATGTGGTATCTAGAAGCTTGCGTATAAATCATCAAAATCTCATTTCATAGCCTTAACCCCGGAAACACCCTTTTGTGTCAATTTGTATAATTCCCTTGTGTACCAGTACAATTACTGTACAAACGGTCGAACCCAAACCAAATACCTATGCCCATACCCATGCCCATGCCCAACCAACGACTCGCTATCCAGAGCGCGTACATACGCCTATTTCTTCCTTGTATTCCTCGCAGTATTCGAAGTATGAGCCAGCAAAAACTTACAACACGTAAGCGTATACTTACAAGCCCGACTCCAGGAATCGTCCTGCGCAATACCAAGTTTGATACTGACACTATCCATTGTATCCGTGTCATTCTTGTAGATCCTATCCCCGTCGATTTTGTATGGTAATCGCAGGGGCTCATTCCCACCTTTCATTGATTCCTTCTCGACAAACTCTCCTAGTTGCTTTACGCAGGCGAGGAAAGCTACCATCGCTGTGTCGAACTTGCGGTGCATGAATGTAAGTCCGAGGGGCATATCGCCGGAGGAATAGAGCTCGAGGACTTTTCGAGTTGGGACGCGGGTGGTGCTACTTCGTTGGGAACCGGCGCGACTGGTGGAGGGGGAGGGGTGGTCGTAGCGGATTATTCGGGAGGTGGAACCCATGGGTTGGAGTTCGTAGTTGTGGAATTTGAAGCCTAGTTTCTCTGCTACGGTTGCGAGGAGGAGGACGGTGTGGCCCCAGGCTGCGTTTATTTCTGGCCAGTCCACGGTGACGTTTGAGAGTCTGCCGAGACGGAGACCGTTTATGGTTCCAAAGTTTCCGTCGTGGCTGATGCAGAAGGTGTCGTTGTAGACGTTTGTTCGTTGGAGTTTCTCGAGGAGTTGGGAGTCGTGGTCGTATTGTTGGTTTACGCTGTCCCGGAGGTTTTGGTAGTCGTCGAGGTTTATTGCGAATGCGTTTCGTTCTCGCCAGAACTTTTCTTCTTCGATGTCGAGAGCGAGTGCTTCTTTGTCAAGTTCTGCAATCTCCTTTTCGACTTCTGCTTTGTCCTTTTCGAGTTGCTTTAGCTCTTCGATGGCCGTAGCCTCGTCTGCTTTGGCTTGAGCAAGCTGCTCTAGAGCTTCTTTCACTTCATCCTCAGTAGGTACATCTGCGTTGACCTGTTTCAAGAATCCGCTATATGCATCTCGCTCTTTAGTCGCGGCATTCAGTCGTTGCTGCAGGCCTTCTACAAGAAGATCCGTACATTCGACACAGACTGGATGGTCTATATCGGACCTGGCTGAGAGGATTTCAAACAACCTCGACACCCTCTCCATCTCCTGCGACATGGCCTTTTTTTCATCATCTGTACCATCCATATTGACTATATCTTCGGGCCCTCGTCGCTTGGGGTTTGTATCTTCCGGACTTTTTACTACAGATGCTGGTACGACTTGAGATTCGGTAAGCATCACAAAGGACATGGCAGGGTTTGTAAGTCCAGTCCTTGATTCTATAGATGAGGCATCGCTTCGTCTTGAGCCGGAGATATTGCGCCGGAAGGTGGGCGAGGAAGAGCCTTTGGATACGCGATCATAGAGCTGTTTCCTTTCTTGGGGATAGCCGGGTCGCGAGGGAGGTATGTTCTTGGGCTGTTGTTGTGAAGATGCGCCTGTATGAGTTAGACCTTGCTCTATATAGCAAGTGTAGATGGGACTATATACCAACTAGAAGGTCAAACGCTGCAGGATTGAGGTCTTCCAGAGAGCCATCTAGCTTGAGAGGGGCACGGCATTTCTGGCAATACATGTTGGATGGATGATGTAGTAAAGCTGCACCTGTAGATGGAATGCAGTTGTGTTGATGAGTCCAGACAAGTTGGAGCAGTTTAGTGAATTATTCACATCGTAATATAGAAGATCAGACTTTGACTGGAAAAAGGTTGGTGGGTGACACAGAACTCGTTTGTCTCTCTGTTGTACTCGAGTACGAGTACTGGAGTTTGGAATGCCTGTAGAAGGATGACCGAGTTGTCTGGCCTGGCCTGGCCTTGCCTTGCACCTCCACCAGCACTGGCTCTTGGCAGATGATTGGGAGGGTACAGGGATTAGATTTAAGCTTAAGTTTATTAAGCAACCCCGCACCAATCAGACACGAGGCGCGACCTGATCGCGTCCACCTCCTGAAGAATACCCAGATGCGTACGGAGCTAGCGCTGGCAGTGCAGTGCAACAGTCGCAACACTAATCTCCATCAACAAACGAATGGGCTCTATACATTCACAACCACGCGCGCATTATGGAACCGTTGCGGAAACGCCACCGCTTGTACTCGCCAATACGCAACCAGTTTCTGCGAACTTTCTCGAGGGAACAAGGCTACGACGTTCATGAGCCCGATGAGCTCCAAATTTATGAAGATTTGGGCAAACCCCGGCGGGTTTACGAAGACGACGACGACGATGACGATGAGACGATTGATCCAGTGCCGGATCCAGACTCGGAATTGCAGCAGAAAAGGTCGCAGTTGGACTACAAATTGAAAACAACGTTCGAGTCGATATTCGAAAGGTACGGCAAGGACTTTGAAGGAATTGGGGATGAGATTGATTTGGCAACTGGGAGGATCGTGGTCGATAATGGACATCTATCCAGGATGGAACACGAAAGAGACGCTGGATCCCGACTATACGATGAATCCACCGAATATACAGAAGAGTCCGTCGAGAGCTCGCTTGGAGGTGATGAGATGTTATTGGATTACGATGATGACGAAGAAGATGAGGAAGTTGAAGTTGAAGAAGCCGAGGACTCTTACAGCGAGGATGGCGAGGATGATGAAATGGAGGATGATTTGATTTTGCGGGGATTTGCAAAGGCAGCCCAGAATATTCAGCCAGAACTAGTTCTCCAATCTAGACGGCCTCCTTCTGATTTTGTTGAAGATACCAGGGACATTCATAAGCCTCACCAGCCTGCGCCGACCAAAGTACAAACTCCAGTTGTCCCATCTCACTCCGACTTTCTGGCTCAGTTTGGCCCTGAACTGGGCGCTCAAATTCACCAATATATATCAGAACAGCATTTACGTAAGGATATCGATGGTGAATCCACAAGGCCGGCACCCAATTTGTCAATATGGGAAAATTCACGCAACCAACATGATGTTAACGATCCTTGGCGTATACCACACCTACCAAGTCCTTCGCGCGAGCAGAGCGAGAGGGAACTAATGTGGCAGAACGCTCCACCAAAGCAACATACAAACAATGTACAACCAGCCTGGAGAGTCCCGGAACTACCGCCAGACCGAAACTTGGATAACAGGAACGATACTGAATCTCGTTGGCGCGTCCCTGAACTTCCCACAGCGGCACCAAGGCCACGGCCTGATCTAAATATGAGCATCAAACCACTCTTTAAAAGACGGAGAACGCCTCCTGTAGCTGTTGATTCAGTATGGGCTGAACCAGAAAAAGAGCGCCGGAACAATCCTCGTGCTAAAAATCCTCGCAACTTTTACACAGTTGAAGACGACCATATTCTACTAGATTGTGTTAGAAAAGCGAGCATTCGAGGTATAACAATGAACAGAGAATTTTGGGAAGGATTGGCAGCGCAGGTGTGTATTCCCTTTACTCGTTCTGGTCTCTTTCGCTAACAGAGCACAGTACCCGCGCCACCCCTATAGAAGTTGGAAGCAACGATATGAGAAGAAATACTCATATCTCGAACCAGATGAGATCGGGGAGCTGGAATCAACAACAACAACAAATACCGAAAGTCCAATGAGAAGTCTTCCCCCTCGACTTCCAAGCACGCAAAAAACGCGGAGAAATTTCTTAGAGACGTCGTCGCCTCAGAGACCTTTGCCCGTTCCAAGTCGCCTAATTCCAAAACCAGTGAATAACCAATCTAAGAAGCTGGTACCAACTATGCCGCCCTATGTTGAGAAGTCTCGCCAGCCTACTCAGCAAGATTCCAGAGTCATTACTTGGTCGAGGGCTGTCGATGCCACGGAATCGCCGGTCCCAGACCGGGAGATTGAAGACTTTCCGGATGCAAGGCAAGTGATTGGAAGTATTCTCGGTGGGAGAAGGCATAGCCAGTCGGAATTTAAAACATCCACTCGGCGGATCGATGAAAATCGACGTTTGTCTGATCAATCTTTGTACTCTAACCACAATCCTCGAACCATTAACGATCATCAAAGACAAGACCAGCCACAACGACAGATTATTGATTTGACGGAAACTCATTCGGAGAAAAACGATGGTCCTGCTACCCCACCGGCGGTCCGTGTAAAACCTTCAGCTGGAACTGCCCCGTGCCCTCACACGGATTGTAAAAGTTACCCTTCAAGATTCTACCGACTGGACAGAAGGATAGAGGAAGACTCGTCAGAAATGGCTGTCCATCTTTTTGAAGATCATCGTACCACAGCTTTTCCATGCGGGGAACTCAATTGCCCTTATGTGGGCGAGAATGGATACTTTACACAATTTGAACTGGTTGAACACGTCAAGAGTGCTCATCCCAACGATGCAGCGTTACGGCGACTTCAAGGACGCGTGAGCTCAGATCTTCTTCAGGGTACGAAGTCCATTGATGACTTTTGGAAATCCAGCTGGAATAGTCCTGGTATTAATGCAGTGGCACACACGCATCAGAATTCTGACTATGACTCTCCGCGAATCGCTCAAAATCCTCGTGGTTCATTAAGTAGCCAACGTCACTCCTCTGGGTCTGACATGGACCGCACTTTGACCCCAAGGGGCATGGCTGGTACATCAATGTATACGCCTATGACTAGCGTGTCCTCGCTCATGGTAAACCATTCCTCTGCTCATAGCGACCCAGGAGATGGACTCAACCAAGATCGGTCTTCTTTGCCAGTTGTGCAGACTACCGAAAACCACCCTATTGAAGCTACGCCGTCTATTTCAAAGGATTTTGGCTCTATTCGAGAGCCAAGTATCGTAGAAGATGAACTGCCCAGTAGGAAAGATTTCAAAGTCCACTATCGAGATAGTCACCTCCCTGATGCGCAGCAAAGCTTTTCCTCTACTGCTGGTATCTTGGGAAGTGATGGTGCGGACAGTGTGGGAACTGATAGGACCGACCGAGCACATTATATTCCAAGCTCAGTTGTCGACAAATCATCCCCACCGAGACTAAGGAGTTCACTTCGTTCAAGCCTCCGGAATTCACTGGGGTCAAGAGGTACGACACAGAAGTCGCGCGAGCCAGCCGTACCAGAACATGCAACACCAAAGAACATTACCAAAAAGACAATCGACTCGCCCCAAAGATTACCGTCGCCTGTGGAAGATCCCGTCATCCCCAAAGCTGTTTCGGCGGCACGACATCAACCGCCTCACGCTGAATCACTACCTAAACAAATGTTCAAGACACCTTCTAGAAAAGGAAGAACTATACCTCCTAGCTCAGCAGTCGAGGAAGATGATGAGTTAAACCTGGCTGCAGACGGATTCATCCTGCTTTCTTCTAAGCCTGGGAGTAGGAAGATGCCTTTGCAAACCCCAGTCAACATAAAACGAGAACAGACCGCAGATGTCGTAGATGTTGCTCCCTCATCGTCCGTTCCTGCGAAGAAAACGAAGAGAAAGCTGAATCAATTCCTGGATGATGACGACATTGACGAGTTAACTGCAGATTCCCCAATGCATCATATCTCGTTACCTGGACCATCCTCCAAAAAGAAGACCAAGGTGAAGACAGAAGAGGAACTCGGAGCTACTGGCACTCAATCCGCAAAACAGGAGAATCGGACATTCAAACAACCAGAAACCCGAAAAGCAATTCGTCAACCCCGTTCCGCCATTGCGAAATCGAGTGGGCGGAAACCGCAAACTCCTCAATCAGCCCCAAGATTGGGACCTGTTCTGGCACCGGTTCGTACCACTACACCTTTACTTGACCTCACTCCAGCAAAGAAGAAGGGCGTACATGCGAATAAAAGATTCGTGGCCCCGGACTCGGCAGCTGGTAGCTCGTCGCGAGTCAACGTTCCGGCTACTAACGACGAAAGGTCGTCGTCGCCGATGGAGGGTCTCCTAATCACACCATCAGGCAAATCATATCGCAAGGGAAGTGTAGAGATTAAACAGGAAGTCGCGGTCCCAGTGGTGATTGTCAGGACACCACAAGGCACATTGAAGAAATGTGGTGAAAATGGATTTGCGTGTAAGAAATCGTTCTGCTTCCGTTGTGGGAAGTCTAGGCTCGGTGTCTCTTGATTTTGGATTGGCGGTGGTTGAGGGCCAAAGGTTGTTTTGGTAGGGTTATATGATGTATATATTTTCATGATCAAACTATGAATTGAAGTTGTTGATGATTGACTTTTCCGTTGCTTATTCGGTCTCTTGGAGGGGGGTTGTGTACAGTAAATAGGTAGCTGAAGCGAGGACTCTTCAGTCCCATTCCTGTTTCCCTTCTCCCCAAAATAACATTTCCTCAACTGGCTCTTGGCCCAGAAAAACATCGTCCTGGAATAACTAAGCATGTACGACAACATGTCATACAACTCACCTCATCTGCCTCATCCACTTTATCCACATCTAATTAATCTTGTACTACCCCAGGATCAAAATCATCAGATTCGGAAGCAGGCCAAGAAACCTTCTCCAGATCACTAATCTTCAGCTAATGACGTTATCCTAACAAGGACATTTTCGCCTTTTCTGGAATATGCTGTGTTTTGTGTATTTGTGGGCGGGTAAGAAGTCTAAGTAAGGTATATAAGCTTAGTACCCGCGGAAATGGAAGTGTAACAGTGGTGTAGTTTGTGTTGCGTGAACAATGGAGAGGTTCTGTTGTGCGACGAGATGAGTTTCTCGGGCTTTGAATTTCGATTTTCAAGCCGCTTGTTGAGTTCTACCATGATGAGGCCTGCGGGTTTTGATGCAATCTATATAATGCGCTTGTAGGATATCGATTGCGTGCTGAGGCATGGAGATAGAGTAGGAAGAGGTTGTTGCTGGAATTGGTCGTGTATATGATTCTATTGCCTCTCGATTCTCTAGTACAGTAATTTGGAATCTTTTGTCATTAACGTAACTGCAAACCAAATTCTTCCTCTCTATCTCACGTGTCAACCTCAACTCTAGGTAATGGGGATATCGAATCTTATCGCCTATAACCAAAAAAATAGAAAAAAGAATTTACTAAAGATTAAAAATGCAAAAAAACAAGCACAGCTTATAGTATGCTCGGACGAACTCTGCTTCCGTAGAAGTTGGTTTATCTCGCATTACCAGATGACACATTCTCCATTGAGCCACTTGGGCTGATGACTTACACGATCTGATTGCTGAGAGGAAACTGCTTATTTGTCAATGTAAAGTGAAGAGATACCTAGTTGAGCTGTGTTGGGTAATCTTCGGTGGAATTCTGGGCTGGGTTCTCGAGGGTGAATAGGAGATAGGTGGTGACAGTTTATATTTGGGGCCCATGGAAAAATGAGGGAGTAGATATAGGTACACAGGAGGTAAGCGCTCATTGCGTGGCAATGTATAGCAGGAGTGAGACGTTAAATAAGCAACAAGCGCCCTCGTAATCACTGGTCTTACAGTATCTAGCCTATATTACCGCTGCTGTTGGAACTTTGCGTACCCAACTCTTGTAGGAATTGTACTTCCAGGTTAGGTTTTGGCTATCTTATGGCGTAAGTACGTCAACAATGTCACATCCCCATCTCGGTCCCTATGACTAATTTGTTTTGTTTGTACTTGTCCACCAACTTCCATGTATCAAGTTGAATTTGATTTATCTTGATCGGGAAATTCTTTCTTGTTTCATTTATGAGAGGGGGGAATTCAGCCGCTCGCTTACCGTTGCTCGTATCTTGCTCGTATAATTTTTGGAATTGGAGCGAGGAGGAAGATCTTCATTTCGGTGAGGTCTGAGGCATGTTAGGGTAAGTTTATGGTCTTGAAGTTGAAGATGAGGTGGTGGCTGGTGGCTTGGTGAGGAAGGTTGTAGTCGTTTGAAATTTGTAGAGAAAGGGAGATTTTGTGCACTGGCGCATTTCCAAAGGAGAGCAGGCACTTGTACAATGCATCTTTAAGGAGACAAAATCTTTGGTGCCTTAAGAAGTTCGTTCATTTTTTACTTCCGTCAAGATTATAAATCCCGTGGTGGTTGATGGTTCTCGTGTTGCAATTGTGAACTACATAAACTCGACTCCTCTTGCACCTAAAGAGATCCACATCCTAAAGGCCTTTACCATTTTCCTAACTTCTATAATACATGCCTCCCTGTGCATAGTACGCATAATACAGCACAGGCAGCCCCAAGTCATGGCATAGTTGAGGATCTAGTAAGCCCACTCCTTGGCCACCACATGCATAATTTTAGCCTCCTCAGCCCTATCGCTTAGTGCAAGGGGACGATAATACACGGTCTTAACATGGTATGGTAACATGGTATGGCAACATGGTAGGGTAGCTCGTACAACTGCGGGTACTTTGGCTGAGGATATTGGCAGGCATTGGAGGGAATTGAAGGGATGCGGGAAGGGCATCTCCGTGTGGAGGTTACATTGATGTGACACTTGGGTGAACTGAGATCATGGTTGGTTTTGGAAGGGATGTATTGGGGGTAGCTGGGGAAGTGGTGTTAGAGAATCGTTGGTAAGCGACACAGAGAGTGGTTTAGAGGGCCAGAGGTAAGAATAGCGTGGGAGGGAGGGCTAAATGGAAATCCAGATTGTGGGGGATGATGTAATATGTATTTTTGGGACGTTGAAGCGCGACGCAGGCCGAAGTTGGAGAACTATATAGGTGTTTACGTATACTTATTTTTCCACTTTTGATTCAAGAACATTTCTCCTCTATTTCACAATAATGTATTCTCGAAGTCCTTCCCGTTCTGTTACCCCGACCACTGCAGACGAGGGCTCGTCAAGAAAAAAAGGCCCAAGAAGCAACAAACGAGATCGAGTCCCGTTGTCCTGTACCGAATGCCATCGTAGGAAGAAGAAGTGTGATAGGGGTCACCCGTGTGGGGAGTGTAGGGAAAGGGGGAAGGAAAGTGAGTGCAAATACATGGTTCCTCTGTGAGTTCCTTCTTTGTTGTTTCTTTGGTATATACATGGTCCCAAATATAATCGTTTGGTGGAGGTGCTGTACTGATATAGTGGAAGAATAACAAACAAAGAAGGCGTTGCCCAAGCAGACCGGAGTAAAGTGACAAACCGGAGACGTTTTACAACAAAGCAGAATGTCAATATAAGTCTAGAATCGGTTCAGTCCTTGGCCGAGTCTTCGAGAAGAGAAAGTTTAGTACCTGGAGGCTGGGATGCCGATGTCGAGCGTGATTCTCAGGATATTCTGGCGCCAACGCGAGACTTTCAGTCAGGTCATGATACTTTACAACAGGTGATGCCAATGGAATGTCGGAAGCAGAGGGGGTCGAATAAGATTAGCCTCGCTGATGATACGCGGCTGGTTTCGAACTTCGATAACTATTCTTTAGAGGTAGATGGGCGGCAGACAACTACGGCCAGTAAAGTGCCTTTCAGGAGCCACGGAGGAGACTATCACGAATGTTCAAGCCAGGAAGAACTTTCTTTGAGTCCTGTTGAGCCATTATCTCAGGAGTACCTCATAGATTCCTGTATGTACTGTTTCAGATCAAAACGCCAATGATAATACTAACATCCAACAAGTTGCAGCCAGCAAATCCATACCCGCGGAACAATCATGGTTAAAATACGCCCTAAAACACCCTCCCTTATTCTCCGCCACTCTCTTCGTCTCCGCAGTCCACTTATACAGAGAGAGCCAACTTGCAGAACTATCAACACTGTATTACTATCGACATCAAACGATACGTCTTGCCAATGAAGTCATGAAAAGCGGTACGGTCGAGGAAAAGACAAGTGATGAGATGATTATGGTCGCGGTGATATTGTTATATTTTTCGATATCGCAGAATGTTTGTTGGAAGGAATATGAGATACATCTAAGGGGGATCCAGCAAATGGTTATGATTCGAGGAGGAATTGAGATGTTGGGTATGGGAGGGGTGGTTGGTGGCTGGCTGAAGAGGATAGCTGGGCCGTGGAGTGAGGGGTTTGAGTATGATCATTTTCGTCAGGGTTTGTTGGAGGAGGAGAGGGAGGAGCTAGAAGCTAGAGGCTGCTGCAAAGATCAAGATAGCGGGGGAGCTGTATGAATGGAATGTTACTTATGATTTAAGGAATGGTGTTGGATAAGCTATGTTGTAAAGGAGTGGTAATTGATGTACATATTCTTGTATGTATATTTTGAGGTTCTATTTCTGTTCTTCTCTCCTGGATTTAGTTTACACGTCAACTAAACAATATACCCATATACAAGAGCTATCTCAACAACTTGAGACGCACCAGAAGTAGTCGCAAATAATGATATAAGCAGGCAATTAGTAAGTCAAATTTGAACACAATGAACTTAGGCAGGGAACTCAAGTGTAAGTTGTTCGAACACTTTACCATTAGCAGTATAGAGAGCTGAAACTGGTCTAGCTGCAGCAAAAAATCTGACCTAAGTGAATCCTGTTGTATAGTATGAATTGATCAGTAGAGTCATTTGTGAACAGAGTTCGCTTACATAATTGAAGAAAACGACGCTCATGTTGCCTCTGCAAGAATATATCCAGATTGAGAAATTATGCATTCCTTTATCGTCGCTTTTGTTGTATATTTTTTGGGATTGTCATGAAGGCTGAAATAGATATAAACTATTTGTCACGTACCCTAGTTCATGTGTTGTGGCCATCTGTGTAACCCAAGAATTCACTGCAACCCTTTTGTCATCCTAATAGGCTCTGTTCCAAGCAGAAACATGCCTGGAGTTCCAAGACCAAGCTAATAGTATACTGTATCATATAGAAATCAACTAGTACCACCATCCCTGCTTTTCATCCCTCAAGGTCAGACTGACAGGGCTGAATACCCGTCTCACTAAGAGTGTCTAGGATTGTGTAACTGTAGCTGGTTGAAACTTGAACTGGTAGAAATAAAATCTGAAATCTGATATTAAGGAAATAACGTGACCACAGAAGACATTGAGCACGTGGAAGTGACTGTTTGATTTGTACTCGAGTACTGAAGGTGAATTTAATCGTCATTCCGCTGTCAGCCTGTCAGATAGCTTTATAGTTTTGGACTTGGCACTTGCCTATGCTGGGAAATTAGTGTACCAAGACAAAAGTAGTGAATAGGGAAGATATAACTTCGTCATTCAAGGAGCCTTTGAATAATAAATTGAGGGTTTCATTGTGGATCAATAGTAACAAGTTAAGAGTGAATAATAGGTCTTGGTGTTATTTCCAATCAGCAGCTGGAGATGGTGATTTGTTACACAAGCTCACTAGCCACATTTGAGCACAGCCGCTGAACCCCAGATTACCCTTAGACTGACGCCACAAGTTTTGTTTGGACCTTCACACAATACACGGAACGCGATCAAAAACATCACAACATTTCACCAGCGTGCACTCTTGTCACAGTTCCTGATATTACGCCAATGAGATGAATTGATTCGCAGAATTTGCGGGCGATCTTTACCTGGTAGGTTTGGTTATTACTTTCACAGGTCCTCACCGCATCTACAACCCCCCCTCCATCGCTTTATCGCAATCATATCCACACAAACCAGCGGTACTTCCTTTATTAATAACCCCTCCACCCCCATGCCTCTTGCGCTCACCTTTAGATGACAAGACACCCCTTTGATCTTCATCTTTACTGAATAGTTTTCTAGTACGACCGCATATTACCTGAACGGCATACGCGATCGTAGCCCCCCCTCTATCAAATTCACGATCCAAAAAACCCTCGATCTACGATGTTTCCCTCCATGGCTCCCGGTCACGGAGCTGCGGGCCCTCGAAAGAAGGTGGCTACGTACGGGAAAGCTGCCAGAAAGCGCATACCTCCATACCAGGGGCCGGCGAAGGTTACAAAGGTGCAAACAACAAAAACGGCGCAAACGGATGAGGCTGAGTCTTCCTCGCAGCGGTCTCCCAAGTCGCCCTCGCCAATTACCTCGCCAGTGAAAAGAAGCATCTTTGACGTTCCATCCAGTGACGAAGAGGATTTTACAGTCCGGAAACCGGAGAAGAAGAAGATCTCCGCTGCGCGAGTGCCTAACAAAAGTGCCCCGGAGACTCACAAGGAGAAGGAAGATGAAGGCATGGCAATCATGCAGAGTAGGAAGAGAGTCAAGTTATCGCCCGCGCCTGCGCCAAAACAACCTTTGCGACAATTGCCAGTCACTAAGGCGCAATCCATGCCTGCTGTCGCAAAGGTACCTTCGAAGGTGGTTTCAAAAGTGGCTCCTAAGGTCGCCCCAAAGCTAGCCACGAAATCTACATCATCGAATTCAACGGTACCTTTTCCTGGAAGTGGACATACGACTTCCATAGTTTCGAGACCAAGGCGGAATGACCGGCAGATCGAAAGAGAAGCTACAAAGCCCGTCACAATCGCCAATGGGAAGAAAGTTGAGAAGAAAGTAGAGCAAAAGGTTCAACAGAAAATTGAGAAGACGGAGATAAAAAAGTTCCAGACGCCCAGTAAGACAGCGCATCTACCCAGAAGCTCTCCAAAGCGCCAGACACCATCTCCGGAATTTACCGACATGGATATGATGGATGTAGATTTAGTTGCCACTCCAGGCTCTGCAAGGAGGAAACTATCACCCAAGGGATTGCAACTTTGGGATGGATTATTAGACTCTGCCGACGGGAAAGTCGAAAGCCCAGCAGGGACAAAAGCGGCCTCATCAGGTATGGCCAGGTTGGACTTGGGAGGTTCTCCCATCGCATCTGTCAGCTCGAAACAAGTTGGTTCTAGGCCGCAAATGCCCCGTCGCCGATTGATTGATTCTTTGGTAGCCCAAATTCCCAAAGAGGACGAGGAATCCGAAGATGACGATGAGTCAATGGATGATGATGATGATTCTTCTTCCGCGACCAATTCCCCTAGAAGCCAGAGCCCTGCTCCAGAAGTAGCAATTCGGCCAACTCTACCAGCAGATAGTCAACTGTCACAAGCTAGCCAAACGGCTGGCCCGAAGATTACGTACAGCCGTCAACGTTCAATGCTGGAAGAGGAAGATATCATGCTGCAGCTTTCTCAACCCTTACCCGATATGCCCGATGATGGCCCTAAGGGACGACGCAGAATTCGTCGAGCTTCTATGCCAAAGCTCCCAAAGCTTTCAAGCTTCCGTGAAGACGACGAAGATGGGGAAGGGGCGGGTGCTACGATACGTAGTGTACATGAGTTGAGAGCTGCAGGTGCAAACAGCCGAGTTCTGGATGAGATTCAAGATCTCATTGATCGGATTGGTAAACCTTCTCCTACTCAGATATCAGGAAGAAGGGCCGGCCTTCTCGAATTGGCGAAACAGCTAAAGGACAAGGCTTTTGCCCGTCACTTTTTCGCAGAGAGCACGCAAGAACGCTTGTTTTTGAGCCTTGGCCAGGAGACCGATATCATTTCTGGTTTTGTTCTGGTCTCTATTCTCCTCACCGTCCTAGGCGAAGTTGACGTTCTTCCATTTGTGCTTCAACTTCGTCGCCAAGGAATCACTCGTCTCTTGATTCGCCTTTTGGATGTTGAATCAGGTGTGGTCCTCGTTGCTAAGGACCGTAAGAGCAACACTTCCAAAGTGGCCCAGAAAATGATTTTGGATCACCATGAATATATCAAGGGACTTGCAATCTGGGAGCCTTCGGAGCCAAAGTCTTTGTCACCTCGTACTCTCGCTTTGAAATGTCTTGAGATAATGACTGAGCAGACCAGAGAAGCAAGGAGTGACGCTGAAATTTTCTCAAAAGAGTTGACAACCAGGCTTTTCACTACTTTGAAGAGCGCGTCCGAAGAAAAGTCTTGGGAATTCCCTGGCCATCAATCGATTGATTTCCATCTTGCATTGTCTGCGTTGACATCACATTCTACTAGAGCTCGAACAGTGCAAGATGAGAAAATATGGATCACAAATTTTCTACCGACTATCGCAGACAGCCTGAAAATTGCTTTGTCTCAATCTCTCCAGAGTCACGGACCGCTCCACACTTTGATCTTCAGCTTGACGATCAATGTTACCAACAATAATGCAAAGGCGTGTGATGTCTTTGCCCAGAGTATGCTCATTCATGAAATGAGCAAATATGTAGCAGCAAAGTTTCAGCAGATTTCGGGTTTTATGCTCCAGGCAGATTCGGAAATGGCAGTCAATCAATTGATTCTTATGTTAGCATCAATGATTAACTTTGCAGATCAGGACTCCAAAGCTCGGGCATGTATAGATAGAATCCTGCTCGAGGAAGGGAATGATACGCTGGAAGAAATGGTCACCATCTGGGCCGGTAGCCAGGATAAAATATCCGAGGTAAGTACTAGTTCAAGTCTTGTTGCTGATGCGATATACTAATTGAAAATCAGGCGTCATCAATGGAAGAAACCGAAAAACTCATTCCGTTCGGTTACCTTGGTGTTTTACTTGGATATCTAGCTCTGGTACCCGAGATATCCAAACGAATTCGAAAGAAGCTCCCTGGTCAATCACTTAGATCCTTACTTTCCTCTATAGAAGAATTTATGATGAGGCATAGCGAGGTCGACAGTCAAATCCAGGAGGGCGACATGTTTGAGTCGGAAGAGTCGAAAAATACACGTGTTGCGATGACTAGAAAACTCGAAAAGCTGCTGGAACAATTGGGAACAAGATAGTGAACTGGGCTCCCTGTGGACAAGATAAATGTCAGTCTTGGCGTTGGTATAATAGTGAGGTGCACGCAAAAATACCAGTGCCAAGACTGCCACCTATCTTGTCCACCGGGAGCTGGGATTCCTGCGAAAGGACTCGGGTTCATGGATGACATATAAGATGGCGTACTTGCATTTCTTTTTAGATAGATATCAAGTCGTCAGACGTAGGGGATAGGGGACAGGTGGGTGGGTGGGTAATCGGTCTTCGGGAGCGCAAAAGCAAATGGGATAGAATGCGGTTATGAGGGAATGTTTTTTTTCTGGTCTGCGAGCATTATACCCCCTGGCTACATGTATAGTACTGAGTGAGTGAGTGAGTATTATGATCCACTTTGAATATTGGTGTACGTACATCTTACAGCGGAGAGAGATGAATAAAAAAGGATACATACATGATATATACATCCTTCTTGAGCAAGGTCGAGTCTCCTTTCTGAGTAGCAGATCTGGACAGAAACAGAAAACTTCGCAAGAATATAACACCCGCTTACTGATCATGGATTCATCCCCCCCTGCAGCAGCCCTGCTACTACCGAACTGACAAGCGGTCAACTGTATCCCGGTCTCGCTACCGAGTTACCATACCCACCATACATATAATATCGACCAGGGGTCTACCGAAATAACCGATCATTTTCGCTTGAAGAGGGTTTATCGGGGTGAAGTAAGATCTTACAGGGTTTACTCACGAGGTGACTCAGGCCGGGATTGGGGTCCAATTATTCTTGCCTACAGTAGGTGCGGTTTAATGGGGTGTGTAGATGTGATTTCGTCTTCCCTACCCCGTATTTCGTAATTCTTTACATTGGGATGGATAGGATAGCAGCCGATATCGGAATGCGGGGTTTGGGGGAGGTTTGCTGGGGGGCGAGGGGGGCATTTACGGGGTTTGGTTTTTGGTGGCTTGGAAGGGAGGGGAGGGTGGTTTGGTAATGGGATTTTTGTATCCAATTGTATGTATGGTTGTTGGTTTATGAGTATTTTGATTCTTGATTATTGATTAATATTCTACTGTACTCGGTACAAGTGAAATCTGGTTTGCTTTTTTGATTACTAGAGTTTTCTGGAAGATTAAGGAGTTGACTAACGTAAATAGTAACTAATCTTTCCTTACTAAGGCAAAGGCATGTCAATAACAAGGCGCTGTGTAGCTGTGGATGTAGCTGTGGGTTTAGGTACTTGGAGAACACGTGAAATTTGTAAGCTGGGATCTTCATGTCCTATGTCCGGGTTTTGTATGTGTCAGTGCAGGGTTTCAGCTATCTCATTCTTGTAGTGACCTAATTTGTGACTGGCTTTCCAGATCTTCAGGAACCGATGGTTCCCGAGACGCCAGTTCTTCTTGTGTTATACTCGGTCGGATTACTTAATGTGCATGGCAATTGTTGGATTTTCTAGCCATCATGATTGAATGTGTTGAGCTCCTAATGACTAAGGGGACTTTTTATACTTTAAGTATTCATAAATGGCTTCCACTAAAGGTGAGTAGAAGCGGTACGGGTTTGTTTGGTTGGGTGTCACGGAGTTCAACGGGACTCGGAGTTGGAGAGTTTTGTCAAGCTAACCACTATTCCGACTTTCTGTGTCATTAGTCTGTACGGAAAGTTTCCGAGATACTTAGAGTCATAAACTCATTGAGAAATAATGATCATCTTTAATCTGTTCGGTCAGAGGTTTTGCATATGCATGAGATGATGTTATATCCCGTCGGTTGATAGTAGGTTGTACCGAGTACAAAACATGACCGGGAGTAACTATCAAGGTACCTGTCCTTTGGAAAGAGACATATAAAGTACCTATCCCTCCTTGAGATATATGTAGTGTCAGGTACTACAACGAACGAGATCTTGCATCCGGCTCCACTTCACTTCTCCCCGATTAGCTATGTGTGAAAAAGTCCAACTTTAAATCCCAAACAAAACCAATTGAATTGATGGATGGCAACTTCCGAATAAGACAGCTACTCTGTAAGGATTCGGATTTGTCACGGAGATGGCTGATCTTTGTGCTGCTGCTTACGGATGCAACAACTTACAACACTAACGCTGTATGTCAAAAACAGCCTATCAAAAACCACGAGTCAGAAGGGCGTCGTTAGAATCGCGGCGCAAGACCCACTCTACCCGCTCCCCTTTTAAGCTTTTCAAATGTAAACCAAACGTACGCCCTGCACAGCACCGTAACAAAACTCCGCTGCTTGGCTGATGATCTTGCAGCATTCTTGCTAGGCACGAAACCAAAGAGAACCTTGTGAGTCAGGCCTACAGATTTCTTTGTTACTCTTACATTTATGAGCAATATCAATCTACCAGTTTTTCATCTCGTACATATAATGTGAATCTCCCCGTGTCCCTTTGGTTTGTCGTCACTCAATTGCCTTTCTCGTTTTCCAACAGTTTGTACTTCCACGTTGAGTTTTGATCGTCGACTCGGTACAAACTACCCACCTAACGTTGCTACATTTCCCCGCATTCACCTGCATTCAAGATAACGGGTTCACGAGGTTCCCTTATCACAAGACTCGTCCTTGAACCATCACGCTATCTGACGCCTTGTTGTTCCGATTGACGGAGAATTACTCATACTGCGTTTATATGTACGATCATGTCTTCCTACGCTGCCTCGATCACTTCAAATCCCTTTGTACCATACGCCAAAAAGACAACTGTTGTAGCACGTCCAGATATGGATATTACACTGGATCAACATACCGATGAGAAGATATACACCACATGGGATGCACTATCGGGAAGAGTTGCCATCACCGCTCCTCATACATCTCCATTTGACGCAGTTCAAATCACTCTGGAAGGATGTGTGAGAACATATGTGGAAACATTATCACCATCCCACACAGCAGCCAGAACAGCAGCAGTCCATAGGTTCTTGAAGATGATCATGCCAATCTCGGAATCAGAATACCCGCAACCGAGAGTCGCGGAGGCTGGTCGAACATATATCTTTCCCTTCAACTTTGTCATTCCGGATCAGCTTTTGCCTCGATCATGTTCTCACCCAGTAGACTCTGATCACGTTTGTGAGGCTCATTTGAATCTACCACCTAGCATGGGTGATCGCGAGATCCTTCATGGAAAGTCTGATATGACCCCGGAAATGTGCAGAGTTCAATACTCAATTCGGGTCAAGGTTATCAGACACGGAGAGGGAGCAGATGACAAGGACATCTCGCTTGTGGAAGGACAGAAGAAGATTCGCGTGGTACCTGCTGTTACCGAAGCGGCTCCTCTCAGTGTTGGAAACGGACAGGATCAGTTTGTTCTTTCAAAGACTAAGTCGTTGAAGAAGGGACTGTTCTCGGGAAAACTGGGCAAGATTACAATCACTGGAGCCCAGCCAAGGGCTATCGTTCTCCCATCACCATCTTCCAACTCAGATGTACCATCTACGACTATTACAACAGTTCAACTCCGTTTTGACCCCCATGAGGCCTCTTCCCAACCACCACGTCTGGGAGCTTTAAGTGCCAAAATCAAAAGCTCTACTTTCTTCTCTGTACGACCAACGCCTCATCTCCCCACTCACCGCAAGTCATCATCTCAATTCGCAATCCACAGTGGTGTATACGACAACACAGTCTCCCTCTCATCCCGCTGTGTCGAATCCGTCCAATGGAAAAAACACCTCCCAACACCCATAGTCACACGACGAGACTCAGCCTCCTCCTCCAGCTCATCAGATTACTCAGACAACACCCTCCAACAACCCACCCCCAAAGACAACACTCTCCACTACACCGCCACCCTCCTCGTCCCCATCACCCTTCCCCAAAACAAAATCTGGCTCCCCACATTCCACAACTGCGTCTCCTCACGAATCTACGTCCTCGACCTCTCCCTCTCTGTCCACACCCCCGCAACTGGAATCCCGGCGTCAAATATCGCGCTACACATGCCTATCCAGATTGCCGCGGCGGGAAATCAGACCAAGAGACCGACTATGACGGAGGCGGAGGAGGCGGCGGAACTTGCGGATGTTGAGGAGTTTTTGAGACCGAGGATTATTGAGATTCCGAGTGCAGAGTTGGTTGGGAATAGTGTTTTGACACATGGCTTGACTGAACTTCCACCGAGTTATGAGGCTTTTTCTTCTTCTTCTTCGGGTTCGAGGGAGATTGCTGGTCGTTGTTGATTTTTCTTTACTTTTCTTACTTTGTCTTTTCTTTTCTTTTCTTTTTGTCGTATCTAAAAGTGCAGCGTTTTAGTATGGAGTTTTTCTCTTTTTCTCTTTAGTTATCTATGCTACGGGAAGAAGGAATGGCGTTATTGCTTGCTGAGAGAAAGAGAGATTATTAATTCGAGTTCTATGGCGTTTTGCACGTTTGGGATTGGGTACGTGGTATATTGGGTCTAGATGGACCATTTCTGCATTTGCAAAGGATACCCAAAAATTTGATACAGCGATAATGATAATGATAATGATTTTTTTAATAGATCGAAACTTGCAAAGTTATTACTCGGATATGTGTAACTCTGATATAATCTTGAAGTTAACAAGAAAATTCTCTGGTTGTGAGACTCTAAGTAATTGACTTCGTTGCGATATTTACTCGTTTGTACTGTATGCTTTGCTCTTTACCACTTTTTTAGATTGCAATGTTTTATGCTTATGTAGCGGGCTAATTGTTGTTTGTACTTGCTATTTGCCTTGTTTATAGTTTGTAATTTGTGGTTTGTACTACAGTTTGTAGAGGGAAGTCGAGGGGGATTGTCATGTGAGCTACGGGTATAAATAGGACCTAGCTGTATCCACACTCATTTAGCTCCTCATACAAATGTAATACAATTTAGTTGCACCTGTATCTTGACTACAATAGTCAACCAACAGACTTGAAGTATTCGCTAATCACTTCATCTTTATCAGGATACTCTACTATTATTTATAATTTCCCAAAATACCTGAGACCCATGGAGTTTTACTGAACAACGAAGTTTCGTTCCTGTCACTTTCAACTTTATATCAAATCAACTTCTCACTAAATGGCACTTCGCTAACAAGCCCCTATTGGCACCCGCTGAAGACCCGGGTTAAACGGGCGGAAACTGTTGGAAAGGCAACAGCACGGGAATTTCCACGAGTGTGATGGGAATTTGAAAATTCTCCGCGGAGACTTTAAACATTGCGAATTCCGGTTCTAGAATACCTATCAATGAACGTTTAATTTTTTTGATGTGAACCCAAACCCAAAATCGGGTGTTGGTAGTGGTACCTATTCCAAGCCAAGACGAGAACCAATGACGAATGACATCGGGTTCGGGTTCAGGGGGTCAGATATTTCCCCGCGATGCGCTGTTCCCCTCTGTGGGCCGCTTATTTACGAGGATGACTGCCCAGGTGGGCTGTGACCCGACTTCCAGGTTATTTGATGTTTGCGCCGTGAACAACTCACCATCGCTGGATCCTGACATATGTCATGACATGTACTTCGACTCAAGGACAGAGGAGGACCTAGGAATATTCACCTGCAGATCGACACGGTCGTTGAGATTATGCCAAACAGTCTGGGTTGTTTCTTGCTGCTGATCAGACTTGACGACGCTGCCAAAGATGGCGCAACCGCAACCGCAACCACAGCCTGCGGTCGATCCGAAGACCTTTTATGGATACCTCTTCCAGGAAGACAAGAAGCCAACCAAGTTGCTTGATTTGCTTCTCAGAGGCATCGCAAACTATATAGTGAGTATGCGCGGGAGAGTCGCGATGGCGCGAAGCTCCAACTACATCAGATGAGGCTGTTTGCGCCCGGTGCTTACCTGTACTGATGAGTGGCAGAGAGAATACGTTGGAGATACCGAAGAAAAGAAGCTCACCCCGGCCAAGTTGGCCAGCTTCTACAAGGCTGTTGGAGGCAACTACGACTGTTTGTTGGCCCTATTCCTATTCCCATACCCATTCCCTACCTATCTCCTGCATACTCTCCCCAAGCCTACCTAGGCTAAACTGATGTCGTACCACAGCTCTATTCGTCGAAGTACCACACCCTTCAATATCCTGGATCTACGCCTCTATAGGCTGCCAGCATACCCTCCAACCTACAGAGGATGATTTTACTCCTCCCTCCGTCCCTGCCCTCACCACTAAAGGGTTCGTCCGATGGCAATCCATAGAGATCCTGCTGGGACCCGAGGAACATGTACCATTCATACAGAATGCCGTGGGAGCATTCGTTATCAAAAACCCGGAAACGGGGGAGACCTTTCCGACTGAACTCCCCAAGGAGGCATTCCCACTGAAAGCAGACACAGAGATAGAACGGTGGCACAGCGAATGCGCCGCCAAATTACGGGAAAGGGCCACCCCAGATGACGAGGACGTATCAGTGGCCCCGGATCTACCTCCACGTCCCAAGGTGCAAACGGCCTACAAACATGTACGACCCGAGTACTTTGCCAGTGAACCTAGATCGCGCGCTCCAACGAGACCTATTCCATATCAGCATGTACCCGTTGCTGCTGGACGAGCGGAACGTCCCAAAATGTCCAGATCTCCTGATCATAGAGCTCATCAGTTTCTTGCGCCGGAAGAACCGCTTCCTACCCGTCTTGCGAGAGCGAGGCGACGTAGTTATCCCGAGAATCTGAATTCTCCTGGTACAAGTCCCATAGATGTCCCACTCGGACCATCGTTAAGACCTACGGAGCATTCACACGCGCGACGACATAGTCATCCTAGACATCCTCGTCATGGTAGTGCTTCCTCGGATGCGTCTTCTGAAGATGATGAATCAAGCAGACGTCGTTCACATCCTACTTCTTATCGGGGTGTACATGTGGTGGAGGAAATTAGACCTCCCCGTTTTGGTCCCTCTGTTGCTATGCCACAACCGCCTGCGTCGCCTAGAAGGAGATTGGCGAGGTCTCATGAGGCGAGGGATATGGATAAGGAAGCTAAGAGAAGGAGTTATCCTATACCCGTTGATCTATCTGGAAAATTATCAACCCCCTTCATGATGGGAAGGGATCGCGAGCGTGATCATGAACGAGACAGAGAACGAGACAGAGAACGAGATAGAGAAAGAGACCCCCGAAGCGGATCCAGGAGCAATGGCAAGGTCAGTTGGAAAGACCTAGATTTCAGCGACATGTGGAAAAGAGGTAGCAAGGAATCCTCACAAGATGAACATTCAGGCCACTCCAGACACCGTAGTAGTGGTGAAGAGAGGGACTATAAAAGACGCGACCGAGATCGAGACAGGGAAAGGGAGAGAGATCCTAGACCTAGAACTCATTCCAGAAATAGTCCTAAAACTGAGGATACCCCGCGTCGAGCAAGGGAAGCTGTTCCTTTCAGACCGAGAGCTCATTCTAGGAGGAGTAGTCCAGAGGAACCTCCTAGACGGGAGAGGGAGGGGAGAGGGGAACGGGAAAGGGAAAGGGAACATCGTGGGTTGAGGGAGAGGGAGAGGGAGAGGGAGAGGGAGAGGGAGAGGGAGAGGGAG